>CM060912.1:249599730-249947230 GCA_030737875.1 Allium sativum
GTAATATGCAGGCTGCTGTACGTGTTGAGGAGCAAGACATGCCAACTTTTTTGAGTTATTAGAATATGAAGATGCGCAAAAATTATCGAGAGACAATTTCAAGGGCCAAGAAAAGTAGAAAAAAGCCTCAATTTATGAGTGATGATGTTTGGCAGATTTTGAAAAGTACTGGGAGACGGAGGATGCTAAAGTAAGATATAATGATAATATTCACATTTATAATATTGATTGAATTATTTTACATCATCGTGTATCAAATTTAATAAAAATTGGCAGCCAGAAATAAAGCAAATAGAGAAAAAATCTTGCTCTACACCGCGGTGGCTCAAAATCATTCCAACAGCATAGAAGGGATTTGGCATAAATTTTAAATATTTGTAGTATATGTTTACATAAAAAGTTAGTGTATATAATCCATGCTTATCTTTAATAATTTTATTACTGTATATTTAATTAGTTTATAAAGCACAGAAAAGAGCCTTCGTTTGCAGAAATATTTAGACACACACATGCGGTGGAGCGCACCGATGAAGAAGGAAATGTTACGTATGAGTGGGCGGATCCGAAGAGCGCGCGCATAATGGTAAATATGCTTATCCATATAAATTAAAATGTTTCATATTCGTTCATATAACAGTATATAAGTAAATTTTATAGCATTTGTGTTAAAATTATATTGCTATTGTGTAGGGAGAGTATGATGCAGAGGCTGCTAGAGTGATAAAGGCTAGTGGACAGGAGCTTACAGTGGCAGACACTGATAGTATATGGAATTCTATCACTGATCTGCCTACTCGAGGAAGGCGATATGGTTTCGGCAATCAGGAGGTAAAACAAATGTTATTGCTAACTATATACGTGTTTAACACAAACTTGTAAAAATATGTTTAAATAACTTTAATGTGAACTTAATTATATCGCCACGTGGATATAAGAGGTTGATGGATGAGGCGGTTATTGCTCGGATGCAGGAGCAGATGAATGGATGATGGACTGGCGAAAAACCCAGATGCAACAAGAAATAGACGAGCGCATTGCAGCTTACTTTCAGGAGCATGGGTTTGTGCCTTGGGAGGGAGGAGAGGGTGGAGATTCTGCTATATACCAAGCGGAAGAAGAAGAAGAAGACGAGGATGAGTAGTGTAAGTGCTCTTATTTTGACTTATGCGCTCTGGTATGTACATATACTTGATTTTTTATATGTTACGATGGTATATGATGTGTTTGGACATGTATGACGGTTTATGAATGATGGTATGATGTGTTTTGACTTGTATAACGTTATTTGAATGATGGTATGGTATATTTGATGTTATGATGGGGTTTTGACATGTATGTGTTATGATTGTGTTTTTAATTTTATTTTATTTTTGATATATTTGATGATGGTATGATGGATTGATTGTTGATGAGTATTGATGAATTAATGGGATGACAGTAGTGTGGTTATTGGATTGAATTGTAGTTGTGTGGTTTGAGGGAAAGAAAGTGCTGTGTACTAATTTTTTTGCTCCAGGTTAGCGTCGGCTAGCGACGGCCTATGGGTCAAAATATAGCGATGGCTAGCGTCGGATTGTAATGGTATTTTGTAATTGTTTGCAACGGCTCCTCGGTTAAATAAACAGCTTGCCACGCCACTTGGCATGTGACTACTAGCCGTTGCTAAACAAGCGACGGAGCCGTCGCTTGTCCCGTTGCTATTCCTGTTGGCGACGACATTTATAGCGACGACTAGCATCGGCCGCCGACGGCTATGAGCCATCGCTATTTACACTGTGTTTTGTAGTGCTTTCACTGTTTGCTTTTATGCATATTGCTATTGTTGCTACTTTGTGAAGACGACTTGCAGCCATATGCATAATTGTATGCTACATGCATTGTACTCAAATTATTTAATGAAACGAGTGATCGTATAGCACAATTTTTTTTAATACAAAGGATGATTGGAAGCATTATTTTTTGAGTTTAATACCATTTATGGACTCCTAAAAATATCCAGTTTAATGCAATTTAGCTTTCAATTTTTTATTTACAGGATTGTCACATCATAATTTGATTACTATTTCCGCCACGACGAAGATCCAAGAGGTATAGAACCTAAATACTCGATAGGGAAAAAAATACTTGACAGTTGAGAGGTAGTACTGTTTTCTTACTATAATTTAAATTTTAAGCGGTGATTTGATAATTTGTTTATAATTTTTCTGCTTTGAATTTTAGAGGAACGAGTTTTATTCTAATTGTACTACAGACTCGGTCCAACTACGCTAATATTAATACACATATTTCCTTTTATTTGATCAAAGATGAAATGTTCCGAATTCTATATAATTTTGTGTTTTGTAGATTTTGATTCTGCAAAGTTAAGGCACGCATATTCTGATGAAATGGTTGTCGTTTGGAAATTCTGAAGAAAAGAGGAATAAGTAACATCACAAAGAAGAAGCATAACTGACGCAAGTTGCAATTTTGGTAATTCCATTAGTGATACAGAATTTAAGATCGAGATTCTAGATTTAGACAATATTCCCTACTATGCTTACCTTTAATCTAATTAATATAGTAGTTACTTCTATCTTAATATTAAAAAAAATTTATACAAAGATAGATCATTAGCTCATCTACTTTGGATGAACCACGTTCATCATGTAGCTCATATAAACTTAAAGGATATCACAAAATTTAAAATATCTTATTGATTATGGGTAGTTGAGACAAATAATGAGAAAATGGGGGAAGCTGCTGTTACCCATCTAAGAGTGACATGAGTATTAGTTTTTGTCATTCAATGAGTTATTTTTATATTCATTTGTCCATAAGCAATTAATTAGTTTGATTTTCATCAATTAAATTTTATGCGTGCATAGTACATGGATTACTGGACCTACACAAGGTAATACTCTATATTATCGAGGCAAAAATGTTAGCGATTGCTACATCCATCCAGGGCCGGTCCAAGGGGTAGGCGACCAAGGCGGTCGCCTAGGGCAGCACGACGGAAGGAGGAGGAGGGGGCAGCAAAATTCTAGCCATCCTTTTAGAAATTTTATTATATAAATATAGTGCAGGGCATAAAACTAATGAAGGTATTGATGGTTGAGTGGTAAAGGCTTCTGAAATGAAGGGGAAAGATGTGAGTTCAAACCCTGGTGGCTACATATTGTTTTGCTGTGACTTCATGTTTTCTTCCACAGTTTAAGTTCGCCTAGGGCAGCCAGCCCTGCATCCATCACTAAATTACTTCAGGATTTAGTTTAAAAAATTATTCCGATCTATATCAAACACATTGACTCAAAGGTTTATTAGTTCTATCTTTTCTTTTATGTTTTAAATAAAGGAAGAAAAATTTAATGCTTGATTTGTGCTACCACTAAAAATTTAAATGTTGTGCAACAAAAGAAAGAAAAAGTTTTGCATGGTTTGTGTTAGCACTAAAGCTGTGAATGTTATGCTCACTACTACAAAAGTGGGCATATTCGACACTATTTTTATGTGGCCGTAGATCAAAAAAGCGTTGCCGTAGGCCATTTTTTCAAATAGGCAACACCGGGGGGCGTGGCATCCGCGGCCGTTGCATTAGCCACATAAGGCAACACTTTTGCCCATCTACGGCCACGGAAAGAAAGTGTTGCATTATAGCCATAATGCAACACTATTTGCACGTAATGCAACACTATTCAGCGTTGCCTTAAGCATTAGTTAGGGCCTGGCTTCCAGTGCCGCCACGTCAGCTTTCCACGTCAGCTGTCTACGTGTCACACGACACGTCATCTCTCCATGTCAGCACTCCACGTGTCACATGCCACACCAGCTATCCACGTCAGCTGTGGGGTCCACGTGCGACGGGTAAGCAATTATATTTAATGTAATGCAACACCACTACAATATGTAATGCAACACCATTACAATGAAATGCAATATCAATAAAAGCTAACGCAACAGTAGAAGAAGGAAAATGCAACACTAATTTGATAGAAATACAATGCTTTAATTAAATATTTTGCAATACAGGTTTTGTACAAGAAACTCATCCAAAGAAATTGTTTTAATTATCCAAATATCAAAACTCAAAAATCAGCTACACCGTTTTGTTCATTGTATACAGTAAGCTCGAACCACTTCAAGAATAGGTGCACGGCATAAGGGACATTATCCTGATCCATTCCTTTCCAATTCTTTAGCGAATTCTGAACATGTACACATGTGTCCACACCTGCAAAATGTATTACTCATTTATATATATGAATCATATATATGCAGCAATCCGATTGCAATAGGAAATATATATGTATGTTAGTATGTACCTATATATGAATCATATATATGCAGCAATCCGATCTGCAAAATGTATCCCTCTGCCTTCCAGAATTAAATATGCACCTGATCAAATGATAACAAGTTATTTGATAAGTGGTGGCATCGAATGGCCATTGGCCTTCTTAGTAAAATGTTATGAACACAATTATTACAATTGACTTACTGACCATTGGCGATTGGTCACTCATGCCAGCCAACAAATAAGCAATTTCATATGGCCATTCGTCTTCTGAGCAAAAAGTTTTCAGTTCCCATATTACTGCCACGTACAGTGTGTCACTTCATATCCTGTCAAGCTTCAGAAGCATATCGTCATCTACATCTTCAACTCCTAAACAAAACTCCATCGTCAAAAGTTAAAAAAAAACAATGGAGGACTCTTCACTATGCATCACTGCCACTGTTCTTTCAGGACATTGGACTTACGAATTTGTGCATCTCACGCTTAGGCATACGCTGAAGCTTAATGAGGAGTGGACTATACGGGTTATACCCAAAAACTCTTTTCTAATAACATGCCCATCTTACAGTACGGGTGATCATGCGCTAATGTTGAAACTTTTTACAAAAATTGGAGGTGCTTTTTATGTGCAACAATGGTCTGCTGAAGAATTTGAGCCTGAACCAGCGTTCGAGGCAGAATCATAGACAATGACTCTGACATGGACAATGACTCTGACATGGATGCTGGTGCTGATGCTGGTGTGGATGCTGGTGATGATGCTGGTGATGACTGGTGATGTTTGTGGATGTTGGTTTTATTCTGCTGGTAATGATTTTTGGCTTGAAATTTTGTGAATATTTGTGAAACTTTGTGTGGTTGTGGAAGTTTGTGATGACTGGTGATGACTGATGATGGATGCTGGTGAATGTTTTTGAATGTTTGTGAATGGTACGTTGTTTTGTTTGTGAATGCTGGTGATTTTTTAAAATCTCTGCGTACGTCTCTGGTGTATACTTATGATACTTGTGCGTGTATACTTGTGCGTGCCTTCAGATGGCTGCCTTATGATACTTGTGCGTGCATGTATACTTGTGCGCGCGTGTATACTTGTGCGTGTCTACTTGAGCGTGTGTACTTGTGCGTGTATACTTATGATACTTGAGCTTGTATACTTGTGATACTTGTGCGTGTATACTTGTGCGTGTATACTTATGATACTTGAGCGTGTGTACTTGTGCGTGTATACTTATGATACTTGAGCTTGTATACTTGTGATACTTGTGCGTGTATACTTGTGCGTGTATACTTATGATACTTGTGCGTGTATACTTGTGCGTGCGTGTATACTTGTGAGTGTATATATGCACTGCGTGTATGATGTGTATTGTAATAAAACGAAAATGCTTGAGTGCCCGCTTCAGATTTTGTAAAAATCTGCGGTAAGAGGCTTAAAATTCGGATGTCACCGCAGTGCAAATTAACCTCAAGCATACAAATTAACCGCAGTGTAAGGTATGAACCTCAAGCAGTGCAAATTAACCGCAGTCCCCATTCCTTAACTAGCTCGACCTCTATAATAAACCAATGTCTTTTTCATGCCAGTAGCCCGGTTCTCATGGTTTATTGCTGGGTATAATTTTCGAATAAACCTCAGCATAATCCCAAATCCCAAATCAATAATAAGCGCAACTAATTACTCATAAGCGAATGGGTTTTCCAAAATGTAACAAATGAACTAATTACTAATTACTCATAATCCAATCTATAATAAGCGCAACTAATTCACAGTGCAATACAAACTGAACCTGAGGGAAAAAACTGGCGATGTCAGCGCCCTGAGCAATCAAAATTAGAAAGCATTTCAAAGCTTCATCCTTTTCGGAATAGAATTTGCTGTCGAGGAGAGGATCGATACTGACGTGAATTTAGGTTTAAATTTTTGTCAATAGTAAAAAGGGGGAAAACGATTAGATGATAGAGAAGAAAACGATTTCATGAAGGGAGAAGATCGAGCCAAAATTTCGTCAAAAGAATGAAATGACGTGGCTGTCAATGGTTGGATGATGGCTAACATTAAGATCATCAGATCCATAGATGGTTTGAACCGTTGGATTAATCTTTCATCTACGGTTGGGGTTTTTATATGTTGATAACGCGGATAGCTGAGCTGGATTATATATACGTAATGCTACGCTTTTAACTGGTGTTGCACATCAGAACACTAAAATTCCCACCGCAACAGTGCATCCACGTATAATGCAACAACATATGAATGCTGTTGCAGAAGCTCGAAGAAATCATAGCTTTCACCACACTTTTCATGCAACGCACACAAATTAGTGTCGAATATGCCCACTTTTGTTGTAGTGGCCTTATTTTTTATTTGATTTTTTCGTTGAGCATAACGCGTTTGTGTTAGTTATGACATGCCATGAGGTACGACAACATATTATGACATGCTTTTTAAGGCCAACGACAATTGTTGCTGCTCCTTACGATGCCGTTACTACTACACCAAATCACTTGAGTTCCCAATCTCACATAAAAAACCACCTAATTCTTTCAACGCCCAGTAATTATAAAAAGTAAATTTTTGGCATCCTCTAAATATCTTCGACTATGACTGTTGAAAAATCAGATCCACCTTTATCATTTTTTAAGAAGGTTATAGGGTTTCTGCTCATGCTATATTGAATGGTAAAGACCGATTCATAGTTTACCTTGCATCTTTTACCAGTTAAAGCCAATAAAAGGTCTGAATTTTTGTGCATTCATATTTTTTCATTCAAAGTTCAAACATCCTTCTAAATAATTTAAAAATCATATGGGGAATATAGTTTGGTAAATTTCTCACACTTTAGAGTATTTTAAGGGATTGTGTCCTTATATTCATATGAAATTTTACAATATGTCATTATCAGTTTTTATTTAGCATTTAGTCATTACCAAGTTTAATTGTTGATGAAAGCATTTGATCCACTTTGAAAACAACTTTTTTGTTTTTTCAAATGGAAAGCTTGGACCGTAGGTGAGTTATTATGTACATTGATTTGTGCCTTTCCTTCCAAGATTCATGAATTATTATAGTATAGATTCCCCTAAAACATGATGTTTAATGTATTTTCAGTTGTACAAGTTTGAATTGATATGTTGTACTATCTAAACAACTGATTTGATCTCTAATGCTATTGTCTTCTGTAAAAATGAACCACAATCACATGCACCTTATAATTTTGGCAAATTCATACGAGTTAACTAATTTTAAGGCCGATATTTTTTCATGTTTTCATTTGAAGTATATGAACTAATGATTATATGATGATAAATAATAAGCAGTATAGTATTATATTTGTGAATTGATTTATATGATGGTAAATTTGGTTAAGATATAATGAATAGCGATGATACTTTATTTACCCCATTCTACAGTATAACCATGATTCCTTTTTTTAACTGTTATTAAGTAGTCCAAGTTTGAGTTTCCTTTTTGTAGTGGAAGTTTTCATAGGTTGCAACTGAATGGAAATTTGTTACTAAAATTGTACATGCTATTTGCTTGCTGATTCAATGCTAAATATATTTCGGAGATATCATCATGTTCATATACAATATATGAATGCAATGATGTAGAAAGTACACTAACACCAACAGAAGTTGTTGGGGGATATTTGCATTATCACCTAGCTAGCGTGATTGACTCTTTCAAGTTATATGATTTTATATTTTAATATGAAACATACTGGGTTTAGATATGTTTTGATACTTTCAATTCTTTCTGCAGGTTTTTGGAATTGAGGTTGCAAAAAAGGATAAAGGTTGTAGGCTTCTAGTATCTTTCCAATACAATAGAATAAAGATTCCTACGTTTAACATTAACTAAATGTTGTTCGTATGATGTTTGTATGATATGGTAATGTGTTCTTTTTCATAATTATTTAATTGCATACTACTGCTTAGTTATTATCACCATGGTACATTGCACATATTTTCAAGCATATATAGCTCACAATGCAACACCTACAGCTGCAGTGCATGACAAAATGCATGTCCACGTGACATTTGCCTATTCTATTCGCAGCATACTGTTCACCATCCTACTACTGTTTTTCCACCGTATCTGAGTTTCCACTACAATATTTCAAATGCTTTAGCGGTGCTACTTCACCTTTTTATTTCACATCCATGTACAATGTTCCATACATATCTAATTTTGCTATCAGTGTGGTAAAACAAAATATGCATACAAATTACTTCTCCAGTTGACAAAATTTACGAACACAAAATTGAATGTGACCCGTGTGCGTAGCATAGGTTCGCACTAGTATTATATGAAAACACAATCTTTCCTTAAAGTCCTTTCGGTTCCACTTTTATCCAAAAATACATGATACTGCTACGTGCTAAAGATCCATATCCAACGATTCACTGTGGTTTCAAGTTTCCTAATCAAACATTGCGTTTTAGTTTCCACTTATTCGTATCTATCTCTCCCTTATCATTCCTTTTATCCTTCTCCTTTATATTGATGTCCTTCGTCTTCTCTGCTTCCTCTCCAAAATTTCTCTGTTATACCAATACCAGGTTTCTTAAAAACCTTTAGGTTCCCATTCTCACAAAAAATCATGGTGCTTCCACGTGTACAACCCCAAGATCTAGCTGCTTCTATCTTCTCTTTCAATGCATTAACCCTTTCCAACGTCTGTTTCCTTCCTATGCCTTACCCTACCGTCTCCCTTTTTCCATTGTGTGCTGAGATATTACTACGCTATCCAGTCGTTGCTTTCTTCTCCATCAGCCTACCCTTCTCCATTATTTTTGTTTTGCTTCTCCACCCAACTCTACCAAGTATTGATTTTCTTCCCTGTAGGTCTGTGTTTCAACCCCATCTTTTATTACCCATCTGCCTTTGCTTCTTCTTCCTTTACTTCATGTGCCCGCCATCTGATTGCAACCACTTCATGTTTTTCCACACTTACGTAGATTCTATATTAGATGGATTTCGATGCATGTGCCTGCCATCCGATTGCGGTCCCAACTTCATGTGTATTTGATTGGTATGCCTTTTCAGTTCATTAAAATTCCATTGATTAAATGCTCCTATATATATATTTTGCCATTGTTAGGGTTTGTTCTCTATAATTTTCGTTTAGCTGTTGTCTTGGGTTATACTATACCTTTGTTTGCCAAAATCAATCTCAAGTTATTGTATTTGTCTTCAGACTTTGATTGCACGTGTAATAGAATAGTCTTCAGCTGCAATGTCAATGATTTGCTACATGGGTTCTACATGCTCTTAACCAATAGTGGTTTGTGAGCAACTGTCATCAGTTTTACTTCCTTTGTTTTTTAAAGTTATCTGCAGTTTAGATTATTTGTGCGTTGGTCACATAACTCATATGTACTTTGCTATTTGGTGTTTTATTAATACAATGATAAATTATAGCATCTTCAACTATTCAAATGTTCGAGTATACAAATTGCCGATAATGTTATACTGACATTTTCTCTTTTTTGCGTTTAGTTAATAAACCGCTAAATATGATTAAGGGGTTTTGACTATTTAACTTCCTTCATTTTTCAAACTGCCGATAATGTTATAATGTCATTTCCTATTGATTTGTTGTACATATAAAAAATTTAATTATGGCCATTACACTTTATTACACAAGGCTGACTGCATTTCTCTTTCCCAAGCACTTCTTTATAGATTTATGTCATGTTGCTTCATTAGATACAAGCATTTTCTCTATTTAGCATTCTATTAATAAACCGCTAAATTATAACATAGGTGTTAGACTACTCAACTTATTTCAGTATGCAAACTACTAATAATGTGATGATGGCATTTTCTATTAATGCACCATATATACAACGATGTTGATTATGATCATTACACTTTATTACACAAGGCTAACTGCATATTTCTTTCCAAAGCACTTCTTTACAAATTTATATAGTGCTACTTCATTAGATGATTCCTTTGCAAGTTCCCACTGGCGAAGCAAAGCATAGGTGATCGTAATAGATTTTGTTTGTATTTCACATATTGGGCATTAATTGAATTTTACATATTTTGTTAGTAACATAATCTTTTTTTAGGCCATAGATGTGTACGAAATACACTTTCACATAAGAAATAAGATGATTAAATATGAACAAGCTACATCGCATTGGGTTATTAAAAGCTATTCACAACTTCGTTTTGTGCAACAGTTCTCCATTTTCCTATTATCATTATCATTTATTTTTTCTCAAGCTTTTTCTACAAAAGGTCTAGATGTAATTATACCTATTTCTTTTCTTAGTGGTAAGTATATTGTAAGAGCATCCCCAATGCGAGGTTTGTTAGGGATGAACCGACCCCCAAAGGGGGTTCATTACTTCAAATCACGATTGCTTTGGCAACCCCGAAGGTTGCCAAAGCAACCCTGGCGGTTGCTTTAGAAAAGGCCCTTAACCGGCTTATTTAAAGCCGACTAAGGGGCCAAACATTATTTCCATTGCCCACTTAGCTGGCTTTAAATAAGTCGGTTAGGAGCAACTGGTATTTTTAGAGTCGTTGCTCCTTCCCCACTCCATTCTCTCTACTTCACTTTCTTCTATATATACAACTTATTTTTTACTTTCAACACACAAAAATTTCTCCTATTTTACTCTACTTTCCAACTACTCTTTTATCTATCATCAAATAACAATGTCGAAGAATTTGAGCAGCAAGAATATCAAAGGAAAAACGAAGATATCGTCACAAAGCAATCCAAATCCATACAGTTTTTTTCAAGAGCAGCAAGAGTTTCCAACGCAAACTTCGTACCAGCGCAACGAACATTTTAATTCTGGTACAATGCAAAACAATTCAAATTGTTATCTTCCACTGCTGAATCAGAACATCTACCCTTCACAACAAAATTCAAATCATTTTCAAAATGCTCAAGTTTCTGCGTACGGCCATAACGCTACTTTTCAACAATCCCATAGAAATCAACCTTATTCATCTCCTAGCAGCCAACATCAATTGACCTTTCCAAATACTTCTCCTAGTATTTCCTGAAATTTAAACTTTTTATATGGTGATAATAGCGCTGAAAACGACGGAATGCGAATTGATATCAATGAGATTCCCGAGTCATTTACCACTCGCCCGCCTGCAAAGGTTGCGAAAATGGTAAAATGGTCACCTGATGAACAAGCTGAATTAGCATTTTGTTGGGTTGAATGTTCCAAAGATAACCGGAAGGGCACAAGTCAAATTGAAAGTTCGTTCTAGAATTCGGTTTGTAAATTATTCAATGGGAGAAGTCCATATAAGCCTCCTAAATTGGTTGACTCTCTGAAGTAGTCATGGAAGAGAATCAACAAGCAGTGGAGTGAGTCCTAACTCCGAAAACTAAAGTGGAGAAACCCATGAATAGTACCCTCAGTGTCATACTACCGAATATGTCTATACAAACGAACAATACTAACCCAAGAGTCACGTGTACGCATGCTTCGAGCTTAATATTACGAATGAGACATATTTATAATGTGTACGACATTAAACCAATAAATATTTTATTAATAAAACTTACAGATACGTCAACTAAAGTGTTGACGTGCTCTTCGGTACCAGACAACTCACGAAAATTAGGCAATTGTTTCTCCAGTCTCAAATTCGGGTCCTTGTGAGAATCCAAAACGTTCTGCTCACTGCGTCTGGCACTGCGTCTTCTTCTAACCGTAGGCGTACCACGGGCTCCCCTATCCCCAGTCGATACGTCCCCTTCTGCTGATATGTGTTCCTCAGCCGGATCAAAGTTTCCACTACAGCTACCACTGTTGTGCAATGCTATCCAAACTCATCTCATTTTTTTGAACTTTTATTTATGGTGGAATGGAAAAAATGGGAAGAAGAAGGAGCGGCTGCGAGAAGAAAGTGGAATAGGGTTAACCCGACTTATGTAAATCTGGGTATATATACCCTAAAGCTTAGCCGACTTTTTAAAAGCCAGTTAAGCTTGTGGTGTGGATTTAATTCCACACCACAACACGGATCGCAATCCAACAGTCCTAGATTGCGATCCGTGTGGCTTGATTAGCCGGCTTAAAATGATCCGGCTAAAGCAGACCAACCAACCACCCCTGTTGGGGTGCGTTGGCCTAGTGGCTTACGTGATAAGATGTTTCCCAACATGCAATGTTGGGGATGCTCTAAGGAATCAACACGAAGTTGTATGCTGATAGTTCAGAAGAAGAGTCACCTTGCTACAACAGACCTAATGTATAAAAATAACTTATATTTTCCAATTGTTGCAGTAGAAAAAAAACTGTAAGGAGCTAGTACATAATTTGGGAAATGCTGAAATCAAGGGGCGTGGTCTTTCAGGTTTATTTAATAACCATTTGTTTTCTTTGTTTTTTTCTTGTGTCTACATGATGTGTTACTTGAAGAAAATATGGCGGAGCAAAACATTGGTGATCATAATATATAGATTTGATTTGTATTTCACATATTAGGCATTAATTGGATTTTAAATATTATATTAGTAACATAATTTTTTTAGGTCGTGGATGGATACTAAATACACTTTCACATATGAAATAAAATGATTAAATATGATCAAGCTACATCGCATTAGGTTATTAAAAGTTATTCACAACTTTGTTTTGTGCAACGGTTCTCCATTTTCCTGTCATCATTGTCATTTATTTTTTCTCAAGCTTTTTTTTAACAAAAGGTCTAGATGTAATAGTACCTATTTCTATTCTTAATGGTCAGCATACTATAAGAAATCAACACCAAGTTGTATGCTAATAGTTTAGAAGAAGAGTCATCTTGCTACAACAGGTCTAATGCATAAAAATATGCTTACATTTTCCAATTATTGCTGTAGAATAAAATCGTAAGGAGCCTGTACATAATTTGGGAAATGCTGAATTCAAGGGGCTACTGCTTTGGTCTTTTAGGCTTATTTAATATGCATTTGTTTTCTTTGTTTTTTCTTGTCTCTACATGATCTGTTAATTTGAGAAAATATGGCATTTGTTATGATTAATCCTTTTGGTAATACCATTGATTATTGGATTAATACAAATATACACGAAGTAGAATGCTTGCATAAGATTAGCATACATTGTTACATCCCAAAACTTGCTCTTTTTGTATAAATTTTAGAGTGCATGAGAATGAAGAATTCACTCCTAACTTTTGAATCATAAACAAATAAGGTTTACAACATTTTAGAACATGTTTATGTTAAATTTGGTGATGCTAAATTAATGGATGGAAAATTTTCTTATGGAAAGAAAGGATAGATAACTTGGGTGCCAAGTTTACTTGAAGGTCAAGAAACTTGGGCATGAAGTAATAGATAATTTGGGTGCCTAGTTTACTTGGAGGTCAAGAAACTTGGGCATGAAGTAATTGGTCTTGTAAAAGGGGCCTAAAGGGGAATTGAATTGAATTCATTCATTCTATCTATCATTCAAGTTTTAGGGATTTCTAACCTAAATCTATTTTCTTCAATTCTTCATCTCCTCAAGTAAAATTCTCGAGTGAATTGAGTGACCATTATAATCAATCTCTTGTACTCTTCATTAATGTTAATAAATGGCTCTCTCTCTCTCTCTCAAGTGGACGTACACTAACAAATTGTTAGTGGAACCACTATAAATCCTTGCGTGATTTACTTTTCGTTATTGCCCATTTATTTCTCTTGTGTGGTGCTTGTGATTGGCTTTTGGATTGGGTTGAGATTGTCTTTGATATTGATTGGTTGTTTTTGCACATTTACCACGATCACGTTTTCCGCTGATTTGGGGTTATTTTTGTTTGAGCGGTCTTGAATCAAAATTTCTCCTCAACATTTGGTATCAGAGCATTGGTATTGGTAGCTATAAAAATGCTGGAATCAGATTCAAATATTGTCTCAATAGTTGGTCCAAGTGGTGTAGCTCCTTATATATGTGGGTCGTATGCAGCTTTTGGTCCACTATTGGTTATCGACAAGTGGAATGGAGATAATGATTTTGAAAAGTGGTAATGGAAGATGAAAGCGGATCTTAGGCAGAATCGGGTACATCGGGTAGTGTTTGATACACATTTATTGCTAGAGGACATCTCAAATGTAGAGAGAGAAGAAATGGAAAAGTGGGCATTCACTACACTTCAACTTGCCATGGGGGAGAATTTTATTTTCGAAATTAGTGGTGAGACGACTGCTAAAGGTATTTGGAACAAGTTGGAGGAGTTGTATACGAAGAAATCACTCACAAATCGACTGATCTTGTTGCGTACTTTCTTTACCTACAAGATGAAGGAAGTAACTTCGCTAAAGGTGCGCTTGAATGTGTTTGATGATTTGCTAATGAAGATAAAGGAGGTAGATTTGAAGATTGAGGAGGAGTAGAAGGCGATGATATTATTAAGTTCATTACCTGAACGCTATACTGGGTTCTCAAATAGTTTGATCTATGACCGGGATACATTGACTCTAAATGATGTCAAGATGGGTCTTCTTATTGAGGAATTGCGAGATTAGACGAAGGAGATGAGTGATAGTAGTAGTGGTGCTAGTAATAGTCAAGGTTTATTTGCGGAGAAAGAAAAGTTAGAGAAAAAGGGAAACCAGGGGCGTTCTAAGTCTAGGAAGCCCAATGGAAGAGGAAAATCGAAGGAAAGAAATGGAAAGTGCTTTATATGTAAGAAACCTGGTCACTGGAAGAATGATTGTCTAGACAATGGGAAGAAGGAAGTAACATCTTCATCAGTTGCAGTGGAAAGAGATTTTGGTGAGGGAGACGTAGATGTTTTGTTGGCTGTAGCATCGGATGTTTCGGGCAGCGAATGGGTGCTTGATTCGAGGGCTTCATAATCATATGAAGCCTAATAGGAATTGTTTTTATTCTTATGTTGATCGAGAAGGAAATTCTATTTTTATGGGAAATGGTGCAGTTTGCAAGTGAAAGGCATTGGATCCGTGCAAATTCGGATGTTTGACAGAGTGGTTCGTACTCTCACTAATGTGTGCTATGTTCCGGGACTACAGAAGTCACTTATCTCTTTAGGACAGTTGGATTCTTTAGTTTGTAAGATCACCATTGAGTGAAAGTTTGAGGGTTTCGAAGGGTGCGCTTGTAGTTATGAAGGGAGCTAGAACTCATGGTATTTATCCGCTTCAAGCAGTGACCGTGGAAGGCTAAACTTGTGTCAGCATTGATAGTTCTCGTGGCTTAGATGCAACATGACAGTGGCATTTGAGATGGGGTCGTTTCTCGGAGAAGAGTTTAGATGTTCTTCGTCGAAGGGAGATGATTATTGGCGAGATTTTCAGCAAGTTGGAGTTTTGCGAGGAATGTGTCATGAGGAAGCAAACTAGAGTGCCATTCGGTGAAGGGAAAACATGATTCAAGAGGGATTCTTGAGTATGTGCACACGGATGTTTAGGGATCAGCGCCTGTAGATTCTTTGGGAAGAGCTAGACATTATATTTCTTTCATTGATGATTTTTCTTGGAAGGTTTGGGTGTATGTAATGATGGCCAAGTCGGAGGCATTTGCAAGATTCAAAGAATGGAAGGCTCTTGTTGAAAATGAAAGTGGAAAGACTTTGAAGGTTCTTGGATCCGATAATGTCAGCGAGTATGTTTTCGGAGAATTTCTAAATTTTTGCAAGCATCATGGTATTCAGAGGCATTTTACTACATTGGGAGATCCGCAATCTAATGGAGTGGCGGAGAGAATGAACCGAACTCTACTGAAGAAAGCTCGATGTTTGATATTTACATCGGGTTTGTCTAAGGGATTTTAGGTCGAAGCTTTGTCTGTTGTCTTGGGTTATACTCTACCTTTGATTGCCAAAATCAAATTTAAGTAACTGTCTTTGTCTTCAGACTTTGATTGCACGTGTAGTCTTCAGTTGCAATGTCAGTGATTTGCTACATGAGTTTTGCATGCTCTTAACTAATAATGGTTTGTGAGCAACTGTCATCAGTTTTACTTCCTTTGTTTTTTTAATTTATCTGCAGTTTAGATTAATTGTGTGTTGGTCACATAACTCATATGTACTTCGCTATTTGGTGTTTTATTAATACACTGATAAATTATAGCATCTTCAACTATTCAAATGTTTCGAGTATACAAATTTCTGATGATGTTATACTAACATTTTCTCTTTTTTGCGTTCAGTTAATAAACCGCTAGATATGACAAAAGCATTTGACTATTTAACTTCCTTCATTTTACAAACTGCCGATAATGTTATAATGTCATTTCCTATTGATTTGTTGTACATATAAAAATTTAGTTATGGCCATTACACTTTATTACACAAGGCTGACTGCTTTTCTCTTTCCCAAGCACTTCTTTATAGATTTATGTCATGTTACTTCATTAGATTTGGCATTTTCGCTATTTAGCATTCTGTTAATAAACCACTAAATTATAACATAAGTTTTAGACTATTTAACTTATTTCAGTATGCAATCTACTAATAATGTGATGATGGCAATGAACACTTAACATGGTATCGGAGCCATGGATTCGGTTTGACTTGATCATCCCACGCTATTGTCTCCACGTGATAAGCGATGTGCTACACGTGTGGGGGACGTGTTAGATCCGATGGGAATGATTTGCTTGTCCGACATACGTCATCCTATGATCTCCACATGTAGGAGGCGTGTTGGATAAGTCCTGTATCGGCAAAATATGTCAACCATGATCCTGGATATAAACTAAGATGTACCCCATCACATTGCCAATTTGTTTTGTGATAATAAGGGGGTTGATGAACTCTTAACATTTATGTCATGCTACTTCATTAGATCTGGCATTTTCGCTATTTAGCATTCTGTTAATAAACCACTAAATTATAACATAGGTGTTAGACTAGTTAACTTATTTCTATATGCAATCTACTAATAATGTGATGACGACATTTTCTATTAATGCTCCGTATATACAAAGATGTTGATTATGATCATTACACTTTATTAAACAAGGCTAACTTCATATTTCTTTCCAAAGCACTTCTTTACAAATTTATATAGTGCTACTTTATTAGATACTTCCTTTGCAAGTTCCCACCGGCGGAGCAAAGCATTGATGATCAAAATAGATTTGGTTTGTACTTCAGATATTGGGCATAAATTGAATTTTACATATTTTATTTGTAACATAATCTTTGTTTAGGACATGTATAGGTATGAAATACTCTTTCACATAAGAAATAAGATAATTAAATTTGAACACGCTACATCGCATTGGGTTATTAGAAGCTATTCACAACTTTGTTTTGTGCAACAGTTCTCCATTTTCCTGTCATCATCATAATTTATTTTTTCTCAAGCTTTTTTTTTTACAAAAGGTCTTGATGTAATTGTACCTATTTCTATTCTTAATGGTTAGTGTATTGTAAGGGATCAACACAAAGTTGTATGCTAATAGTTTAGAAGAAGAGCCACATTGCTATAAAAGACATAACGTATAAAAATATTCTTACATTTTCCGATTATTGCTGCAGAAAAAAATGCAAGGACCTAGTACATAATATGGGAAATGCTGAATTCAAGGGGCATGGTCTTTCAGGTTTATTTAATAAGCATTTGTTTTCTTTGTTTTTTCTTGTGTCTAGATGTTGTGTTAATTTAAGAAAATATGGCAGAGCAAAGCATTTGTGATCATAATAGATTTGGTTTGTATTTCACATATTGGGCATTAATTGAATTTTACACATTTTATTAGTAACATTATTTTTTTAGGCCTTGGATGGGTACTAAATACACTTTCACATAAGAAATAAAATGATTAAATATGATCAAGCTACATCACACTAAGTTATTAAAAGCTATTCACAACTTTGCTCTGTGCAACGGTTCTCTATTTTCTTGTCATCATTGTCATTTATCTTTTCTTAAGCTTTTTTTTAAAAAGGTCTAGATGTAACTGTACCTATTTCTATTTTAATGGTAAGTATATTGTAAGAAATCAACACCAAGTTGTATGCTAATAGCTTAGAAGAAGAGTCACCTTGCTACAACAGATCTAATGCATAAAAATATGCTTACATTTTCCAATTATTATTGCAAAAAAAAAAATTGCAAGGAGCCTGTACATAATTTGGGAAATGTTGAATTCAAGGGGCTACTACCTTGGTCTTTCAGATTTATTTAATAAGCATTTGTTTTCTTTGTTTTTACTTGTGTCTACATGATGTGTTAATTTGATAAAATATGGCATTTATTGTGATTAGTCCTTTTGGTAATACCATAGATTATTGGATCAATACAAATATACGTGAAGTAAAATGCTTGCATAAGGTTAGCATACACTTTTACATCCCAAAATTTTCTCTTTTTATATGGATTTTAGAGTGCATGTGAATGAAGAATTCACTCCTAACTTCGAAATCATAAACAAATAAGGTTTACAATATTTTAGAACATGTTTATGATTCCTATAAGAAGACAACAAAAATTATTCAAATTAACAGTTTGCATAGCAAATGCATAATGTGTTGAATTTAGCAGCTTAGCTTTCAATCGTACTGCATTTCTATAAGCATGCCAGAAGGGTATTACTCGAAATAATACTAACATTTTATTTTTTAACCTGCAATTCAATATTTCATATTCTAACCATTAAAAATGTCGTGTACCAAGTGTGTAGAAGAAATTTTGATGAACAATATGATTCTGCCAAGTTATTCTAAAATTTTACCAATTGACATATTTCTCCATTTTGCTAAACATTTTCAAAAAGAGAGGAAAAACTTCACAACGTCGCAACAAATTATCGAGTTGCTCCTGCTCTATTTCTTTCGTCATTCGGCCTTATTGCTCAGTCTTTGGTTTGCTTTCTGTTTGAACAGAAAAATTAATAGGTAATTCATGTTTGCAATACTTAAAGAACATGGCCAATATGGTACTTTTTCCTCATAACCTATGTTACTATATGTTTTGTTGGTAGGTTTTCTATTTTATTTGAGTTCAATTCATATTATGGTGCTTGATTACTATCTCAATTTATATACCATTTAATAATTGTATTTCCTACTGCGTCTAATAGTACATGGCCTTAAGAGCTAATTTTATCGATTGAGTCTATTCACTCACAATTGAGTTGATTTTACTTCCTAAATCATTTTTAATAATTTGTTACTACAACCACGTGAAGCACTTAAAATGATACAATCATTTGTAAAAAAAATTATGAACAAAATGATGTAAGGCTTCAGTAATGTGCAGCATGTAAAAATTGAAGCGGTCAAAGCGGTATATTAAATTTTCTTTAGCATTTGCTGATGAGTACCGTGACAACCCGTTAAGGTACCGTCAAATTCGTTTCGATTGAATGCATAAATTTCAACAACTATTTATTAATTTGACTGCATCTTAATTAATCGTTGTTTTCAGACGTATTAAACTTTGTTGGCTTTAACTTTGAAACTGAAATTTTATCTCTGGCTTCAATAAAATTTTGAACTTGACTCTTTTAAAACATAAGTTATATACTTAATTATTCGGTTGTTTCATCTCTCATCTCTATCATCCATTTTAAACCTTTTAATTTTGAACCAAAATTCGGGTATGCTAGCATTATTGCATTAAAATGATTTAACTATTGATTATCAATGCTAATTTTTTTAAATAGTGACTCCCTAATAATAGTACAATTGTTCTGGATTGCAAGTGGTTGTTTAGTTCCTATTTTGTATGTTTTAGCTCATATACAAAATTGTTATTTAGATATTCCCAAAAGATTGATTTTTTCCCTGCTCATTTTTACCTGATGACAAACTTGAGTTTATATCGTTGCATTTTTAATTCAACCGATTATGCCTGTCTATTCACTTTTCAAGTTTTACTGTTACATTCTTCATAATTATAGTATGACCATTTTGGATCATTCATGGTTTAATTTTTTATATTTATTTAACTCATAAATGAAATAATTGTTAAAATATTTGTAGAATTTTAAATTCGTTGAATCCTACACGGTTTCACCAAAAATCACGTACATCTTACATTAGGCAAAATATTTATGGTACATAATTAGCTACATTACACTTAGTTTGTTATAATGTATTCAGCTGTCATGCAAAATATTTGTTGAACTTATTGCTTAGGATGTACATGTCTTACGGATTTCAAATGGTGCAATGCTATGAACGTAGTTTCACAGATGTTTTACCAACTTCTATGTTCTTCCGTACTCTATAATGTTAGAGAATATGCTAGCACTACGCCATAAATGGCCTAATTCAACGAATTTGCAAGGTGTTGCCAGCCAAAATGTCCCGATATCTATACTACTTTGGTCCTACTGCAACATTTTATTTTTAGTGTAACCTTATCCATAAAAATGTGTTGCTTTAGATAAGTAAGTGTAACACGATGCAACATTTTGTACAATGTTGCTATAGCAGACCTTTGCATGTCCTACGTGGCGATCTGCACCATTAGTTAAAACAATCTCTGAGTCATCCATCCACGCCATCAATCTGCATCTCATCCATTTCCATTTCCCGCTTTTGTTTCATTCGCTCATTTTCTTTTTCATTTAGTTCTAACCCCAAAAATTTCAAAATCCTTAATCCCTAATTTTCATTCACCAATACACTAAAATTCACGTTCTCACCCATACACTAAAATTTAGAAAACTACTTTTATCTCCTTAAAGATTCTTTGATCTAGGGGCACCCATCTCCAGTCGGTCCTTAGCGAAATCAGATATGGGTTTCTAGTGATTCAGTTGTTGTTTCGAAAATAAAATCGGGGTCAAGGCATTAGAGGAATTGAGTTATTCAGCGTATTCAACTTCCAAATTCCTGCTGGATTTCCATTTCACCCAACTGATCTCCGATAGAACGGATTTGTTATTACCGCAGCTTTTGATCATTCTACATAGGGTAAGAATTTTGTTGTTGGATTCAAATAGTTACATTTGGGGCTTTAATTTCGTTTGTGGATTTGCTGGTTTTTATGAGTTCTTATCGGTAGGATAATCGATAGCTTTTATGAGTTCTAATCGGTAGCTCAGGTTTGGAAGCCTAGTTTCCCATCTCTCAGTTTTCTTTCTAACCATGTCAATTAGCCTATTATAATCAACCACTTTTAAAGAAGAGCAGCTTAAAGGAATGCTACCATACAGAGCTTTAGTTTTGTTTGTGGGTTTTAACTCGAACTGTATTCTGTATGATCTGAATCTTGCTTGCGGGTTTATGCTGTTAGTTCATGAATATTATAATGATTGAGGTGAATATATTCATATATATGTTTTTTGTCCATTGCCTTGTTTCTTATATATATACATGCGTATATTCATATTCACATGTATTTGTATATATATGTAGTTGATCTGTCCATCTTCGAGTTCAATGACCACTCGATCAATTTCTACTTCAACTTCAACAACAGCAACGGGAAGTAAGTTTTGCCACCACAGAATCCTACCGAAGATGAGGATTGTGAAGGCAGGGTTGAATGCGGGGAAGAAATTTTTTGGTTGCTCCATGTGGCCTGTAAGTATAAATTAAGTATTTTTGGTTGCTTTGTCGATTATCGTATTTTTCAGTAACGTTACAGTTGAGAATTTAACATATGTGCATAATGACGATAATGGGTATTTTATGTGGCATGACAAAGTGTATGAAATCAATAGCAATGCTAAAATGGACGGTACTACTGTTAAATTGGTGGAAAAAGAAAATACTATATCACAATTGCTCATGGAAAGGAAGACACTTGAAGACAAGCTGCTGAAGCAAAAGCAAAAGTGGGCAAAAGCAGATGAGTTTGTGGCTGATATGAACGTAGAGTTGGCCTTAATGCGCGTTAAATGTGGAAAGCACGAGAAAGGGGAAAAAATTCGTTGCAAGAGCTTTAGCTATGTCCTGGATCATGTTTGGGATTATTTTGTGTATACTTATGGCAATGTAGTGCAGTGAAGTACAGTTTTTCTTCATTTTTTTTTTCATGTTTCATCTTTTGGGAGTTGATGAATTGTGATGTGTAATATTGTATGTTTTGAAACAAATCTACGAATGAAGTTTTATGCAACTAGTGTATGTGATATTATGCAAGTAGCTGTAGTACTATTGTATGTGTTATTATGCAAGTAGCTGTGCTACTATTGTATGTGAAATTATGCAAGTAGCTCACCCAAACAAATTAAGAAATTTAATATCTATAGCAACATATTTGGATGTTGCTACATACACCTAAGGATATTGCCATAGACCTAAATAAGGTTCTACTGTAACAATATTTGTTGTGTTGCCGTAGATAGTCAAAATGTTGCCTTTGAGGCCTGCAGCAACGGTGAAAATTGCATCTTCCTAAAAACGTTGCCAAAGACCTATGCCAACATTTTTTTGGCCAGTGCCAACAACTTTTTTTCATTGCATTAGACCGTTTATGGCGTAGTGTAGAAGATATATTGCCTTTATTTAATTTCATTTGTTTGGGTTTATATTTGGTATTGAATTGTTTATTATAAAAGACCCAAATATACTTTAGAATATGCTTATCTTGAATGTTATTTAGATAAGGATAAACTATGTATAAATTGATGCTAGGATTGACAATGTAAAAAAGAATCTTTTGTATAATCAATCAGTAAAGCAATAATAATGTAGTCTTTTATGTTTTACAGTTTAATCTCTCTCTCCCCTTTTGATCAAATTCTATAACATGGTATCAAACATATGCTGATGATTATGAAGTTGTGTAAAAGTGGGAGATTGCTTGATTTGATGAAGGAAGTTTGCATGTTTTCGGAGCAGAAGGCGGCAAAGATTGTGAAGGAGTTGGTCGGCATTATCATGAAATTGTTGGTTGATTGAGTTTTTAAAGTGTTACATTAGTTTGAAGATGTTTATTGTTCGTTTGATGTCTTATCGGTAACCCTGTTTATTAGGAGGGCAACTGACATTGATTGAAGGTGGTAGATGGTATTGTAAGGTATGTTTGGAGGATGCAAGCATATGCTGATTCATCCCTATTGATTTGGTTTTGTTTTCGTTTGATATGTTTGGGGGATGCAAACATATGCTAACTCATCCCATTTTGATTTATTTTGTTTTCTTTGTATGTTTGGGGGATGCAAACATACAAACACATCCGCGATCAGTTTTGTCATTTGGCCGCTCTGATCTTTTGTTTACCAATCAGATTGGAGCTTTTGAGTTATTTGGAGTTGTAGTTGAATTTTTGATGCTTGGTGTTGGGTGTTACTCTCTAATAATATTGAAATGGTTGCTCAATCTTGCTACTCTTCAGTTTGAAGCTTCTGTTTAGCAAACTCACGATTTTTCGTATCGTGAGTTTGAGAGGTGATGTTAGAGAATATGCTAGAAGATATATTGCCTTTATTTAATTGCACGGATTGTATTGAATTATTTATTATAATAGACCCAAATATGCTCTAGAATATGCTTATCTAAAATGTTATTTTAGATAAGGAAAAACTATGTATAAATAGAGGCTAGGATTGACAATGTAAAAAGGAATATTTTGTATAATCAATCAATAAAGCAATAACAATGTAGTCTTTTATGTTCTACCGTTTAATCTCTCTCTCTCTCTCCTCTTGCTTGATCAAATTCTAACAAATAAAACATATTCAAGTTAAAGAGCAATATTGATTATCCATTCCATTTCATAACAACTTTGTAACGACCAACTATTTTTAACGATTTAAATTGTATTTTTATTTTGAAAATATTCTATAATTTCTTGTAATGTGAACTTGGAATTTGAAACACATTCCGTCAAACGTAGCAGCCGCGAAAATTTCGTTAAAAAATTTGAATGTTTGTCAGTCGTACAATTTTAGGTGCAAAGCTGCGCATAATAGTTCAAAATTTAGCGATTGTAAAATCTCTTTGAAATCAGTTCAGACAAACATGAAAAATGTTCTATTTGTTATCACGAATCTAATGGCACAATCTGTTTTGTGAAAATAGAATGTTTCGAGCTCTATAACAAATATTTTTTGATGAGAAATTTGCACCGACAAAAATCTTTTTGAAACCAAATTGTCCCAACATGAAAAAAAAAATCATCCCTCGTTATATTCTTTAATTCGTAATTCATTTCGCGAAAATCAGATGTTTTGACCTCTGTTTAATTGGTTTCCGTGCGAATTTCTCATTTAAAGAGGTGCGTAACGCGTTTTTGAATGAAGCATCATGGAACTGCAAATTGTATACCGTTGCGTATGTCTTGTCGCGTTGATTACTGTAGTATATTCATTTGTTAGTTTCAGTGCTCGGTTCACGATGAAATTACGAAAAAGCTTGCACTGTTCATTTTTGAAACAAAGTCATTTGAGTTCGATGTGTCTCTATTCGGGTTCAACATATTTTTTTAATCATTTTGGTTCAAAAAACCCAGTCTGTAACGTTTGCATGACACACGAAAGGACAATAATGCCAATAGGCACATATGTATTCTTTCTTTGTTATGCATTACATTTCATTTTCCCAAATCATATTTCATTTTGTTTGTGTATTGTCCCTGGTTTTTGTTGGTTTTGTTAAACTATAATTTATAGATTTATGTCTGTAATGTAAATTTATTAAATAATATTGGGTTTAGATATTATAAATAGATTTAGAATAATCATCTATTTTAATATCTTATGTATGTGTGTGTGTGTGTGTATATATATATATATATAAGTGAATGACGTTTTAACATTTTCATTTATCTTGAAAGCTTGTTTTAAATTCATATAACCATTATATATTAAAAATAAGCAAGTATTGGTGTCACTTTGGTTCATGTTTTTTTAAAACTTGTTTTCAACTCTTGTAAAAATTATAAAATACTTAAGCAAATATTCAATTACTTCACAAATATGTTTATAAGAAGATATTGCACTAAATGGATAAGAATAAGATAAAATCAAAATAAATAAATAAGAATATTTGATTTGTTCATTGATTTGTCATTTCAAGTCTATATAGATGATAGCTATTAATAACTTAGATATGCCTTAAAGGCTAAGTATCATTGTGAAGTATATTGCAACATGTGTGTACAAATCAATCCATATTTAATTAGCTGATTTCCTTAGAAGCAAGCACAAGCTGTACATCTTTATGTGCTGAGATTACCTGGTCGTGCCTTCCACTGGAAGAAATAAAAGGAAGAGGTATATACATCCCTTCCTAGCTTCTAGACAGCCTAAGCTACGCTTTCAATCAAGTATGGACTCTCAAAGACCTTCATCACATGCACCTTCTGTACCCTACCTATACACCCTAACCGAATTTATCTTAGGTAAATAGCAAAGACTAGGAGCAAAGTTTTTGTGTTAACATCTATGAAGTGCATAGCCTTAAATAGCTAGATTTCTTAGACTCAAAGTTTAGACTTTTAAAGCCAATTTGCACATGGGCAATGCTACTTCATTTTCCATTTAAAACAGTACTTTATATTTTCTGTCCGTGTATGTACATGTGAGGAAAGATCTGAACAAGTAAATACCTTGCTCGCCTCGTTTCGCGTCACCACAGAACATCCCAAAACTTAGAGGCCAAGCCTGAGTTTTTAAACCTTTTAGTACATAAGTCAGTACACATATGCATGTGTTCCTTTACTGATCGTGCTATGAAAGCATGGAAAGAAGTTAATATAAATAGCCTAGGCACATTTTTACCAACCCTTTTCAATTATAGGAACATGCAACAGTTTGAACCTCCCTACCATCCTATCCATGATACAAATATTTTATCATTTTACTTCATCTATAAATAGATAGACAGACACTCCATTTCATTCATAAGTTTTGAAACAAAAACTCTAGAGAGAACTGAAGCAAAGAACCTTAAACAGAGCTGGAGAAACTATTGGAAACAAACAAAGAAAAGCAGTGAGCAAGCTTGGTGAGTAAACTCCCCTTTTTCCCAATTTAACTTTGTTAATGGTTGTTAGGAGGAAAATATATATATGCATAGATGCTTTGGGATAAATTATATTGGTCGATTAAATCACATGATAAAACTGAAATGTATATGAACAAAGAACAGAGAATTTATAAATAAAAAGACAGTGAACCATTTCTATAGCAAAACTTCATTAGATATTCTATTAAAACTATACCCTGATAATGATGCTACATAGATGTATATAGTTGTTTGTGTATGGACCTAACAATTGTGTTATATATAGAAACCAATAATTTGAATTATGAATTGATTGAAACAAACAAAAGAAATAAACATGAAACAGTGAGCAACAGTCTATGAACTAAATTGTGAATAAACTTTTCTTTTAATTCCTTCCATGATAGAATATTGTATGATGCAACATATATAGTCTTCTACTTTTTTTTAATGTATATCACACATGAAACCAACATTAGGTTGATTGTTGAAGGGGATACGCTGTCAATATTTTAGACAGTGAACAACTACTGTAAACTGTTTGACAACAGGATGAACATGAGTTCACCAACTCAAAAGAAATCCATAGTTCATATTCTAGGGAGATTTAGAGTTTGAATTTTGCATGAAACTTATTGATATTCCTCCGTAGTGTAATTTAAAAATGGTTTTACCTAAATTCATAATGTATATTTAAAAATATACATGATATACAGTAAGGGATCTAAAATCTCATATTTTCGAACACCACCGATCAACGATTTAGGTATACGAATACGTTAGTATGTTAAAATCATGATTTTTAGTAACAAAATCAAGATTTTTAGTGATGGGATTTGGGGGAATTCTAAAGATGGCCAGAAAAACGGATGTTAGGCAAAATCCGGGGGTGAAGCTAGTCGTGGGCCAAGTCGTTGGCACTGGAGCAACATGCAACGTGGGAGGTTGTAGATCATCAGAAAAATACAACCATAATTTTTAACTAAGTATTTGATGGGCTCAGATTTAAATTAGGGGGTTGAGGACTGTTTTGAAAGCCTCTGTTGGGCGTCGAATTGCAGCAACAAGGGGGATGATCGGACCAGGGGGTTCGAGGGTGGAAGGTGTCATCTAGACATGGTCAGGTCTGGTGATGATTGTACAATGGAGGTGGATGTGGAGCGGGTTTCTGGTGAACTTCCAGTCAAAGTCCTGCATTCCGATCTGATTGGAGAGAGAGGATGTTGGTGGTCGAGAAGGGTTCAGGTGATGGATGGAAACTAGTGGCGATGGTCGATGGAGGATTGCGTCGAGGCTAGTGGTGGTGCAAATGCACAGAATGGTGTGCACTATGGAGAACGAGAGAAGAAGAAATAATGGAATCAGGCAAGAGATATTGAGGTGATCAGGAGAGTGATCACGCTGTTTTGCAATGCAAATTGTAGGGTCTAGCATACGCGGCCAAACAAGTAAGAGAAAGGAAAAGAAAAGTAATGGGGAAAATTTAGACGAAGGGTATTGGTCTAGATTGGGTCGGGGAGGTAAAATAGAGAAGAAAGAAGGATAAAGGAAATAAAAGAAAAAGGAAAAGTGGAGCGGGCTGGAGCAATTGGGCTGATCGGGCCAGTGAAGTAAATAGGAAAGTATAATAAGGAATAGAGTATGGTGATAAGCAAGAAAAATTATAGTAATAAGTAAGGGAAAGTAAAACAAAGAAAATTCTATTAATAATATATAAAGATAAGATTTCGAATTTTGTAAATTATAAAAGAAGAATGTTATCTAAAGAGGAGGATGATCAAACAAGAATCATCGTGAATGGAGGATAGTTCATCGAATTTAACAAGTCATTTATTTAAATGAGTAAATAAAATTAATCTATTTTTTCCAATTAAATAAAAGTTGGCCAAGTTTAGTAGTTCATTGTTATTTTACTTTATTTATTAAACCATAAACGACAATATGTCGTAATGAATGAATGGTGGTTGATCATCGGTAAATATTGTGATCATTGATTGTTAATTAAATTGATAATTATGTTATGATATGATTATTCTAACCTGAATAATTTAAAGTAAACATTGGCACGATTAATAGAAACTAAATCTTCTATACTGACCATTGTTGGAAAATAAAATATAATTTCGTTAAAATAAATAAAATTTGAATTTATTAAATATGTTGTGATCATTGATGGTTGAGTTAATTGCCAGTTATGTGGTGACTGATAACCCAAACTAGAATAGTTCAAATTAAACATTGACACGTTTAATCATCTTGTATAGATTATTAAACATTTGATGTGAATTTATTTTAAACCGTCATGTGAATCTTATATTTGATATATTTTCAGTAGATAAGTACCGATAATCAATACGAATTTTTAGTCCATAAGTAATATGTTGACTTGATGATTATTTTAAACATCACTTGACCCTACGTTATCGTTTCGAAGAGTCCGGAATCTAAATTCCACTTAGATCCAATTTATATATTATAAATCAGATATTAATGAAGACAAATGAAGATGGAGTTTATACAAGGGCTACTCTATTTACAGAATAGCACCTTCGGTTTGTCCAGTTCCAAGACAACTTGTATGGACGAATGTCTAACAGAGTACACCTAATAGATCACGTAAGTTGATCTCTCCAAACGTATTTAAGTTGGTGGCGGAGGAATTCGTTTCTCTTAGCTTTATACCCCAAATTATTTTTAGGGAAGTCATTTTTTGATTTGGCGGGTTTAACGACGTGGCATTCAGAGTAAATGAAGATATGATCTGTTTAGCGGTAAGTTCTAACCTCAAGCCTCTTCAACTGGGAAATGGTATAAAATCGGGTAGGCAACATGTCTCTATGGGCCACTCCCATTAAAAGGGTGTATCATTTCCTAATCTAGAGAAATCAAATGTCCCCGGTTGTCCCACTTATTTATATGCTATCGGTTTAGTTGGCTGGCCCCCAATTGTGTTGATGATATATTTTGTACTCTCAAGTGAAATGAAGGGACGGTCACGTGTAGCCGAGTTGCAAGATGTTCTTGTTGAACCTCGATGTATTCATCTCCGTCGGTACATTGTCGGAAGGTGGTCCCATACCTTGCCATAGTTGGAATCCATTCTCCAATAAGCGCCCGTAGTTTTGTTTGTATACTATGTATGTGGAGCGTGAGATGCAAGCGGTCTGCTAGATTGTTATTCATTTGTATTTAGACACTATTATAATATCAGAATAATATTGATTTTAAAATGTTTTGGGTTATCGTAAGGTAAAAAACATCTATATTTATGTGTGGATCGATCTTACGATTATCTTTTCTTTCAAAAAGGTTTTTGAAAGTTAAAATCAAGCTATTTAAAGTCGTTTGCCCACACCAGTCCCATTCTTCCCAGAGTTTATTTTTCTATGTTTCCCTAAACTCTTGGGTGCCCAAATTTGTACGGGCAGTCAAGTAGTTCAGGATTTACAGATACACTGGAAGGAGCTTGGAGCAGGAGGCTTTAGCGTTAGATATATATAGCTTATTTCTGTTGTGATATATATATATATATATATATATGTGTTGTACTTTGATGTTTGTATGTAAGTACAAATATAGTTTTTGTATCTCAAGTTATGTTATTTAATATATTTTACTCATTCCGCTGTGAGATTCGTGTTACTCTGATTCTATTCTAAATTTCTTTCTTTTTATTTCTCACCTTCTAATTTCTTTCTTGAACATCTAAGTTTTAGAGCAATTTGGGCTGGACTTGTGTTATTTTAATCGACTCAAAGGGTACTAAAATTTGGGTCGTTACATTTGGTATCAGAGCTATTGGTTTAGTAATAACCTTGGCTCTGTGGTGTAACTCGATAGAGATGGGGATAGTAATACCTTAGATTGAGTTTAAGTGTATATATATGAGAGCGCGTATTTGTTAATCGATATAAAAATTTGTTTTATATTGTGTTAATTTATTTGTTGAGTGGTATAAAAATTTCAAATCGATCCATTTAGCTGACGAGGTCGATAGGAATTTCTAAACACTTAAACAAAGGGATTCGACACAGTATTGTTTTAAAAGTTGGGTAAATGAATTTTTTTACACAAAATTATATAAAAGAATATTTATTTGATATTATTAAAAATGGTTGTGTTGATTGCTATTATAATATAGTATAAGATTATAAAATTGAAATGATTATATATATAACCAAATTGGATTTGTATATCAATAAATATACAAACAAGATAATCCAGAAATTGAATTTTAAATCCTGGAAAATTGGAGAACTGTTTAAGATAAATATAATGTTTTGGATAATTCAAAAGTTTTAATTTTGAAACGGAATTAAAGGAATTGGAACCTGACTGGAAATTAGTTGAGTTAAATGATTTTCTAAGTGTTGATCTGATGTTGATTTCGGTCTTCAGGGTTGATACTTAGAGAGTTATTTTCTTATCGATTAACAGTTGACAACTGATGAATGTCGAAAAGTAAAATGTATAAAAAAGATATGGAAATGTTTTCCAACTAATAACATATATTTCTTGTTATGAAAATTAATGTGAATTGATGGATGCATAGGGATGATAGTATATGAGGAGAAAGGTGGGATGCCAGATTGAGGATACAAGTTGGTATTTTCATTAGATTTGAGCAGACTGTTTGGTGAACTAGCTAACCTTGTAGTTTAGAAAAGGCCTAGAAATGTGAATTTTGGAATTATACGATGAAACCATACGAGAGAGACGCTTTTCGAAAATTTAAGAATTTATTCCTAAAAGAAGTTTGATAGTCAAAAATTAATTTACTGATTTATATTGAAACCAGATGAGTTAAATAAGGTAAATGAATTGATTTAAAATTAATTTTGATAAAGATGAATTTCATCGACAATTTTCCAAGAACGAGGTGAGGAAATGAGTTTGGAATGTACTCCACATATCAATCCGGTGAGGCTTAGATTCTGAACCAGATTTGACTGTGATTAGATATCCAGTTGGTATCATTGATGAAGATAAGAAGTGACTCTGGGAATATGGTAATGAAGCTGTTTGAGTTGGAAATTGAATAAGATCTCAAGAAAAGGTTTAAGGGATACTGAAGATTGGATATGAGAAATCTATTGGGATGCTTTGATTAACTAGTTAATTACGGATGTGTGAATGGAATGTTTTAATTACTGTGGATTGTTTGATAGTTAGCTCGTGTGTTTGGATACCTTGTTTGATATGATTGTTAATATATGTGTAACAATCCGCACCTCCGTTCATGCTAGATATTGTCCCCAACATAGCCAACATATAGGTGTGAGGTTTTGTTTCTCAAAAGGCCTCGGCGTTAGTAAGAGATGGGCTCTACTATATAAGTATCCACTTCACACAGGCTTCCACGATGTGGGACTTAGGAGTGTTACATTCTCCCCTCCTACAGAGCCCAGCGTCCCCGTTGGCTCACAAACACCTCACCCACGCGCTGTGGTTCACACATGAGCCACAATTCCGGCTGGGTATTGGCTCTGATACCACTGTAACAACCCGCACCTCCGTTCATGCAAGATATTGTCCCCAACTTTGCCACCATATAGGTGTGAGGTTTTATTTCTCAAAAGGCTCGGCGTTAGTAAGAGATGGGCTCTACTATATAAGTATCCACTTCACACAGGCTTCCACGATGTGGGACTTAGGGGTGTTACAATATGACCAGCATATGTGTTAGATATAAGTCTATGATTTTGCGTAAAACTGAAAATTCCTTATTACTATTTAATTTCGGGGACGAAATTCTTTTAAGGGGATAGATTGTAATGTCACGGGTTTTTGCTGATTTTGTTAAACTATAATTTATAGATTTATATCTGTAATGTAAATTTATAAAATAATATTGGGTTTAGACATTATAAATACATTTACAATAATCATCTATTTTAATATCTTATGTATATATGTTTAACTTGTTATATTTCTTGCTATATATATATATACACACAAGTGATTGGCGTTTTAACATTTTCATTTATCTTGAAAGCTTGTTTTAAATTCGTTTAACCATTATATATTAAAAATAAGCAAGTATTCGTGTCACTTTGGTTCATATTTTTTAAAACTTGTTTTCAACTTTTGTAAAAGTTATAAAATACTTAAGCAAATATTCAATTACTTCACAAATATATTTATAAGAAGATATTGCATTAAATGGATAAGAATAAGATAAAATCAAAATAAATAAATAAGAATATTTGATTTGTTCATTGATTTGCCATTTTAAGTCTTAGATGATAGCTATTAATAGCTTAGATATGCCTTAAAGGCTAAGTATCATTGTGAAGTACATTGCAACATGTGTGTTCAAATCAACCCATATTTAATTAGCTGATTTCCTTGGAAGCAAGCACAAGCTGTACATCTTTATATGCTGAGATTACCTGGTCGTGCCTTCCACTGGAAGAAATAAAAGGAAGAGGTACATACATCCCTTCCTAGCTTTTAGATAGCCTAAGCTCCCCTTTCAATCAAGTTTGGATAGTCAAAGACCTTCCTCACATGCACCTTCTGTACCCTACCTATACATCCTAAACAATTTTATCTTGGGTAAATATCAAAGATTAGGAGCTAAGTTTCATGTTAAAATCTATGAAGTGCATAGCCTTAAATAGCTAGATTTCTTAGACTCAAAGTTTAGACTTTTAAAGCCAATGTACACATGGGCAATGCTACTGCATTTCCCATTTAAAACAGTACATGATATGTACTTTATATTTTCTGGCCGTGTATGTACATGTGACGAAAGAACTGAACAAGTAAATACCTAGCTCACCTCTTTTCATGTCACCACAGAACATCCTAAAACATAGAGGCCAAGCCTGAGTTTTTACACCTTTTAGTACATAAGTCAGTACACATATGCATGTGTTCCTTTATTGATCGTGCTATGAAAGCATGGAAAGAAGTTAATATAGATAGCCTAGGCACATTTTTACCATCCCTTTTCTGTAACAACCCAGAATTTCCGAATCAATTTAAAATTTTTATTTTTGCTATTTTAATGGATTTTGAATATTTAAAATGATTTATTTTAAATAATAACGATTTAAAATTTATTTAAATCGAAGTTAGAATGTATAGATTTATATTAATTATTAAACGAGCTTGAAATGGCGCGGTAGTTTGAAAATTCAATTTTAAATTTCAATTGAATGTATAAGATTCAAAATAAATCGGATTTCAGTAAAACAAGAAACGTTAGAATCTATTTAATTATATCTTTTTAACGAATATGAAAAATTGAGATTTCACTTTATAAATTGAAAGTTATGTCTAGTTTAAAATTCAAAATAGTCGCTATGGAATTTATAAATATTTTTAATATATACATAGCCCTTAAAAATAGCCATTTTACAAATGACCTCCGTTTTCGATGAAACCATTTTGTTGGATCCGAAATGTCAAATTATTGCTAGATTCCAATTTTTGTAATTTTTGGAGCTAGCATGTGGCCGTGCACAATAAATTGTGAATTAATCAGCCATTTAAGCTAGAAACATGGCTTTTTGAGAAAACGTACTCGGAATTCAATGAAACCAGTTTTGTTAGGACCATATCGTCAAGACATAGCAGTATGTCAATTTTCATCGCCAACGGAGTTCGTGTGTGACTGTGGCATCGATAACTGTCGAACAATGAGAGCGTGAACTAGAGAATTAATTAAAAATCATAACCCACCACTCTATAATATCTTTTCCCCTTCCCAAACCCTCATTTCTCTCCTCCATGGAAAATGGGCAGCAGCCCCTCCGAAAATTTGAAGAAAAGTCCCCCACAAAATGATGTATATCTCTCAATCCACTAGCAATTATCCCAAACGGCTAAATGGTTTTGTAGATCATGATGATCTCTACCTACCACAAAAATCTCAGAATCTATCGTTACACGGATTGGAGGAAATCAAAGATTAAAGTCAGAAACTGACTTCGGTTTTTGGGGTTTTCTGATCAAACGAGGGAGAGATGGGTGATGGCACCAAAGAGAAATTTATAGAGGGGAGGATAATGAACAGGTTTGCCTTTGGGTGCTCGGCCTGATATGGCCTATGGCGATCGAAAAAAAGGGATGAACGCCGAGCACGTTTCAGGAGATGTGGCGATCGGATTTTGGTTTGGTGGCAACGCTGGGGGCAGTTTCAGGTGATGGTCACCGAAGCAAAGTGGAAAAGGGTGGCGAAGCGAGTCGATCTGGTGGGGTCTGTGATCGTAGTGGTGGACGGCGGCGAAGCAATTGAGCACGAACAAAAATTGCGAAAAAGTCGATTTCAGGCGAATGGAGGCACCACGGACGGCGAGGTTTGGAGGGGAGCGGCGGCAGGCAACGACGGAGGCAGCGGTGGGCCCAGGTCAGGCGCAGGTGGGCCCAGGCGGCGGTGGTGAGGCTCTAGCCAAGGGGAAGCAATGTGAACAGTTTTTGAAGGCGAAATAAAATTTTAATTAATTTAATTAATTATTTAATTTTTGTTTAAACTTCACGACTTAATAACTTTTTGCTACGAACTCCAAATCGCATGAAACAGGATTCGTTGTGATCGTGGAGTCGAGAGCTTCGCAACAAAACTGATTGGGTCCAATCTGGAGCTTGTTTTAATTTGGGGCAAATACAAAACCGAACGTACCAAAATTGCCAATTAAAGAATGGCGGAGTGTAAATCAATGTGAGAACTCCTTCTCACTCAATATTTTATCATGTAGTTATTTTTGGAGTTCAACACACGAACTCCCACAAATCATTTAAATTGGAAGCGATGTATGGATATTAGCGACACACGCATTTCATACTCCGCGGATGGCCACTTGTGGCGCCGTAAATGGCATTGGGTAGTTGAGTATTTATTTTTATGGATGATTTGGTGTATTTGTGTATTGTGATGGTGATTTTGTGGTTTCAAACATGTTAGAAAAATGTTAACATATTTATGTTAGTTGAAATGGAATAAATATTCATTTACAAGTTGGACGACTTGTTCATGTACATCTATTTAACTGATATTGATTGGAACGATAATTTTTACACATCGCCCAAATGCACAAATAATAATCAGTATTTGTTGGTTGAAAACCCCACACGGATATTGGGATGATATTTAACATACACTAATCCCAATTGTTTAGTTGTATGTCAATCGATTGGTTGACAGACTGTGTTGAGCATTATTTATTTATTTGAATGCTTATACGGTTGTAGAATGCACTCTGGATGATGTTTGAATGTTTGATGATTATTTATCATTATTGTTGAATACATGCGATGTACGAAATCCATATAACTGAAATTATATGTTAATTGATTGAGTCGCATTTCGATTCAAAAACAATGAATATTTTAAAATAATATTCAGTGAATTATGAAAAATATGGTTTTGGTGTCCGATTTTGGATGGACACGAAAATATTAAAGTGAATGAAGCCGAGTTAAGTAGATTTGCTCCATTTGAACTCGAACGGATTTTATATCGTTTTTATTCATTTTATAAATGGATATGAAAGGGAAATGGATTTCAAAATCTAATATTTTGAAAATATTATCATTTTAAGATTATAATGATAGAGAACATTAAATTTTGATTTAAAATTGAAAATGAAGTTGAAATTGTTGTAAAATGAATTTATAAACGATTTATAAAATACGTTTTAAATGGAAATTGACGATATATTATATATATATAATGGCTTGAATAGAACACATCGCGACTGTTCACGAATTTCAACCATTAACTTCAAATTGATGTAACGGGAGATCTGACGGTCGGATTCTCCTAAAACCAGAACCATTGGGTTCATACGAAAAGATCTTTCCAATGAATATAATAGTTTCAAATTTGAACGGTCGGATTTTAAGATATGTCCAAATCAATTTAAGAAAATGTCGCTATGAATGTAGCTCGGTGGCCGTTATTGGAAACTGACTGTAAAGGCCTTAATAAAATAGGTCTGTTTATCATAGGTCCCTATTAAGTTTCAAAATTAAGCTCACTTCCTGTAATGACCCAGGTTTTTGGCGACCTTGGTTATCCGATATACAACACATATCGAACATCCAAGGGTAATGTAATGACCCGCATTGGCAGAGGTATTATAATTAATTAATTTAATTATATAAATGGTAATTAAAAGGGTTTAATGGTCGTGGAATTAATTAATGGTGAATATTTAATTAAAATAATAAATTAAATAATATATTTAATTCTGAAATAATCAGAATTGGCTGAAATGGCGATATGATGTGAACTGGATCATCTGTGATATTTAATTCAGTTTAGAATTGAATTCGAATAATGAATATATTATTTGAACGACAGTTTGAACGTATAATTATATTATAATTATAATCGAACTCGAAATGGCGCTGCAGTTCGTAAATTGGCGATTCGAACTTCAACTGAATGTACAGGGTTCGTTTTAAGCCGGATTTCTGTGAAACAAGAAACGTGTGGGGCTGGTGGAGTATATCTTTCTAGTGGAAGATAAAAATCGGGATTTTGTCGTGTAGATTTTGATTTATGTCCAAATCAAATTTCAGAAAAGTCGCTATGGAATTCCCTTTATAATTTATTTATATTTTAAAAGGATTTAGATATAAATCGAATATCGATATAACTCTGATGATGAAATATCGAGTTAGAAACCATTATAGGATTATTCTGGAGCTGTATGGTATTCCACTGTGAATATATATACGATAATATTTAATTTTAAATATTAAAATTTATTTTTATTTAAATATATTTATATATTCAATGGGTCATCCAGAGCTTTAAAAATAGCCACTTTTGCAAACGAAGTCGGAATTCGACGAAACTAATTTTGTTGGATCTGCAATGTCAAATAGTTGTTAGAATTCCAGTTTCGTGATTTTTAGAGTCACTTTGTGGTCGTACGGATTTTTAGAGTGGAACAGTTAGTATTTTGACAGTTAAAAATACAATGTGTGAGCATACGAAGTCAGAATTCGACGAAACCAGTTTCGTTGGGACCGTAATGTCGAACTCTAGCTGCAAGTCCAGTTTCGTGATTTTACGGTACAGTATGTGATCGTACGGATTTTTAGAAGGAGAAACGAATTAACGATGGAGAATATACCGGGAATATTCCTTCTACAAAATATCCCACCCCTCTATAAATAACCCTTAACTAAAATTCCTAAACCTAATTTTCATTTTCCCTAGTCAATGAAAAATCACGCCGTCGGTTTGACCTCAGGAAAACTAAAATGTGATACTTTCTTCTTCTCAAAAAAAAGTCCTAACAATTCTTGTAAAATCTTATAAATAGTAAAAACCTATACATTTGAATTCCTGCGTTGTTTTATTTCAAGCCCTATGTAATTCGAGGAACTCGATCATCATTTGGGGGTTTCCAGCGCGGTTAGGGTTCCTGAGTTCTGGCAAGTTGAGGCGTTGGTTGGTGATTCGAAGGGCCGCAGGGTTTCGGCGAAGGGGTTTTGCACCTCGTCTGATCTTGTTGTGGTGTCCGGTGGATGTATTGAGGCGGTGGATCGCTCAATGTTAGGTAGGAAGTAGGGATTGAACTTACTGTTTTGGGTATGGTTGAGAAGTGGAGTCGAAGAGGATTGTTGTGGTGAGGATGAGTTCGTTGTTGAAATTCATAGGTTAAGGGGAAGATGGGTGCGAGTGGCGAGCAGGTATAGAGGGCGCTCGAGTTTAATTTTTGGAGCAGGGGAAGAAGGAGATGGTGATGAAAGTGGTGAAGGAACGATGTGGAGTTTGGTTGGAGGATCAGTTACAAAGTGAGGGGAGAATGGAAGAAATTTGATGAAGCCTGGAAGGAGGATTTTACTGCGATGAAGAAGACACCTTACTGGGTTATGCGGGAATGGGATGAATACCAGACAGGCCAGAATTTCAAAACAAAGGATACGGTGGGATTGGGTTTTGTGAAACGAGGTTGGACCTGAGTTTTTCTAAAGGGCTGATGGGCTTTATTCCAAAGGTCAAACCCAATTTAAATAAATAGTTGGTTTATTATAAATTCAAATTAGCATATAAACTGTAAAAAATGTATAACTCTCTCATATGATATCGGGATTCTGAAAAATCAGATCTGACAGGATCATGTGAATGAACTCGACGTATACAAATTGGTTTGGAATGGATTGGAGCCCGTTACAATTTATGGCGAAATAAATTGTCCGACTGAATCAAATAAAGCAAACCTTTATTTAACGGCTAACGCGCAAATGTGAGTAAATCTCACTAACTCTGAACAGTTTATAATTTCATGTTGTATTTTTAGAACTGTTAACTATTGGCTGATTGACTGTGTGTTGACTGTTTGATTGAACTGCTAGTCAGTTAGTTGAATTTCTATATTGATTTTGTTTAACAGAATATATCATATGGAACTGAAAGTGATGTTATCTATATTGTTTAACATCTGTGATGCAGGGAAACAGGTTGGAGGAATCCAACTGGATTCCTCAACATTTATTTTACTGTGATTCATATATTGTGATATATGATGTGATATATAATCTGTTGTTGATTATGTGTGTTTGGACGATATTTATCGTTGTCATATGGTATGTTAAATACCATAAGAAATACTGGATGTGGGAAAGGGGATTTTCAAAGTGTATTTTCAAAATGAATTATTTATATAAAATCGATGGATTTTATATAGAAAAGGAAAAGGGTTTTTATAAAAGAAAATAATTATAAAATCGAATGATAAGTTATAATAAAGGAAATATTTATTTGTTAGAATAAATAGAATAGAATAAAAGAAATTATTTATTCGTTAAATAGAATTGAAGAAATATTTATAAATTTGAATATTTATAAAAAGGGAAATAATATTTGTAAACCAAATATATAGGAAATAATATTTGTAAACCAAATATATAGGAAATATATTTGAAAATCAAATGTAAAGGGAAATATATTTGTAAACCAAATATATAGGAAATATATTTGAAAACCAAATATATAGGAAATAATATTTGTAAACCAAATATATAGGAAATATATTTGAAAACCAATTGCAAAGGGAAATATATTTGTAAACCAAACGTAAAGGGAAATATATTTGAAAACCAAATGTAAAGGGAAATATTTGTCAAACAAATAGAATAGAGAATAGAGAAAATATTTGTAAAACATTTACAAATAGGATTTAAAAGGAGATATTTGTAAAACAGTTACAAATAGATTAAATGGGATTATTTATTTATTTAGGGAATAAATAGAAAAGGAAAGGAATATTTATTTGTTAATAAATAGAAAATGGAAGGAATATTTATTTGTTAATAAATAGAAAAGGAAAGGGATATTTATTTGTTAATAAATAGGAAAGATAAAAAAATATTGATTTGTTAAGTAAATAGAATTGAGAAGGGAATAGTTATTTGTTAAGCAAACAAATAGAAAGGGTTAAATAAAAGGAGTTAATTCAAATGAGTTAATCAAATATTAGTCTATTCGAATAGAGTTATCAAATATTAGAATATTCGAATAGAGTTAAAGGAAAAGAGTTATCGATTAGTTTAATCGAAGTGAGTAATCGAATATAGTTTATTCGAAAGGAATTATCGAATTTGGTTATTCAAAGGAATTATCGAATTTAGTTATTCGATGGAGTTGATCGATTAGAGTTAAAAGAGTAATCGAATATAGTTTATTCGAAAGGAATTATCGAATTTGGTTATTCGAAGGAATTATCGAATTTAGTTATTTGATGGAGTTGATCGATTAGAGTTAAAAGAGTTAATCGAATATAGTTTATTCGAATAGATTTAAAAGAGTTAATCGAATATAGTTTATTCGAGTAGAGTTAAAAGAGTAATCGAATATAGTTTATTCGAATAGAGTTAAAAGAGTAATCGAATATAGTTTATTCGAATAGAGTTAGAGGACTAATCGAATATAGTTTGTTCGAAAGGAGTTAATAAGGAGTAAGTGAAAAGAGTTAATCGATTAGAGTTAAAAGACGAACTTACCCTGTTTCAAGATTAGAAATGTCGTTCAGTTAAGTTATGAGAGGTAGTTATACCCCAACTTGATTGACTTCGTTTTTAATTTAGAAATGGTTAAGGTTCGAGAGTGAAAGTGGTTAAGTGAATTTAGTAAATAAGTATAGTGGTTTGAGTTGTCATCGCGATGTTGATTTAAACATCTGTTTAAATCCAAGTAAAGAAGATTTGGAAATGTTTTCCAAATAGAATCAGAAACATAATCAAATATTGAAATAAGGAAATATGATTATATATATAGATATATATATATATATGATTGATGATTGATTGATAGAATTTCCATCCGGAAATAATATCTTTGTTTGCACACCTGTTTTTCTTTGATAGTTAACTCACAGACTATCGAAGTTTTGACCATTTTAACGTTGTTAATATGGAGAGACCGGTTGGATTATTATCCAAAGAACCCCTCTGTATTGGGATAAGCATTGCGAATCATATATGCCAAAGATAAATTGAAGACGGAGTAAAGTGCAAGGGCTGTTGTATAAGTCTTAGATAACAGTGCCTAAGATGGATATACTGAATAGTGCCTTCGGTTCATCCTGTTCCTGGATGACTTGTATGGACGGATGTCTGACAGAGTATTTCCAGACGATCACGTATATTGATTTCTCCAACCGTACCAAGAGTGGAAGCGGAGAAGGAAACTTCTTTTAGCTAACACATAATGTACTGTTGAGGACGTCAATCGGTGATTTGATGGATTTGACGATGTGACATTCGAAGTGAATCTGGTGTGATGATAAAGCGTAGCTTCTAGTCTCACATCCGGTAAATGACAGAAATCGGGCTGGCAGCATGGCTATGTAGGTCGCACCTATTAGAGTGTATAATCACCTGATCTAGAGTTTCATTTACTTCTAAAAATCTATTGTCGATACTGTCCCATTCGGGAAACGGTTGCTGATCCCAACCGTTGGTGATATACATTCTATACACTCAAGCGAAATGAGTGGTCGGGCATGTGTGGTCGGGTTGCGAAATGTTCTTGTTGAACCCAGTGTATTCCTCTCTAGAGGTACAATAGTGAAAGGTGGTTCCAAACCTTGTCATAGTTGGAAATCCATTACCCAATACGTGCTTGCGGTTTTGATTGTATATATGTAGAACGTGAGATGAAAGCGTTTCTGCTAGATTTGTTTTATATTGTGGTTGATAGACATTATTATAATATCAAAAGCTTTTGATATAAAGATATTTTGGATTCTCATAAGGGAAAAACCCGTTCCGTTATACGGTGTGGTCTTATGAGATATCGCTTACTTGTTTAAACCGTTTTAAACTGTTTTACTCATACCAGTCCATGTTGCGTGCTTGGGGCATGTGTCGCATGATAGGGGGTTCTCGCTTTTCGTTAGGTGGCGAACGGGAGACTCTTACCCCTACATGTCCCGAAAATGAGGGTTGGTTGTGAAGTCGAAAGGCTGGCCGTAAAATATGGTGCTGGGGTACCAATGTAAGTCACGGTGGGGTATTACCCTGCTACTTTGGGAAGGAGGAGGAGAGGATGGTTGCAAAGCCTACTTGAATCCAAAAACCCGGGTCATTACAGTTGGTATCAGAGCTTAAGTTAAGTGAATTACCTTGGCCCTGTGGCATGACTCGGTAGAGATAAAGTTAGTAATACCCTAGATTGAGTTTGAGTGTATATGTACGAATGCGTATTTGTAATTTGATATAAAGTGGTTTTATATTGTGGAGATTCATCGGTTGAGTTATTTATGAGTTATGGTCGATCAGTTTGATCCACTGTATCGGTAGGAGTTACTAAACACTCGAATACGATGGATCGTCACGATATGTTTTGAAAAGAGGGTAAATTAAAATAATTTTACCCAAAGTATATTTTGATACATATTAGATATATTGGTTGATATTATAATCGAGTAAGATTATAAATGAAATGGTTATGTAAATAACCAATCAGAATTCATATAAGTGAAATACGTGAAATCAGATGAGTTAAATCTGAAATTTAAACCAAAAATTGAATTAAAATTTCTGGAAAATTGGATAAGTGTTTGTAAATGGATTTGGATTAAAAATAAGGAAAATTTAAGATCCTGGGAGATTTTAAATTGTTTTACAAGTAGTGTGAATTATATTTTGAAATGAATTTCAAAGTGGAAATGTTTAGAAATGGTTTTATAGTATTGAACTCACTTCAATCGCTGGAAAATAGATTCTGATGATGACAGCTGCATCATCAGTATTCATCTTCGAGTTGTAAGTAACGAATTACTACCAGTGATACTGTTTTGAATTTGTTTTGGGAAAGACTAGTTGTGTTGAATTTCAAAATGGGATTTATAATATAGAATTTGAATAGAAATTGAATAGAATTAACTAAGTCGAAGTGGAATTAGTTAATCGAGTTTTGAATTTGAAGTTGAACTTTGAAAGGTGAATTGGATATTCGAAATCGAATATAGAACTTAAATTTGAAATTTGGATTCAAATTAGTTAATAAGCAAGTTAATATATGTTTGAACATGTCATGTTCAAATATAAAAGTGAAATAGACTAAAGAGTTAATTAACAAATTAATTAACGAATTGAGTTAAAACGATCAGGTATAGTTAAAATAGACTGGACAGGTATAGACATACAGGAGACAGGTATGAATAAGGTATGAAGGTATATAAATAAAATGCTCGACGAAAAGGTATGTATTTAATTCATATATGAGATTTTATGCGCCGTATCGGCTAGCCGCTTGGCTTTTTCTTTTTCTTTTGGATTGGTGAGGGCCATGGGAGGCTATTTGAAATATCCCGATGCTCCTAGTACAAAGGAGGTTATGGCGATTTTTTCTGGGAATTTAAGGAGTTAGAATATTTTTAAGAAGTTTGATAACTAGAATCTATATATATCAATATATATAGAAGTCGATAAGAAAACGAACTTAAAAATAGAATAGTATAATAATAAAAGAAGACTAAGAATAAAATCTAGTAAGAATAGAAAGAGAAGGTGTATATGTGTTTAAAAGTGAATAAGTAGTTGTATGGTATTGATTATTCGAGTAAGTAGTCATATCTGTTTTGACGTTATAAATGTTATTCAGTCAAGGTCTGAGAGGTAATTATACCCCACCTTGATTGATTTCATTATTAACAAATAAATAGTAAGATTTCAAGCTCGAAGATCAATGTTGAATAAGAGTTAGTTGAATATAGTATTTGGGTTGTCGTAACGATGTTTAACACAACATCCGTTTTAACCCAAATAAGTGTAAGCTTGGAAATATAATAAAGAATATATCCTAAGTATAGAAATAAATGAGATCGGAAAAGAGATAAGTAATTGGAATATTTTCCAATTTTAAATAGAATATATTTTCTAAAGTTTAGAAAATAAAGGATGGCGATTGTAATGACCCGCACTATCAGGGGTATTATAATTAATTTATTTAATTATATATATCGTGATGTAGTGAATTAATTTAATTAAATAATTAAATAATATATTTAATTCAGAAATAATCAAAAATATTGGAAATCACAATATTCGATGAACGGGGTCGTCACTTAGATTCAATTCATCTTAGAGTTGAATTATATTGACGAATATATTCAATCGACGACAGTTTGAACATATAATTATAATATAATTAAAATAGAGCTCGAAATGGCACTGCAGTTCGCTATTTGGCGATTTGAACTTCAACTGAATGTACAGGATTCGTTTTAAACCGGATTTCTGTGAAATAAGAAACGTGTGGAGCTGGTGGAGTATATCTTTCTAGTGGAAGAGAAAAATCGGGATTTCGTCGTGTAGATTTTGATGTATGTCCAAATCAATTTTTAGAAAAGTCGCTGTGGAATTCCTTTATAGTTTATAAAGGAATTATTTATATTTTAAAAAGGAATTTCAATGTAAATTGAATATCGAATCAATCTGGACTCGGAATAGCGAGTATACAAATATACTGGAGCTGTATGATATTCCTCGGTGAATATATACGAGAATATATATATTTATTTATATTTAATTTAATTTTATTTAAATATATTTATTTAAAAGGGTCATCCAGAGCTTTAAAAATACACTGTGTGAGCATACGAAGTCGGAATTCGACGAAACCAGTTTTATTGGATCCGCAATATCAAATAGTTGTTAGATTTCCAGTTTCGTGATTTTTAGAGTCACTGTGTGACCGCACGGATTTTTAGAGTGAGAAATAGTCAGTATTTTGACGGTTAAAAATACGCTGTGTGGGCATACGGAGTCGGAATTCGACGAAACCAGTTTCGTTGGGACCGTAATGTCAAATTCTATCAGCATGTCAGTTTTCATGATTTTTAGGCGTCATATGTGTTCGCAGTGATTTTTAGAAGGCAGATACAAGGAGAAAATCGATATAAACAAATATAAAAACTAAATTAAAAATATCCCCCATTTTTCTTTGATCCACAGAAGGCCACGCAGGCTGTATTTCCAACCACAAGTGCCACCAACCGAAAACAAGCTATATAACCTAAAGGAACGAACACAGCAAGAGATTTTCCATCCTCAAAATCAAATTAAAATCTTACACTTGATATAAAAATCCAAATCTTATACGATGTGAATCCTCATCACTTTCTGGCCATTTCTATGCAAGCTTTGTAGCCTGCGATCGTGTTTTCCAGAGCGTCAAGGTTGCTCAATCAACCTAGGGTTGCTAATTGCAGGAAAGTGAAGCACGTATTCATCAAATCGAGTTCAGATTTGGGTTCCAGGTTCGAAGTGGAGAAGCTCGACAAATTTGGAGGGGTTTCGGTTGTATTTGGGTTCGATACCTGTACGAGATGGGGGGGCGACGGGTTCTCGTCGGAGGGGTCGAAGTCGAAGCGGGTAGGACAGGGAGGTGCGGATTTTTGTGGTGAGTACGATGGTGGAGGCGACGCTCATAACGGACGTCCGAGGTGAAAGCCATGGATGGTCAAAACGTGGGTCAACATGGGAGCATGAGGAGCGATTGTCTGGAGATCAAAATTTGGGGAAGAAAGTGTTATTCGGTGTGGATTTTAAATCATGGTATGGGCCGGATTCTAAGGGTGAGGCCCATTTATATTTAACTTAGTTAATTTTAATATACATAGTACGATAATTTGAAAAACCCATAACTTTGTGATACTATATCAGAATCACAAACCGTCAGTCGCGTTGGGATCGTATGGACGAGCACTCCACAATGGAACTAACCGCGGGTCAATTGGAGTCCGTCACAATTTATAGCAAAATAAATTGTCCAGCTGAATAAAGAGATGGTTATCGTCATTGACGATGATCGTCAAATGTGAGTAAATCTCACTAACTCTAAACAGTTTATAATTTCATGTTGTATTTTTAGAACTGTTAGAAATTGTCTGATTTACTATGTGTTGGCTGTTTGATTGAACTGCTAGTCAGTTAGTTAAATTTCTATATTGATTCTGTTTAACAGAATATATCATATGAAACTGAAAGGGATGTTATCTATATTGTCTAACATCTGTGATGCAGGGAAACAGGTTGGAGGAATTCGACTGGATTCCTCAACAGTTATTTTATTGTTTTTCATATATTATTATATGATGTGATATAAAATCTGTGGGCGATTATATGTGCTTGGACGATATTGAACATCGTAATTTGATATGTTAAAATACCATAACATGTCCGAATGTTGATAGGGGAATTTTCAAAGTGATATTGAAAATAGAATATTTATAAATTGGAATATTTATAAATAAGAGATATTTATAAAGTGGAATATTTATAAATAAGAAATGTTTATAAATTGGAATATTCATAAATAGGAGGTATTTGAAAAGGAAATAAATTCAAAACATTTCTTTTTGAATGGAAAGGCCTGTGTGGCGAGTTTGGGGATTTTCCCGATGCTTCCGTTACAAAGGAGGTTATGGCGAATTTTTCAGGAAATTTAAGGAGTTAGAATATTTCAAGAATAAATTTGAAAAGGAAATATTTGTAAACCATTTACAAATAGAATTAGAAAGGGAACATTATAAAAAGGACATTTGTAAAGTGTAGAACCGTTATTTAAAAGTAAAAATCTTTTCAAATGAATAAAACGTTGTTAAAAAGGAAATCTTTATAAAGTGAATAAAGTTAATCGAATATGGTATTCGAAGTTAGTTAATCGAATATAGACATTCGAAAGGAGTTAATCGAATATGGTATTCGAAGTTAGTTAATCGAATATAGACATTCGAAAGGAGTTAATCGAATATGGTATTCGAAGTTAGTTAATCGAATATGGTATTCGAAGTTAGTTAATCGAATATAGACATTCGAAAGGAGTTAATCGAATATGGTATTCGAAGTTAGTTAATCGAATATGGTATTCGAAGTTAGTTAATCGAATATAGACATTCGAAAGGAGTTAATCGAATATGGTATTCAAAGTTAGTTAATCGAATATGGTATTCGAAAGTTAGTTAATCGAATATGTTATTCGAAAGGGGTTAGTCAAGTCGAGTTAATCAATTAGAGTTAACCAATAGAGTTAATCAGTTAGAGTTAACCAGTTAGAGTTAATCAGTTAGAGTTAACCAGTTAGAGTTAATCAGTTAGAGTTAACCAGTTAGAGTTAATCAAATAGAGTTAACCAGTTGGAGTTAATTAGTTAGAGTTAATCGATTAGAGTTAAAACGAACTAGAGTTAATCAAATATAGTTATTTGAGACAGAGTTAGTCAAGTTAGTTGAGCCTAGTAAATCGAATCGAATTGGTCGAACCAAGTAAGTCGAGTTAAGTTAATCAAGTTAGTCGAGCCTAGTTGATCGAATCGAATTGGTCGAACCAAGTAAGTCGAGTTAGTCAAGTCAAGTTAAGTTAGTCGAGTTAAGTTCGTCGAGTTAAATAAATCGATGTTAGTTTCATCGAAAGGAGTTATCGATGTTAGTTTCATCGAAGGGAGTTATCGATTATAGTTTAATCGAAGTGAGGTTTTTCAAAGATGAGATATTTGAAAAGGAAAAGTTATCGAATATTAGTTAATCGAAGTGAGATTTATCGAACAAGAGTTATTCGAAAAGAGATTTTCGAATATAGTTTATTCGAAAGTAAGATTTTCAAATATGAGATATTTGAAAAGGAAGAAGTTAATCGAATATAGGTTATTCGAAGAAGAGTTAATCAAATAGAGATTTGTCAAAGAGAGTTAATCGGCAAATTCGATTATATCGAATTCGGGAAAAGTACTTATACTTTCCAGTGTCTAAATAGAGATTTATTTATTTATAAATAAATAAGTGTTAGGTTAATTATTCACTAATAAGAATACAAGTTATAATTAAAGTTAGATAATTCAAAAGTAAGGATTATAACGTTATCGTTATAACCAATGTTTTAAATATAGAAGTGGATTAGCAAAATTGGATCCGAGAAAGGCGTAAAGAAGTTGTTAAAGATTAAAAGATAAACTTTGACCATTTCGAAGTTATAACGTTGTTCAGTTAAGGTCTGAGAGGTAATTATACCCCAACTTGAGTGACTTCCTTCTTAACTAAGAAATGGTAAGGTTTGATCGTAAAGGAGTTTTGGAAATGTTTTCCAAACGAGAATCAGAAATGTTTTCTTATAAAAGAAAATAAGAATTTAGAATATAGGGAAACAGGAGATAAGTAAATAAATGAACTAAAGAGATTAATGTTAAATGATGTTTGTTCGATATAATTTCCATCTGGAAATAATATCATTGTTTGCACACTTGTTTTTCTTTGATAGTTAACTCACAGACTATCGAAGTTTTGACCATTTTAACGTTGTTCATATGGAGAGACCGGTTGGATTTTTATCCAAAGAACCACTCTGTATTGGCATAAGCGTCGCGAATCATATATGCCAAAGATAATTGAAGACGGAGTAAAATGCAAGGGCTATCCTGTTTACAGAATAGTACCTTCGGTTTGTCCAATCCCAGGACAACTTGTATGGACGAAGGTCTAACAGAGTATATCCAATGGATCGCGTAAGTTGATCTGTTCAAACGTATTCACGTTTGGTGGTGGAGGAATTCGTTTCTCTTAGCTGTATACCCGTGTTATTTTTGGATAAGTCAATTTGTGATTTGGCGGGTATGACGATGTGACATTTCTAGCGAATGAAGATGGATGTCTGACATAGTATTTCCAGAAAGGTCACGTACATTGATTTCTTCAACCGTACCAAGAGTGGAAGCGGAAAAGGAAACTTCTTTTAGCTGATACGTAATGTATTGTTGTAGATGTCAATTAGTGATTTTCGATGGATCTGACAATGTGGCATTCGAAGTGAATCTGATGTGATGATAAAGCGTAGCTTCTAGCCTCATCAACCGGTAAATGACAGAAATCGGGCAGGCAGCATGGCTAAGTCGGTCGCACCGAAGTAGGGTGTATAATCACCTATCTAGTGAATATTCATTTGTTTCTTAAATCTATCAATGCTGTCCCATATATATACGGGAACGGTTGCTGATCCCAACCGTTGGTGATGTACATTCGATACACTCAAGCGAAATGAGTGGTCGGTCATGTGTGGCTGAGTTACAAGATGTTCTTGTTGAACTCCAGTGTATCGTTCCTAGAGTACACTGATCGGAAGGTGGTTCCATACCTTGTCATAGTTGGAAATCCATTATCCAATACGTGCTTGCGATTTTGATTGTATACTATATATGTAGAACGTGAGATGAAAGCGTTTCTGCTAGTTGATATCTATTTGTACATAGACATTATTATAATATCAAAAGGTTTTTGATATAAAGATATTTTGGATTCTCATAAGGGAAAAACCCGTTTCGTTCTGCGGCGTGGTCTTATGAGATATCGTTTACTTGTTCATATACCCGTTTAAACTGTTTTACTCATACCAGTCCCATGACTGACCCGGAGTTTATTTGTTTTGTTTTCCCTAAACTCTTGGGTGCCTAATTTTGTACGGGCAGTCAAGTAGTCAGGAATTTACAGATATACTGGAAGAGCGTGGAGCAGGAGGCTTCAAGATCATATAGCTATAGTTATTTCCGCTGTGTTGTAAGTGTTGTACTCTGATAAGTGCTATTGTATACATAACTGTTATATTTCAAAGTTATGTTATCTGTTATATGTTATTCGTTCCGCTGTGAGGTTCGTGTTACTCTGATGTTGTGTTCTTCTTCTTCTTCTATTCTACGTTTTTATCTTATCTATTCTCACCTTCTAATTTCTTTCATTAATTACCGGGATTTTTCGATGTTTTGGTTATCGACGTCGAGCTTACGTCGATAACCAAAGTCGCTCGAAAATCCGGGTCGTTACAGTTGGTATCAGAGCTTAAGTTAAGAATTACTTGGCTCTGTGGCATGACTCGGTAGAGATAGGGTTAGTAATACCCTAGATTGAGTTTGAGTGTATATATACGAGTGCGTATTTGTATTTGATATAAAAATGGTTTTATATTGTGGAGATTCATTGGCTGAGTTGTTTATGAGTTCTGGTCGATCAGTTTGATCCACTGTATCGGTAGGAGTAAATAAACACTTGAATACGATGGGTCGTCACGATATGTTTCGAAAAAGGGTAAGTGAATTTAACATTACCCAAAGTATATTTTGATATAGAAATATATATATATATATCAAAATTTTAATATATTAGATATACTGGTTGTTATTATAATCGAGTAAGATTACAAATTAAATGGTTATATATATATAACCAATCAGAATTCCTATAAGTAAAATACGTGGAATCAGTTGAATTAAAATCTGAAATTTAAATCAGAATTTGGGATTAAAATAAGGAAATTTTAAGTTCCTGGGAGATTTTGAAAATGTTTTTCAATTTGAAATAAATATAGTATCTAACTCACCTGGATGACTGGAAAATAATTCCGAGGATGGATCGATACATCGTCGGTGTGATTTTCGAGTTTCTAAGTGGCGGATTACTACCAAGGGTTTTGTTTTCGAATTGTGTTGAGAAAACAAGTTGTTTAGAAATTCCAAGGTTTTGAATTAGTGTTAGGATTTGAAATTGATTTGAAATAAACCCAGGAATTTTGAATTCTGGAATTAAAAATTTAACTTATGAAGTTAAATGGATTAAAATATTGAAATTGGGTAAATAAATTTGAATTAAGCTTAGACAATGCTAAATATAATATAGGATTATATTGGAATGATATCGATTAAGTTGATGGATGATATAAGAATTTGGAAATCAGGAATGTAACGATGGTTTGAAATTGAATTAGACTCGGGTATAAACGAATGGTTGGATTTATGGATAAAAACAGATTGGAGAATTTGTTGAGATGACCTTGGGTATATGTTGGGTTGATAACAGGTGAAAGTTATGAAGTTAATATACCCGACAAAAAGGTACAAGTTTATTGTTGATATAAGCATGAGATTTATGAGCCGATTTGGCAAGCCACTTGGCGGTTTGATTTTCTTTTGGGTTGGAGAAGGCCTAGAGAGGCGAGTTGTGGTTTTACCAATAGGGCTGTACAAAGGAGGTTATGGCGAAATTTTACGAAAATTTAAAGGTGTTAGAAAATTTTAGTTAGTCGGAATGGATTAATATTTAGTCGATGTTTATTGGTTCAGTTGGAATCAGTAATAAGGGGTAAACAAATCTTAGGAATTCCAATAGATAGGGTCGTCCTCTAACTTAGCAATTTCGAGGACGAAATTATTTTAAGTGGGGAAGAATGTAATGACCCGCACTGTCAGGGGTATTATAATTAATTTATTTAATTATATATATCGTGATGTAGTGAATTAATTTAATTAAATAATTAAATAATATATTTAATTCAGAAATAATCAAAAATATTGGAAATCACAATATTCGATGAACGGGGTCGTCACTTAGATTCAGTTCAGCTTAGAGTTGAATTATATTGACGAATATATTCAATCGACGACAGTTTGAACGTATAATTATAATATAATTAAAATAGAGCTCGAAATGTCGCTGCAGTTCGCTATTTGGCGATTTGAACTTCAACTGAATGTACAGGATTCGTTTTAAACCGGATTTCTGTGAAATAAGAAACGTGTGGAGCTGGTGGAGTATATCTTTCTAGTGGAAGAGAAAAATCGGGATTTCGTCGTGTAGATTTTGATGTATGTCCAAATCAAATTTTAGAAAAGTCGCTGTGGAATTCCTTTATAGTTTATAAAGGAATTATTTTTATTTTAAAAAGGAATTTCAATGTAAATTGAATATCGAATCAATCTGGACTCGGAATAGCAAGTATACAAATATACTGGAGCTGTATGATATTCCTCGGTGAATATATACGAGAATATATATTTATTTATATTTAATTTTATTTTATTTAAATATATTTATTTAAAAGGGTCATCCAGAGCTTTAAAAATACACTATGTGAGCATACGAAGTCGGAATTCGACGAAACCAGTTTTATTGGATCTGCAATATCAAATAGTTGTTAGATTTCCAGTTTCGTGATTTTTAAAGTCACTGTGTGACCGCACGGATTTTTAGAGTGAGAAATAGTCAGTATTTTGACGGTTAAAAATACGCTGTGTGGGCATACGGAGTCGGAATTCGACGAAACCAGTTTCGTTGGGACCGTAATGTCAAATTCTATCAGCATGTCAGTTTTCATGATTTTTAGGCGTCATATGTGTTCGCAGTGATTTTTAGAAGGCAGATACAAGGAGAAAATCGATATAAATAAATATAAAAACTAAATTAAAAATATCCCCCATTTTCCTTTAATCCACAGAAGGCCACGCAGCCTGTATTTCCAACCACAAGTGCCACCAACCGAAAACAAGCTATATAACCTAAAGGAACGAACACAGCAAGAGATTTTCCATCCTCAAAATCAAATTAAAAATCTTACACTTGATAAAAAAATCCAAATCTTATACGATGTGAATCCTCATCACTTTCTGGCCATTTTTATGCAAGCTTTGTAGCCTGCGATCGTGTTTTCCAGAGCGTCAAGGTTGCTCAGTCAACCTAGGGTTGCTAATTGTAGGAAAGTGAAGCACGTATTGACCAAATCGAGTTCAGATTTGGGTTCCAGGTTCGAAGTGGAGAAGCTCGACAAATTTGGAGGGGTTTCAGTTGTATTTGGGTTCGATACCTGTACGAGATGGGGGGCGACGGATTCTCGTCGGAGGGGTCGAAGTCGAAGCGGGTAGGACAGGGAGGTGCGGATTTTTGTGGTGAGTACGATGGTGGAGGCGACGCTCATAACGGACGTCCGAGGTGAAAGCCATAGATGGTCAAAACGTGGGTCAACGTGGGAGCATGAGGAGCGATTGTCTGGAGCTCAAAATTTGGGAAAGAAAGTGTTATTCGGTGTGGATTTTAAATCATGGTATGGGCCAGATTCTAAGGGTGAGGCCCGTTTATATTTAACTTAGTTAATTTTAATATACATAGTACGATAATTTGAAAAACCCATAACTTTGTGATACTATATCAGAATCACAAACCGTCAGTCGCGTTGGGATCGTATGGACGAGAACTCCACAATGGAACTGACCGCGGGTCAATTGGAGTCCGTCACAATTTATAGCAAAATAAATTGTCCAGCTGAATAAAGAGATGGTTATCGTCATTGACGATGATCGTCAAATGTGAGTAAATCTCACTAACTCTAAACAGTTTATAATTTCATGTTGTATTTTTAGAACTGTTAGAAATTGTCTGATTTACTGTGTGTTGGCTGTTTGATTGAACTGCTAGTCAGTTAGTTAAATTTCTATATTGATTCTGTTTAACAGAATATATCATATGAAACTGAAAGGGATGTTATCTATATTGTCTAACATCTGTGATGCAGGGAAACAGGTTAGAGGAATTCGACTGGATTCCTCAACAGTTATTTTATTGTTTTTCATATATTATTATATGATGTGATATAAAATCTGTGGGCGATTATATGTGCTTGGACGATATTGAACATCGTAATTTGATATGTTAAAATACCATAACATGTCGGAATGTTGATAGGGGAATTTTCAAAGTGATATTGAAAATAGAATATTTATAAATTGGAATATTTATAAATAAGAGATATTTATAAAGTGGAATATTTATAAATAAGAAATGTTTATAAATTGGAATATTTATAAATTGGAGGTATTTGAAAAGGAAATAAATTCAAAACATTTCTTTTTGAATGGAAAGGCCTGTGTGGCGAGTTTGGGGATTTTCCCGATGCTTCCGTTACAAAGGAGGTTATGGCGAATTTTTCAGGAAATTTAAGGAGTTAGAATATTTCAAGAATAAATTTGAAAAGGAAATATTTGTAAACCATTTACAAATAGAATTGGAAAGGGAACATTATAAAAAGGACATTTGTAAAGTGTAGAACCGTTATTTAAAAGTAAAAATCTTTTCAAATGAATAAAACGTTGTTTAAAAGGAAATCTTTATAAAGTGAATAAAGTTAATCGAATATGGTATTCGAAGTTAGTTAATCGAATATAGACATTCGAAAGGAGTTAATCGAATATGGTATTCGAAGTTAGTTAATCGAATATAGACATTCGAAAGGAGTTAATCGAATATGGTATTCGAAGTTAGTTAATCGAATATGGTATTCGAAGTTAGTTAATCGAATATAGACATTCGAAAGGAGTTAATCGAATATGGTATTCGAAGTTAGTTAATCGAATATGGTATTCGAAGTTAGTTAATCGAATATAGACATTCGAAAGGAGTTAATCGAATATGGTATTCGAAGTTAGTTAATCGAATATGGTATTCGAAAGTTAGTTAATCGAATATGTTATTCGAAAGGGGTTAGTCAAGTCGAGTTAATCAGTTAGAGTTAACCAATAGAGTTAATCAGTTAGAGTTAACCAGTTAGAGTTAATCAGTTAGAGTTAACCAGTTAGAGTTAATCAGTTAGAGTTAACCAGTTAGAGTTAATCAAATAGAGTTAACCAGTTGGAGTTAATTAGTTAGAGTTAATCGATTAGAGTTAAAACGAACTAGAGTTAATCAAATATAGTTATTGGAGATAGAGTTAGTCAAGTTAGTCGAGCCTAGTAAATCGAATCGAATTGGTCGAACCAAGTAAGTCGAGTTAGTCGAGTCAAGTTAAGTTAGTCGAGTTAAGTTCGTCGAGTTAAATAAATCGATGTTAGTTTCATCGAAAGGAGTTATCGATGTTAGTTTCATCGAAGGGAGTTATCGATTATAGTTTAATCGAAGTGAGGTTTTTCAAAGATGAGATATTTGAAAAGGAAAAGTTATCGAATATTAGTTGATCGAAGTGAGATTTATCGAACAAGAGTTATTCAAAAAGAGATTTTCGAATATAGTTTATTCGAAAGTAAGATTTTCAAATATGAGATATTTGAAAAGGAAGAAGTTAATCGAATATAGGTTATTCGAAGAAGAGTTAATCAAATAGAGATTTCTCGAAGAGAGTTAATCGGCAAATTCGATTATATCGAATTCGGGAAAAGTACTTATACTTTCCAGTGTCTAAATAGAGATTTATTTATTTATAAATAAATAAGTGTTAGGTTAATTATTCACTAATAAGAATACAAGTTATAATTAAAGTTAGATAATTCAAAAGTAAGGATTATAACGTTATCGTTATAACCAATGTTTTAAATATAGAAGTGGATTAGTAAAATTGGATCCAAGAAAGGCGTAAAGAAGTTGTTAAAGATTAAAAGATAAAATTTGACCATTTCGAAGTTATAACGTTGTTCAGTTAAGGTCTGAGAGGTAATTATACCCCAACTTGAGTGACTTCCTTCTTAACTAAGAAATGGTAAGGTTTGATCGTAAAGGAGTTTTGGAAATGTTTTCCAAACGAGAATCAGAAATGTTTTCTGATAAAAGAAAATAAGAATTTAGAATATAGGGAAACAGGAGATAAGTAAATAAATGAACTAAAGAGATTAATGTTAAATGATGTTTGTTTGATATAATTTCCATCTGGAAATAATATCATTGTTTGCACACTTGTTTTTCTTTGATAGTTAACTCGCAGACTATCGAAGTTTTGACCATTTTAACGTTGTTCATATGGAGAGACCGGTTTGATTTTTATCCAAAGAACCACTCTGTATTGGCATAAGCGTCGCGAATCATATATGCCAAAGATAATTGAAGACGGAGTAAAATGCAAGGGCTATCCTGTTTACAGAATAGTACCTTCGGTTTGTCCAGTCCCATGACAACTTGTATGGACGAAGGTCTGACAGAGTATATCCAATGGATCGCGTAAGTTGATCTGTTCAAACGTATTCACGTTTGGTGGCGGAGGAATTCGTTTCTCTTAGCTGTATACCCGTGTTATTTTTGGATAAGTCAATTTGTGATTTGGCGGGTATGACGATGTGACATTTCTAGCGAATGAAGATGGATGTCTGACATAGTATTTCCAGAAAGGTCACATACATTGATTTCTTCAACCGTACCAAGAGTGGAAGCGGAGAAGGAAACTTCTTTTAGCTGACACGTAATGTATTGTTGTAGACGGCAAGTAGTGATTTTCGATGGATCTGACAATGTGGCATTCAAAGTGAATCTGATGTGATGATAAAGCGTAGCTTCTAGCCTCATCAACCGGTAAATGACAGAAATCGGGCAGGCAGCATGGCTAAGTCGGTCGCACCGAAGTAGGGTGTATAATCACCTATCTAGTGAATATTCATTTGTTTCTTAAATCTATCAATGCTGTCCCATATATATACGGGAACGGTTGCTGATCCCAACCGTTGGTGATGTACATTCGATACACTCAAGCGAAATGAGTGGTCGGTCATGTGTGGCTGAGTTACAAGATGTTCTTGTTGAACTCCAGTGTATCGTTCCTAGAGTACACTGATCGGAAGGTGGTTCCATACCTTGTCATAGTTGGAAATCCATTATCCAATACGTGCTTGCGATTTTGATTGTATACTATATATGTAGAACGTGAGATGAAAGCGTTTCTGCTAGTTGATATCTATTTGTACATAGACATTATTATAATATCAAAAGGTTTTTGATATAAAGATATTTTGGATTCTCATAAGGGAAAAACCCGTTCCGTTCTACGGCGTGGTCTTATGAGATATCGTTTACTTGTTCATATACCTGTTTAAACTGTTTTACTCATACCAGTCCCTTGACTGACCCGGAGTTTATTTGTTTTTTTCCCTAAACTCTTGGGTGCCTAATTTTGTACGGGCAGTCAAGTAGTCAGGAATTTACAGATATACTAGAAGAGCGTGGAGCAGGAGGCTTCAAGATCATATAGCTATAGTTATTTCCGCTGTGTTGTAAGTGTTGTACTCTGATAAGTGCTATTGTATACATAACTGTTATATTTCAAAGTTATGTTATCTATTATATGTTATTCGTTCCGCTGTGAGGTTCGTGTTACTCTGATGTTGTGTTCTTCTTCTTCTATTCTACGTTTCTATCTTATCTATTCTCACCTTCTAATTTCTTTCATTAATTACCGGGATTTTTCGATGTTTTGGTTATCGACGTCGAGCTTACGTCGATAACCAAAGTCGCTCGAAAATCCGGGTCGTTACAGTGGTATTCGGAAATGTTTTCTAAATAACATAAAAGGCCAATATGGTTATTGAAAATATTTGGTTAATAAATATTGATAAAGAAATAGAGAAGTGATTTAACTAATGGAATATTAATTAAGGGCTCAGTGACATGTTCAAAAAGGAAATTTGATTTTTTGAAAAGAGTAAACTGTTTGAAAACTCCCAGGGAAAGACTGTTTGAATTAAAAACAAATTTAACAGGAATTTGTGAAAGCAAATGTGAATTAAAGTAAAGCCAGTAAAGTGGTAACTGAGATTGAATTAGAATGATATCAAGACAAATTGGATTGTGAGATTCAAATTTTGAATGTAATGTGATAATCAAGTTAAGAGTTGGGAATCGAGAAGAAACTCGAGTTGAAATGATATTTGGCTCGGATATAAGCGAATGGTTGTGTTGTGGATAAAAGCAGATTGGAATTTGATTGGGATAACCCTTGTATCTGCTGAATTGATAACAGGTGGAAAGGATATAATGATATGACGACAAAAGGTACAAGTTTATATTTCTATTGGATATAAGATTTTGATGAGCCGAATTGGCAAGCCGCTTGGCTGTTTGATTTTCTTTTGGGATGGAGATGGCCCAGAGAGGCGAGTTGGAGTTTGACCGATTGACCAGTACAAAGGAGGTGCTAGCGAAATTTTTCGAAAAGTTAAGGTGTTAGAAAATTTTCAGGATTTTTGAAAATTTTCGTTGATAAGAATAAATTAATATTTAATTGAAGTTAAATTGGTTCAGTTGGAAATTGAAGTTAAGAAGTGAACAAATAAGTTCTAACCAGTAGATAGGGCCGTCTTCTAGCTTTAGCAATTTCGAGGACGAAATTATTTTAAGTGGGGAAGAATGTAATGACCCGCATTGGCAAAGGTATTATAATTAATTAATTTAATTATATAAATGGTGATTAAAACGGTTTAATGGTCGTGGAATTAAATAATGGTGAATATTTAATTAAAATAATAAATTAAATAATATATTTAATTCTGAAATAATCAGAATTGGCTGAAATGGCGATATGGTGTGAACTGGATCATCTGTGATATTTAATTCAGTTTAGAATTGAATTAGAATAACGAATATATTATTTGAACGACAGTTTGAACGTATAATTATATTATAATTATATTCGAACTCGAAATGGCGCTGCAGTTCGTAAATTGGCGATTCGAACTTCAACTGAATGTACAAGATTCGTTACAAGCCGTATTTCTGTGAAACAAGAAACGTGTGGGGCTGGTGGAGTATATCTTTCTAGTGGAAGAGAAAAATCGGGATTTCGTCGTGTAGATTTTGATTTATGTCCAAATCAAATTTCAGAAAAGTTGCTATGGAATTTCCTTTATAATTTATTTATATTTTAAAAGGATTTAAATATAAATCGAATATCGATATAACTCTGATGATGAAATATCGAGTTAGAAACCAATATAGGATGATTCTGGAGCTGTATGGTATTCCACTGTGAATATATATTCGATAATATTTAATTTTATATATTAAAATTTATTTTTATTTAAATATATTTATATATTTAATGGGCCATCCAGAGCTTTAAAAATAGCCACTTTTTCAAATGAAGTCGGAATTCGACGAAATTAATTTTGTTGGATCCGCAATGTCAAATAGTTGTTAGATTTCCAGTTTCGTGATTTTTAGAGTCACTGTGTGGTCGTACGGATTTTTAGAGTGGAAAACAGTTAGTATTTTGACAGTTAAAAATACAATGTATGAGCATACGAAGTCAGAATTCGACGAAACCAGTTTCGTTGGGACCGTAATGTCGAACTCTAGTTGCATGTACTGTTTCGTGATTTTTAGGTACCGTATGTGATCGTACGGATTTTTAGAAGCCGAAACGAATTAACGATGGAGAATATACCGGGAATATTCCTTCTACAAAATATCCCACCCCTCTATAAATAACCCTTAACTAAAATTCCTAAACCTAATTTTCATTTTCCCTAGTCAATGAAAAATCGCGCCGTTGGTTTTACCACAGGAAAACTAAAACGTGATACTTTCTTCTTCTCAAAAAAAAAATCCTAACAATTCTTGTAAAATCTTATAAATAGTAAAAACCTATACATTTGAATTCCTGCGTTGTTTTATTTCAAGCCCTATGTAATTCGAGGTACTCGATCATCATTTGGGGGTTTCCAGCGCGGTTAGGGTTCCTGAGTTCTGGCAAGTTGAGGCGTTGGTTGGTGATTCGGAGGGCCGCGGGGTTTCGGCGAAGGGGTTTTGCACCTCGTCTGATCTTGTTGTGGTGTCCGATGGATGTATTGAGGCGGTGGATTGGTCGATGTCAGGTAGGAAGTAGGGATCAAACTTACTGTTTTGGGTATGGTTGAGAAGTGGAGTCGAAGAGGATTGTTGTGGTGAGGATGAGTTCGTTGTTGAAATTCATGGGTTAAGGGGATGATGGGTGCGAGTGGCGAGCAGGTATAGAGGTTGCTCGAGTTTAATTTTTGGAGCAGGGGAAGAAGGAGATGGTGATGAAAGTGGTGAAGGAACGATGTGGAGTTTGGTTAGAGGATCGGTTACAAAGTGAGGGGAGAATGGAAGAAATTTGATGAAGCCTGGAAGGAGGATTTTACTGCGATGAAGAAGACACCTTACTGGGTTATGCGGGAATGGGATGAATACTAGACAGGCCAGAATTTCAACACAATGGATACGGTGGGATTGGGTTTTGTGAAACGAGGTTGGACCTGAGTTTTTCTAAGGGGCTGATGGGCTTGATTCCAAAGGTTAAACCCAATTTAAATAAATAGTTGGTTTATTATAAATTCAAATTAGTATATAAACTGTAAAAAATGTATTACTCTCTCGTATGATATCGGGATTCAGAAAAATCAGATCCGACAGGATCATGTGAACGAACTCGACGTATACAAATTGGTTTGGAATGGATTGGAGCCCATTACAATTTATGGCAAAATAAATTGTCCGACTGAATCAAATAAAGCAAACCGTTATTTAACGGCTAACGCGCAAATGTGAGTAAATCTCACTAACTCTGAACAGTTTATAATTTCATGTTGTATTTTTAGAACTGTTAAATATTGGTTGATTGACTGTGTGTTGACTGTTTGATTGAACTGCTAGTCAGTTAGTTGAATTTCTATATTGATTCTGTTTAACAGAATATATCATATGGAACTGAAAGTGATGTTATCTATATTGTTTAACATCTGTGATGCAGGGAAACAGGTTGGAGGAATCCAACTGGATTCCTCAACATTTATTTTACTGTGATTCATATATTTTGATATATGATGTGATATATAATCTGTCTTTGATTATGTGTGTTTGGACGATATTTATCGTTGTCATATGGTATGTTAAATACCATAAGAAATACTGGATGTGGGAAAGGGGATTTTCAAAGTGTATTTTGAAAACGAATTATTTTTATAAAATCGATGGATTTTATATAGAAAAGGAAAAGGGTTTTTATAAAAGAAAATAATTATAAAATCGAAGGATAAGTTATAATAAAGGAAATATTTATTTGTTAGAATAAATAGAATAGAATAAAAGAAATTAGTTATTCGTTAAATAGAATTGAAGAAATATTTATAAATTTGAATATTTATAAAAAGGGAAATAATATTTGTAAACCAAATATATAGGAAATAATATTTGTAAACCAATTATATAGGAAATATATTTGAAAACCAAATGTAAAGGGAAATATATTTGTAAACCAAATATATAGGAAATATATTTGAAAACCAAATATATAGGAAATAATATTGGTAAACCAAATATATAGGAAATATATTTGAAAACCAAATGTAAAGGGAAATATATTTGTAAACCAAATGTAAAGGGAAATATATTTGAAAACCAAATGTAAAGGGAAATATTTGTCAAACAAATAGAATAGAGAATAGAGAAAATATTTTTAAAACATTTACAAATAGGATATAAAAGGAGATATTTGTAAAATAGTTACAAATAGATTAAATGGGATTATTTATTTATTTAGGGAATAAATAGAAAAGGAAAGGAATATTTATTTGTTAATAAATAGAAAAGGAAAGGAATATTTATTTGTTAATAAATAGAAAAGGGAAGGAATATTTATTTGTTAATAAATAGAAAAGGAAAGGGATATTTATTTGTTAATAAATAGGAAAGATAAAAGAAATATTGATTTGTTAAGTAAATAGAATTGAGAAGGGAATAGTTATTTGTTAAGCAAACAAATAGAAAGTGTTAAATAAAAGGAGTTAATTCAAATGAGTTAATCAAATATTAGTTTATTCGAATAGAGTTATCAAATATTAGTCTATTCGAATAGAGTTAAAGGAAAAGAGTTATCGATTAGTTTAATCGAAGTGAGTAATCGAATATAGTTTATTCGAAAGGAATTATCGAATTTGGTTATTCGAAGGAATTATCGAATTTAGTTATTCGATGGAGTTGATCGATTAGAGTTAAAAGAGTAATCGAATATAGTTTATTCGAAAGGAATTATCGAATTTGGTTATTCGAAGGAATTATCGAATTTAGTTATTTGATGGAGTTGATCGATTAGAGTTAAAAGAGTTAATCGAATATAGTTTATTCGAATAGAGTTAAAAGAGTTAATCGAATAAAGTTTATTCGAATAGAGTTAAAAGTGTAATCGAATATAGTTTATTCGAATAGAGTTAAAAGTGTAATCGAATATTGTTTATTCGAATAGAGTTAAAGGAGTAATCTAATATAGTTTGTTCGAAAGGAGTTAAGTAAGGAGTTAAGTAAGGCGTAAGTGAAAAGAGTTAATCGATTAGAGTTAAAAGACGAACTTACCCTGTTTCAAGATTTGAAATGTCGTTCAGTTAAGGTCTGAGAGGTAGTTATACCCCAACTTGATTGACTTCGTTTTTAATTTAGAAATGGTTAAGGTTCGAGAGTGAAAGTGGTTAAGTGAATTTAGTAAATAAGTATAGTGGTTTGAGTTGTCGTCGCGATGTTGATTTAAACATCTGTTTAAATCCAAGTAAAGAAGATTTGGAAATGTTTTCCAAATAGAATCAGAAACGTAATCAAATACTGAAATAAGGAAATATGAATATATATACATATATACATATATATATATATATATATATGATTGATGATTGATTGATAGAATTTCCATCCGGAAATAATATCGTTGTTTGCAAACCTGTTTTTCTTTGATAGTTAACTCACAGACTATCGAAGTTTTGACCATTTTAACGTTGTTAATATGGAGAGACCGGTTGGATTATTATCCAAAGAACCACTCTGTATTGGCATAAGCGTTGCGAATCATATATGCCTAAGATAAATTGAAGACGGAGTAAAGTGCAAGGGCTGCTGTATAAGTCTTAGATAACAGTGCCTAAGATGGATATACTGAATAGTGCCTTCGGTTCATCCTGTTCCTGGATGACTTGTATGGACGGATGTCTGACAGAGTATTTCCAGACGATCACGTATATTGATTTCTCCAACCGTACCAAGAGTGGAAGCGGAGAAGGAAACTTCTTATAGCTAACACATAATGTACTGTTGAGGACGTCAATCGGTGATTTGATGGATTTGACGATGTGACATTCGAAGTGAATCTGGTGTGATGATAAAGCGTAGCTTCTAGCCTCACATCCGGTAAATGACAGAAATCGGGCAGGCAGCATGGCTATGTAGGTCGCACCTATTAGGGTGTATAATCACCTGATCTAGAGTTTCATTTATTTCTAAAAATCTATTGTCGATACTGTCCCATTCGGGAAACGGTTGTTGATCCCAACGTTTGGTGATATACACTCGATACACTCAAGCGAAATGAGTGGTCGGTCATGTGTGGCCGGGTTGCGAGATGTTCTTGTTGAACCCAGTGTATTCCTCTCTAGAGGTACACTAGCGAAAGGTGGTTCCATACCTTGTCATAGTTGGAAATCCATTACCCAATACGTGCTTGCGGTTTTGATTGTATATATGTAGAACGTGAGATTAAAGCGTTTTTGCTAGATTTGTTTTATATTGTGGTTGATAGACATTATTATAATATCAAAAGGTTTTGATATAAAGATATTTTGGATTCTCATAAGGGAAAAACCCATTCCGTTATACAGCGTGGTCTTATGAGATATCGCTTACTTGTTTAAACTGTTTTAAACCGTTTTACTCATACCAGTCCCATGACTGACCCGGAGTTTATTTTGTTTTGTTTTCCCTAAACTCTTGGGTGCCCAATTTTGTACGGGCGGTCAAGTTGTCGGGATTTACAGATATACCTGAAGAGCTAGAGCAGGAGGCTTCCGAATCATATAGCTATAGTTTATTTCCGCTGTGTTGTAAGTGTTGTACTCTTATAATGTTATTGTATACATATAATGACTTTATTTCAAGGATATGTTATCTATTATATGTTATTCATTCCGCTGTGAGATTCGTGTTACTCTGATGTTGTGTTTCTTCTTCTTCTTCTATTCTAAGTTTCTATCTTATCTTTCCTCACCCTCTAATTTCTTTCATTAATGACCGGTATTTTCGACCCTTGGATGTTCGATATGTGTTGTATATCGGATAACCAAGGTCACCAAAAACCCGGGTCATTACACTTCCGATGCTAAACTTATTGTAAATTATGTCCCTATTTTTTGAAAATTCTTGAAAAAATATAAAAAAAATCACGAAAATTCATTATTAAATAAAACACATACAGGCCAAAAAATTCATGCGTTAAAACAATCAAAAACCACATCAAAACCCAAGATAACACAAAAATAGCGAAACATCAGGTTTACGCATCAAAAGATGTACCTATTCATAAATAGTTGCATACATTCATGCTTATATTTCAGTGTTGCGCCAAACTGCAGTATAAATGCATACATGTATGCAGTTAAACAACAATATACACATCCTTTTATGCATATATTCAAATTTGACCTGTTTTTTCAAGCATTCGCCGTTTTCATACATTGTTGCACGCCTTTATGCTCTTGTACAGAATACGTGCATACATTCATGCGCATATTCAGAAGCCGTCGTCCCTTTTAAATTTGTTGCACACAAGCATGCATATATACAGAATAGTTGCATTCATGTATGCAACTTTTCGTAACACATGAATCTCAGTTCAACTTTGTATGCATACATGTATGCAGTTATTTGCTAATAGTTGCATACATGTATGCATATATTGGTCCAGATTTTCAACAGAAAACTTTGAAAGAATATATGCATACATGTATGCTACTGTAGGCAATAGCTGCACAGAAATATGCAACTTTTTTTTGTTTTTTTTTCGTGGACTCCTGAGGACGTTTCTAGAATTTAGATTTTTATTTTACCTCTGAGTGCCTTTTTTGGTCAAAATAGGGAAAAGGCGGAAGTGGCACAAAAAGAAGGCGGAAGGGAGCAAATATTTTGGGCGACAGCTAAAAAAAGGGACCAGGTTTATAATTAAAGTTTAGGAGGGATGTGGCTTGGATTTTAAACAAAAATAGGGAACTTAGCCTAATTTTCACTCATAAAATTATTAAAAATATGGAAAAATTGTGTAAAATCATAAATAATGTTTTGGAAGGTTTTTTGATGAAAATTCCATATTTGAAAAGATAAAAATATATTTTTATCGAAATGAACTAGTTATTAACTAGAATAATAATCCAATGATTTTTAAATAAATAAATTGGATTTGAAAATGGTTTTATTATAACTAGAATTTTTCCAACGTATGAATTGGAAAGGAATTGAATAGAAATAACCTTCGGAATATTTCGATATTGGATTCCGTGATTATATGGATATTGTTGAGGAATTTGGATGATATAGACATCGTTATTCCCAATACGATATCCGTTAGTTTAAGAATTTGGTATTGAATATAAGTCGATATAATTTCTATTCAGAACCTTGTATTTAATATCAGATTGGATTTTGGGTTTATCGTGAACAATGTTTTAAATAACATTTGTTCTTTAACCCAATTAACAGTGAAGGTATGATTTAGAATTTATAAATCTTTTTATTAAGATTTAATGGAAATTTTCCAAAGTAAAGTTTTCCAATTTAATATATTAAAATGGAATTGAATGGAATTCGATTGGGTAATAATCGAGATGAGCTTCTATAAAGGAAGATCGTTACTATATATAGAATTTAAAAGGCTTTTTCGTTATTCCATTTATATTATTAGTCTGATACAAAAATTTATATCAATTATATATGGATGTGTTTTTCGTGAAGATTCCATATTTAATTGAAGTTGATTTGGGTTTATTATGAACTGTCTTTTTAATAACATTGGTTCTTTAACCTAGTTAAAGACAAGATTAATTTCTTAAAGTTGAATAATCATAAAGTAATGATTTATGATATTAAAACCAAGTTGGAGTTTTAATGAATCTTTAATTAGATTGGAATGAGAATTGGATAATTAAATTTATCGAATTCATGAGATGTTCGATAATGGAGTACCACCAATTTTACTCCAGTTGATAGTTAAATCTTTAATTAGATTTGAACGTGAAATGGTAATTAAATTTACCGATAGCACTGTGGGTGTTAGATATGGAGTACTGCCAGTTTTGCTCCATGGGATGAATAGGTTGGGATTGGGATAATAAAATAAATGATTATTTCGGAAAGGCTCGATAATCCTGACTAGTTTTATAAACCTTAATTTGGTTTAGAATTGTTAAAGGATAAAATAAAATCTTTGTAAAATGATATCCAAAGGAAGATTAAAGAGAAAATTTAAAAGAATTTATCTTTGATAAAATTAATGGGAACCTTTTCCCAAAGATATGAATATTTGAATAAAAGAATATTCTAGATTGAAATGAGGCGTATTATGTGTTTTTATATCACTTGATTATAAGATAGGCGAATTACTCAGAAAGACCGGGTTTAACCCATTCTGAATAATTAATACGACGATTAAAAGTCGACGATGAAGACGGTGGTTGAAGACCGGAGATCTTCACATCGAATGGATGATTACTGATGTCTTGATTGGGATGTACACCCAAGACAATGTAATAAGTGGTGATCGTCCAGACGTACTTGGAGATCGACCGGATATGCAAGGGCCTCTCTCCTATTTTGGACATATGGGACGAGGAATAAGGTGCCACCGGTTTCGTTCAGACCTCGAACGGACTTGCAAATGGATAGTATGTCTGACATTGTATTCCGTTATACTGTATTCGTTGATCTCTGCTAAATATATATCAGTTTGGTGGCGGAGAATTTATTCTCTTTCTTAACACCCTTCTCTGAGACGTACGAGCTTAGAGGTTATATATTGGTGGAAACCAGTGGTACGGCATGGCTTGACAGTGCGAGATGATGAGATGCATGGACAGGGCTTTTGTTAAAAGGCAAAGTCTTGTGGTTGATGATCAAAGCACAGCTTTAAGTAGCAAAGCATTTTGTAGCGTTAATTCGCGAGCTTCACACCCCGGTATGAACCAGAAACGGGATGAGGAACGTATGGAAATTGACATATGTTAGTTTCTAGCTACGAGTAACGTCATGGTATGGAGCCCGGACTGTTTACTTATGCAGATGTTGATGGAAAGCGAGGTACCTCGGATTTGATACTAGAACTGACTAAAAGGTTCTAGATGGTTGGAGGACTGACCATTTTGTAGGTTCTATAGAACCGACTAACATATGGTTTATGGTATAACTAATCATCGACGGATGACCGGCCATACGGCTAACCACAGGTGCAGTTGCGGCTGAATCTCGAGGCTCAGGCTAGAGAGTATCGAATCGGTAAGGACGATCGCTTGCCTTGGTTCATAGATGGAAACCCAATTTCCAATATGTGATTTTTCTGTTTTAGTTGTAAACCTATATGGCGACGTAATATAATGGTACCTACACCGCCTGTGATTGATACATTTATATTTGAAGTTGTTTTCTTCAGTTATAGTAATAATAAAAGATGAAATTTCGCGTATCAAGCATATTTGGCTATTATAAGGGAAAACTCTATCCTCGACTGCGTTCATTTTGTGATGGGACCTAAGTCTTATAATAGCTTCATTTTTCTTCTTTAACATTGCACTAATTATTCTTATGCACTGGTATTTACGGGGGATAAACCCGTTCCGTGTTATACAGCGTGGTCCCGTGATTTACCTAACTTTAAAATAAAAGCTAATAACTGTTTTAGTTCTCACACCAGTCCCATGACTGACTCGGAGTTTATTATTTTAACCCAAACTCTAGGTGCAAATATTTCCACATGGGTATCTAGTAGTTTTGGTTTTGCAGATTTCTATTTAACAGGATCCTGGTTTACAGCTGGAGCTATATTCGGAAAGCTTTGTATCCACGTATTTCTTTCAGTTGTGTAAGTTGATGTATTTTCCGCTGCTTTGTAATTTGTAAATCTCTGATATTATTTTTTTCCGCTATGTAATATTTGTTCGTACTCTGATATTCTTGTACTCTAATGTAAATTGTTGTAATATCAATGAAATGTTCTATTGGTTGTGTTCTGATGCATCATGTTCTCAAAGCAATCCAGGCTTTCCCGTAAGGGGGATTTCATGTCGTTTCATTTTCAATCATAGGAACATGCAACAGCTATAACCTCTCTACCATCCTATCCATGATACAAATATTTTACATTTTAATTCATCTATAAATGGATAGACAGACACTCCATTTCACTTTTAAGTTTCGAACCAAAAATTCTAGAGAGAACTGAAGCAAAGAACCTTAAACAGAGCTAGAGAAACTTTTGGAAATAAACAAAGAAAAGCAGTGAGCAAGCTTGGTGAGTAAACTCCCCTTTTTCCCAATTTAACTTTGTTAATGGTTTTTAGGAGGAATATATATATATATATATATATATATATATATATATATGCATAGATGCTTCGGGATAAATTATATTGGTCGGTTAAGTCTCATGTTAAAACTGAAATGTATATGAACAATGAACAGAGAATTTATAAATAAAAGGACAGTGAATCATTTCTATAGTAAAACTTCATTAGATATGCTATTAAAACTATACCATGATAATGATGCTGCATAGATGTATATAGTTGTTTGTGTATGGATCTAACAATTGTGTCATATATAGAAACCACACAATTGAATTATGAATTGATTGAAACAAACAGAAGAAATAAACATGAAACAGTGAGCAATAATCTATGAACTAAATCTTGAATAAACTTTACTTTTTTTTTCCATGATAGTATATTGTATGATGCAACATATATAGTCTTCTGCTTGTTTTTAATGTATATCACACATGAAACCAACATTAGGTTGTTTGTTGAAGGGGATACACTGTCAGTATTTTAGACAGTGAACAAGCACTATAAACTGTTTGATAGCAGGATGGACATGAGTTCATCAACTCAAAAGAAATCCATAGTTCATATTCTAGGGATATTTAGAGTTTGAATTTTGCATGAAACATATTTACATTCCTTCGTAGTGTAATTTGAAAATGGTTTTACCTAAATTCATAATGTATCTTTAAAAATATACATGATATACAGTAAGGGATCTAAAATCTCATATTTTCGAACACCATCGATCAACGATTCTGGTATGCGAATACATTTGTATGTTAAAATCATGGTTCTTAGTAACACCATCAATACTTTTAGTGATGGGATTTGGGGGAATTCTAGAGATGGTCAGAAAATGGATGTTGGGCAAAATCCGGCGGTGGAGCTAGTCATGGGCCAATTCGTTGGCACTGGAGCAACGTGGGAGGCTGTAGATCATCAGAAAAATACAACCATAATTTTTAACTAAGTATTTAGGAGATTTAGATTTAAAGTAGGGGATTGAGGACTATTCTGAAAGCCTTTGTTGGGCGTCGAACTACTACAACGTGGGGGCAAGGGGTATGATCGGACCTGGGGGGTTCGAGGGTGGAAGGTGTCGGCTAGGCATGGTCGGAGTCTGGTGATGATTATACAATGGAGGTGTCGATGCGAGGGGATGATGTGGAGTGGGTTTTTGGTGAACTTCCAGTCAAAGTCCTGCATTCCGATCTGATCGAAGATAGACGGTGTTGGTGGTCGAGAAGGGTTCAGGTGATTGAGGGAAACTAGTGGCGATGGTCGACAGAGGATTGCGTCGAGGCTGTTGGTGGTGCAGGTGCACAGAATGGTGTGCACAATGGAGAACGAGCGAAGTGGACAAGAGATATCGAGGTGATCGGCAAGGTGATCACGCTGTTTTGCAGCGCAAATGGTAGGATTTGGAAAACGCGGCCAAACAAGTAAGAGAAAGGAAAAGTAAAGTAATAGGGAAAAATAGGCTGAAGGGTATTAGGCTAGATTTGGCTATGGAAGTAAAATAGAGAAGAAAGAAGGATAAAGGAAATAAAAGAAAAATGAAAAGTGGAGCGGGCTGGAGCAATTGGGTTGATTGGGCCAGTGAAGTAAATAGGAAAGTATAATAAGGAATAGAGTAAGGTGATAAGGAAGAAAAATTATAGTAATAAGTAAAGGAAAGTAAAACAAAGAAAATTCTATCAATAATATATAAAGATAAGATTTCAAATTTTGTAAATTATAAAAGAAGAGTGTTATCTAAAGAGACAGATGATCAAACAAGAATCATCGTGAATGGAAGATAGTTCATCGAATTAAACAAGTAATTTATTTAAATGAGTAAATAAAATTAATCTATTATTTTCCAATTAAATCAAAGTTGGCCAAGTTTATTAGTTCATTGTTATTTTACTTTATTTATTAAACCTTAAACGACAATATGTCGTAATGAATGAATGATGGTTGATCATCGGTAAATATTGTGATCATTAATTGTTAATTAAATTGATAATTATGTCGTGATATGATTATTCTAACGTGAATAAATTAAAGTAAACGTTGACACGATTGATGGAAACTAAATCGTCTATACTGACCACTGTTGGAAAATAAAATATGATTTCGTTAAAATAAATAAAATTTGAATTTATTAAATATGTTGTGATCATTGATGGTTGAGTTAATTGCCAGTTGTGTTGTGACTGATTACCCTAACTTGAATAGTTCAAATTAAACACTGACACGTTTAATCATCTTGTATAAATTACTATTTTAAACCGTGATGTGAATCTTATATGTGATATATTTTCTGTAGATAAGTACCGGTAATCAATATAAATTTTTAATCCATAAGTAATATGTTGACTTGATTATTATTTTAAACATCACTTGCCCCTACGTTATCGTTTCGAAGAGTCCGGAATTTAAATTCCACTTCGATCCAATTTATATGTTATAAGTCAGATATTAATGAAGAGGAGTTTATACAAGGGCTGTTTTATTTGCAGAATAGTGCCTTCAGTTTGTCCAATCCTTGGACAACTTGTATGGACGAATGTCTGACAGAGTACACCTAATATATCATGTAAGTTGATCTCTCCAAACGTATTTACGTTGGTGGCGGAGGAATTCGTTTCTCTTCGCTTTATACCCGTAACTATTTTTGGGGAAGTCAGTTTGTGATTTGGCGGGTTTGACGATGTGGCATTCAGAGTAACTGAAGATATGATCTGTTTAGCAGTAAGTTCTAACCTCAAGCCTCTTCAACTGGGAAATGGTATAAAATCGGGTGGGCAACATGTCTCTGTGGGCCACTCCCATTAAAAGGGTGTATCATTTCCTAATCTGGAGAAATCAAATGCCTTCGGTTGTCCCACTTATTTATATGCTATCGGTTTAGTTGGTTGTCCCCTAATTGTGTTGATGATATATTCCGTACTCTCACGCGAAATGAGGGGACGGTCACGTGTAGCCGAGTTGCAAGATGTTCTTGTTGAACCCCGATGTATTCATCTCCGGAGGTACAATGTTGGAAGGTGGTCCCATACCTTGCCATAGTTGGAATCTATTCTCCAATAAGCGCCCGAGGTTTTGTTTGTATACTATGTATGTGGAGCGTGAGATGCAAGCGTTTCGCTAGATTGTTATTTATTTTTATTTAGACACTATTATAATATCAGAATAAGATTGATTTCAAAATGTTTTGGGTTATCGTATGGTAAAAACCATCGGTATTTATGTCTGGATCAGTCTTACGATTATCTTTTCTTTCAAAAAGGTTTGCAAAATTAAAATCAAGCTGTTTAAAGTCATTGGTCACACCTGTCCCATGACTGACCCAGAGTTTATTTTTCTATGTTTCCCTAAACTCTTGGGTGCCCAAATTTGTATGGGCAGTCATGTGGTTCAGGATTTACAGATACACTGGAAGGAGCTTGGAGCAGGAGGCTTCAGCGTTAGATATATAGAGTTTATTTCTGCTGTGATATATATGTGTTGTACTATGATGTTTATGTGTAAGTACAAATACAGTTTTTGTATTTCAAGTTATGTTATTTAATATATTTTACTCGTTCTGCTGTGAGATTCATGTTACTCTGATTCTGTTCTTCTATTCTAAATTTCTTTCTTGAACATCTGAGTTTTAATGCAATTTGGGTTGGACTTGTGTTATTTTAATCGACTCAAAGGTTACTAAATTTTGGGCCATTATAGTTTGTGTGTATCCATCGCCTATCCGTGAACAACCGTCTAAAATTCTAAAATAAATAAAATATTCTGAGAACGTGGTATTCTAACAGCCTTTTATCGGTTTGTGAAATTAATGCAAGAAGAGAACTTAATTTACCTACAGTCTTTTCAATACCCAAACATACTGCTTTATAGTGTCCAAAGCCAACCCTCTCCTCTTAAAATTTTCTTTCTTTTTGCAAACACATTCCTCCGTTTTCCTGATAATCAACTTTCCCTTTATCCTATCTTTCTCTCTTCTTCACATTCCTATAGCCCTTTTTTTCAAACTATGTCTTCTGGTAATTCTTTACCCATCCTACTCCAAATATCCATAGCATCCTCTTTTTCATTTTTTGTCCATCTTTCTTCCTCGAAGTCCGTCTTTCGACATCCAAAGCTCCATAATCCAAGACCAAACCTGCCACCCACTACAAATCTAAACCCGTGAGTTTTTCCCTCTGACCACCCCTTTAGCTGCACGTGTGTGTGAGTGGGTAACTTGTGTTGAGTGTGTGTGTGTGTGTGTGTGTCATTTTGGTTATGCATGCATGCATGTTGGGTGGAGTGGGTTAAAAAAATTAAAACTGTGTGTTTTTATGTCTGTGTTGGATGTGTGTTTGTGTGCATGTGTGTTGCGTTTTGTGCCTGTGCATCTTGTTGCGTTTTGTATTTGCTTTTTAAAAAAACACACATTTTTGTGAAAGTTTGTTTGTGTAGTGTTCATTGTGTTGTGTACGTTCCTAACATGTTGTGTGGCGTGAGTGAGTTTGCTTTTATGTTTTTTCTTATTGTTGAACACTCTTATAAGAAATACATATATGATATAACAATTTGTTTCATGTGGAAATTATTAGTGAACCATGTTGTGTTTCATTGGGTGTTCGGTTGTGTGGCTTTGTATTGCTGTTGGGGTGTTTGCTTCCTCTTGCTGAAAAAAATCTAAGCCACTGTATTTAATCAATTCGATCCTACTTCGGTTTTATGGCTGATTGTGCTTGTTGAGATTTGCTTCTTCCATCTCTCATGTAAGAAAAAAAATGTTCAAAGCAATGTGTTGATCTCACCTGGAAATTTATTTTGTGTCCATTCATTTGTTGTTTCCGTTCAATGCCATTAAAGGTGAGTTTATCTCACACTTGACTTACACTTTTATAGAAGTGAAATTCAGCACAGTTGAAATGCTATGAAATGTAAGGGGTTGCTATAAGAAAATCTCATACATATACATATATATATATATATATATATATATATGTTATATAACGATGACACCCATTTATGACACGACTAGTATATATGACATGAATATGCACATGTGACATGTATTACTTTATGTATATGTTTGAGTTGTTGAGATTACTTCATGTATATGTTTGATATGTTTGATTTGTTAAGTTTATTGGTATTTTTTATTTATGTGCTCTCACGTTGCAAGTTCCATATGGGTTGAAATGATACATATTTGAATACTGTATAGATTTAGGAGCTGAATTGAATCGATTTGAGGTGTAGGTTGAAATGATATATACCTGGGGTTCGAAATTTTAAATCTCGGATTGTAATGATATATATATATATATATATATATATATTTGTATTACTTGGCCTAGGTAGAAAATTATATACAGACACCGTTGATCTATTTTGAAATAGTTTCTAAATGTAATTATATTTTAATTATAATATTATTTTTAAAATTTAAACAATTTTATATGTAATTTAATAAAATCTTTTACTATAATTTAATATTATTTAAATTTTAAATCTAATATATAAATCTAGATTTTATAAAAGAATATAAATATGGATTTTTCTTAATACTTTACATTAAGAAAGTTTTAAAGAGAGATTTGGAATATATAATTGTAACTTAATGTGTTTAATTACTAAATTGAAATGGAATTCAAATTTTAGCTACATTGATTTAGAAAAAATGTGTAACGACCCGTATTCTACGCATCATAGGATCGTAGGATATTTATTTCTTTCACATACGAAGTCGTATGGTCATGTAACTTTGGGAGACGACTATTGTGGTCATTTCCCATGTTCATGATTTTTCCCGATTTTTAAATGACCATTTTACCCCTAGTTGGCACTGTTTTGGCCATAACTTTTGACTGGAAAGGAATTTTGACCTGAAACCACTTCCATTGGCTTCGGATGATGGTTTCTCTTTCCGTAGAGTGGTCACATTAGCCAAACGGACTTACCGTTTGGGAGATATGGCTGAAACAAGTTTCAGATGGTGAAAAACAGCTTAATTGGGCTTAACCGGGTGATTAGCAGCTAGGCCCAAGGGGAATTTCGGGTTTAGGGGTATATAGGGGCTGGTTAGGGTTAGAAAACATTTCTTTAGACATTTTCCAGCCACCACTTTCATCCTTAGACACTCTAACAATGGCTTCCTACATCTAAAACACCCCAAATCACTTTCTAATTGAGGATTAGGCTTAGCAACATCAAATTAAGGAGAAAAAGCACCAAAGCAAGGTTGGAGCTGCTGCTATACATAGGAATTCGACCCAAACAGAGAATATTTCAGATTTGGTGTTTTATTTTGTGGCCAAGGTGAGTGATAGCATCGTTTTGACACTAATTACAGTTAATTAAGGGTAATTAGTGAAGATTAGCGAATTTATACACTAATAAATTCTGGAAAAATGTTTAGAAATTCTTAAATAATATTTCATGCCTCTGTTAGAAAATTTAGGCGATTTGATTAAGTTTTACTAAGTATGTGCTTAAACATGTTTAAGAGGGATTATAGGAAAATGTGAGGTTTTAGCCACTTTTGATCCATTTTGGTTCATTCGAATTGTTGTTTGGTGTTTGTGGTTGTTCTTACATGTTGCTATGACTCTATGGTATGTTTTATGATTGATTAGAATAGTTAGATTGGTCAGCAATGCCGTCGAATGGCGTAGAATGCTCGCTGGAAAGTTGCAGAAGTGTGCAGGTTCCGAACCGGTTCGGATCGGAGCAAGGGGTCGGATCGGATTTGTGAACTGACCAAGGGAATTCGAACTGGATTGGAACTTGTCGCTGGAGGAGACTTGGCGAGAAGGAAGGCCGTTTACTTAGAGTTGGAGTGGATAAGGGGATCGGATCGGAAGAATAATTGGAGGCTAGATCGGATCGACTTGGAGACGCAGGGCTCGGATCGGAAGTAAACATTTGGGAGAACTAGCAAGAGGGAAGGCCACGCGGATCAGATGGCAAGGAAGGATCGGATCGGAATACGTGAAGAAATGAGGGAGCGGATCGGAGCACTGGAAGGAAGGACACCCGACCCGACCCGGAGGAAGATACCGACCCGACCCGAAGTGGAGTAACCGACCCGAACCGAATGGAAAGATGACAAGGAAGGAGGACCGACCCGAACCGATGAAGGTGATGACTACCGAACCGAACCGAATTCTAAGACTGTTAATACGCGACAACTCTTCTGAAGACCCACTCCAATTCGACAAAACCCGAGATGCAACGGAAGTCCAAATGAGAAGTTAGAACTCAGGATTCAGATGGGAATCAACGAGTTCGCTTCATGGTTGGGCTTTGCTGCGGGACGCGTGCTAAGGAGTTATCGATGTCTATAGCTTTGGACCACTATGGTAGGAGGTACGAAGGCGGATTCAGGGCCATTATGGCATTGGTAGGACCAAGGGCTACGACCAATGTGGTGGGTCATTGAAATGTTTGGTCATGACTCCAAGTGTTTGGCTTGGTCACAACAGGGTTTCTACAAGTCGGGATTCGTCGTTACCTCAGTTTGTCTAGTGTTCCAAAGTGGTAGATGTCGTACGCTTTATGCACTGAGTGAGAGATGTGAGGATGGTTGCTATGGATGATTTGTTTGCTATCATTGTGACATGCACACCCCACCCCCGTATCCTTACACTATTTATTATGGCACCTTGGAGTATTGTACGGTATGTAGTACTAACTCTTTGGTTGCAGGTCCAGGTTCAGGTATGGTTTAATATACCTGTTATTATTCTATTTAGATGCTTATCGCTCATACCAGGCTTTATGTCTGACCCAGAGTTTTATGTCTCCTCTTATTACTCTAGGTGCTCACACGAGCAGACTAGAGACAGGTTAGCTGGTGATGCACGGGTAGATGATCCGGAGACGAGCAGGAGGCTTCCACGTAATATATATATATAATATTCTCCCTGTGTTGTTGAAGATCGCTGCTTGGGCATTGGCGGTGCATCTTCTACTTTAGCTTTCTTTTATTTAGAGACAGCAAATTTTGGAAAATTGTAATAAGCTGTATTTGGATTTCCGCTGCTTTGATGTTTGATGTTGATTTTAGTTATCAGCTTATGCACTGTCTCGCCTGTTTTATGTCAAGTATGTTATTATTATATTTTATCCCATGCGCTGTGAGACATTCTACAGGTTCCTTGATTAGTTCACTCTCTTCTTTCCTTTCTCCTGACGACCGTCCCGTGCTAGTTGGGCATGTGTACAGCGCACTTTCGGAGGAAATGCAGGCTGGTGCGGGGCGGGCCGTCACACTTGGTATCAGAGCTCTAGGTTGCGTAGTTAACCTAGGGAAGTTATCAGGGAGAGATAATATACGTATACGAGAGAGCGTATTTGTGATTACTTTGGTTTTTAAAAAGCTATATATATACTATTAGTATTATAAGGATGAAGTCGTACTGCACTAGCACCACTATGGAGTCGTTAATCGTTTCCTTTTTCAGATTGACGATGAGCCGATATACTAGAGGTGCTGGTAGGGGAGCCAATAATGGGAACGCTGCTGACATGAGGACGATGTTTACTGACCTCATGAGAGAGATGCTTAGAGATGTACAGAGGGCAGCTCCCAATGGTGGAAATGGTGGTGGTCCAATAGTGCAGGCGCCAAGAGTCGACTTCGCCAAGCTGAATAAGGATTATACTAGCCTTAGTGGGAAGCCGTTCCACGGAACGGAGTCGGCCACGGATGTTCAAGATTGGTTGGATAGTTGCGAACGCATCTTCGAGGATTTGGGTATCGAGGATGCGATGAAGAGAAAGCTAGCGTCCCGTCAGCTGCAAGGGCGGGCAATGAATTGGTGGAATGCTATAAAGGCAGCTACTCCCGAAGATCAGATTACTTGGGAGCAGTTTAAGGCTCGCTTTAGTGAGAAGTTCATTCCAGCTGCTCAGAAGTCAATGCTGTTTAAGAAGTTCTTGGAGCTCAAGCAGAATGGCAGAGCTGTCTCGGAGTATATTGCTGAATTTGACACTTTGTCAAAATATGGGTTATCTCTTATTGATACTGCCGAGAAAAAGAATGAGAAATTCATAACTGGTTTGGATCAGTACTTGGGGGAAAAACTTATTAACCACATCGATGAGACGTTTGAATCGATTGTGGGGAAAGCGTTAAGATCGGAAAGTCTCTACCCTAAGCCAAGGACTGAGGTTGCATCCGCAGATGAGCCAAAGCCACAAGCAAGTGGTGGAGGCAAGGGTGGTTCCCAGAATAAAAGAAAGCAGAATCAAACTAAGGATGACCAGAAGAAAAAGAATAAGCAAGATGTGGAGTGCTTCAGCTGTGGTAAGAAGGGCCATTATGCTAGTAATTGTCGGGCCAAGCCAGCGGATAGGAAGTGCTTCAACTGTGGCCAAATGGGACATCACAAGGACAAGTGTCCACAGCCCCCTAAAGAAAAGCAAATGGTGAAAGCATATGCCCTTAATGCTATTCCTTCTTCGTCGAATGCCCCAACTGCGGCGGAGAAGGGAAAGAATGTCGTCATTCAAGGTATGCTTTCTATTTATGATGTTCCTGTTAGAGTTTTGTTTGATACCGGAGCTTCCAGTTCTTTCATATCTAGTGACCTGGTAGATAGGTTGGGATTGGAGCCCGAGATTGTCGATAGACCTTTAGTAGTGACGAACCCGATTGGTGGTTCTACTAGCCTTAGCATGATTTGTCGTAATGTGGTCCTATCGAGTCATGGATGCATGTTTGTTTGTGATTGCTTTGTTTTGGGCTTTACTGGGTTTGGCATTATTTTGGGAGTAGATTGGCTCCAAAGATACGGGGTGGTTGTAGACTGTGAGGGCTTGTTGGTGACAGCTAGAGCGAATGATGGGCGGAGGATAGTGTTTGGTGGTCTACCCAGTAAGGGGGTATTGGCTAGTTTTCTAAACTCCCTCGACATTCCGCATAGTGAGTTGTCAGGTTTGCCCGTGATTGGCCAGTATCCGGATGTTTTCGAAGAAGTGACCGGACTTCCACCACACCGAGAGATTGAGTTTCGTATTGATTTGGTAAAGGATGCCAGGCCTATAGTGATGCCACTTCGTCGTATGGCACCAAGAGAGCAGCGAGAGCTCGAGGTGCAAGTCAGCGATCTTTTGAAGAAGGGATTTATCAGAAGGAGTGTTTCTGAATGGGGAGCACCAGTTGTGTTTGCTACCAAGGCGGATGGTTCCCTTCGTTTGTGTGTAGACTACCGCGAGTTGAATAAAGTGACGAGGAAGAATAAGTATCCTTTACCGCGGATAGATGATTTGTTCGATCAGTTGAGTGGCGCGAGAATATTTTCTCAGTTGGATCTCGCGACAGGTTTTCATCAGCTTAGAGTGGAAGCTGAGAGTATAGCTAAAACGGCATTTCGAACGCCGTCTGGATTTTATGAATGGTTGGTTCTGCCATTTGGGCTGACTAATGCCCCGGCATATTTTGTGGATCTCATGAATAGGGTATTCAGAGATCAGTTGAATAAGTCTGTCCTTGTGTTCGTTGATGATATTTTAGTCTATTCGAAGACAAAGGAAGAACACAAGGAACATTTAAGAGTAGCAATGGAGGTGTTGAGAAAACACCAATTGAAAGCAAAGTTTTCTAAGTGTCACTTCTGGAAGAGGGAAGTGAGGTTCTTGGGCCATGTTGTATCAGAGAATGGTATTGCCGTGGACCCGGCAAAGGTGGCTACGGTACAGGATTGGCCTACGCCCAAGAATGCAACAGATGTAAGAAGTTTCTTGGGGTTAGCGGGATATTATCGTAAGTTTATCCAAGGTTTCTCCAAGATAGCAGCACCATTGACCCAGTTGACCAAAAAGAATCAAGCTTTTGTCTGGGATGAAAGGTGCGAGAATGCATTTAAAAGTCTAAAGGACAAGTTGACAAGCGCACCAGTGTTAGTTATTCCTAAGGGGGATGAAGAAATGACGGTATACACGGACGTCTGTGGTACCGGACTGGGTGCTGTATTGATGCAAGGCGGTAGGGTTGTAGCTTACGTAAGTCGGCAATTGAAACCGCACGAGAGAAGATACCCTACCCATGATTTAGAATTGGCAGCGATCGTGTTCGCGTTAAAGATGTGGAGACACTATCTCTTGGGAGAAAGATTTGAGCTGTTTACAGATCATAAGTCGTTAAAATATCTCTTCTCTCAGAAAGATCTGAATCTCCGTCAGCAGAGATGGTTAGAGTTCTTGGCTTCCTATGATTTTGACATCGCATACACACCGGGAAAGGGCAATGCGGTGGCTGATGCATTGAGTAGAAGACATGCCGGCTTAGGGGCTATGTTCCTTGAATGGAAGCAACTGGAGTATATCGCGGGTTTTTATTTCAGACCAAAGTGCGAATTGGATCCAGAAATGTTAGCAAGTTTGACGATCAGACCCACTTTGATTGTGCGGATCGGCTCTAGTCAGAGGGACGATCCTAACCTATTGGAAATCATCTCCAAGTTAGAGATGGGTATCGATGAGGAGGTGAACAAGTATGGGCTTGATCGAGATGGATGGCTTAGAAAGAATGGAAAGCTTGTTGTACCCAATGTCAATGGATTGAGGGATGAAGCGCTTAGAGAATGTCATCACTCAAAGCTAACTATACACCTCGGTGGTAACAAGATGTATCGAGATATGAAGCAGATTTACTACTGGGAAGGGATGAAAAGAGACGTTGGGAAGTTTATATCCAAATGCATGAATTGCCAGCTAGTTAAAGCCGAACAAAAGAAGCCTAGTGGATTGTTACAACCATTAGGAATTCCCGAATGGAAATGGGAGCAAGTCTCGATGGATTTCATCGATGGTTTACCAAGGACTAGATCGGGATATGATAGCATTTGGGTAATTGTGGATCGATTGACTAAGAGCGCAAGATTTATACCAGTCAAATCGACCAGAACGGCAGCCAAGTTGGCAGAATTGTACATGAAGTGGATAGTGAGATTTCATGGAGTACCCAAAAGCATTGTGAGTGACCGAGACCCGTTGTTCACTAGTGGGTTTTGGAAGAGCTTGCAAGAGGCTCTAGGGTCAAGATTACATCTCAGTACCGCATATCATCCTCAGACCGACGGCCAGACGGAGAGGGTGAATCGCATATTGGAAGATCTCTTGAGAGCATGTATATTGGATTTTGGTGGATCATGGGATGACCATTTACATCTAGTAGAGTTTGCATATAATAATAGCTACCAATCCAGTATCGGTATGGCTCCGTTTGAAGCTTTGTACGGAAGACCATGCAACTCACCATCATGTTGGATAGAGACTGGCGAGAAGTTTATGCTTGGACCAGATGTGGTGAGGGAAACTTCAGATAAAATCAAGACCATTCAACGACGAATGAAGGCTGCCCAAGATAGGCAGAAGAGTTATGCTAATAAGAGGAGAAGAGACTTAAAATTCTCCGTTGGCGACTTGGTGTTTGTCAAGATTTCTCCGTTGAAGAGCGTAGTACGATTTGGCAGGAGAGGCAAGTTGGCACCAAGATTTGTTGGCCCATTCCCTGTTCTTGAACTAGTCGGGAATTTGGCATATAGAATTGACTTACCGGAGAAGATGGCAGGAGTTCATAACGTATTTCATGTTTCCCAACTAAGGAAGTTCGTTCACGACTCAGATATGACTATTTCACCTGATCAGTTGGAGGACTTCGAAGTAGAACCCGAGGCGGTTGGGAACCGCAAGCCGGCCCGTATTGTCGAGCACGACATGAAGCAACTTCGAAGGAAAGCGGTGAAGCTAGTCAAGGTACAGTGGAGCGAGGACGAGAGTGATTGTACTTGGGAGACAGATGAGAGCATTAGGAAGACGCACCCAGAACTCTTTACCTGGTAAGATTTTGACTTTGATTTAGTTTTCCGCATGCTAGGATAGGCTTGTTTGCTTGTTTTGCATATTTGAATGTTGTATATGGTTGTTAGGCATGCGGGATCCCTTGTATGTTTTGGGTTAAGGAATTTCGGGGACGAAATTTCTTAAGGGGGGGAGAGTGTAACGACCCGTATTCTACGCATCATAGGATCGTAGGATATTTATTTCTTTCACATACGAAGTTGTATGGTCATGTAACTTTGGGAGACGACTATTGTGGTCATTTCCCATGTTCATGATTTTTCCCGATTTTTAAATGACCATTTTACCCCTAGTTGGCACTGTTTTGGCCATAACTTTTGATTGGAAAGGAATTTTGACCTGAAACCACTTCCATTGGCTTCGGATGATGGTTTCTCTTTCCGTAGAGTGGTCACATTAGCCAAACGGACTTACCGTTTGGGAGATATGGCTGAAACAAGTTTCAGATGGTGAAAAACAGCTTAATTGGGCTTAACCGGGTGATTAGCAGCTAGGCCCAAGGGGAATTTCGGGTTTAGGGGTATATAGGGGCTGGTTAGGGTTAGAAAACATTTCTTTAGACATTTTCCAGCCACCACTTTCATCCTTAGACACTCTAACAATGGCTTCCTACATCTAAAACACCCCAAATCACTTTCTAATTGAGGATTAGGCTTAGCAACATCAAATTAAGGAGAAAAAGCACCAAAGCAAGGTTGGAGCTGCTGCTATACATAGGAATTCGACCCAAACAGAGAATATTTCAGATTTGGTGTTTTATTTTGTGGCCAAGGTGAGTGATAGCATCGTTTTGACACTAATTACAGTTAATTAAGGGTAATTAGTGAAGATTAGCGAATTTATACACTAATAAATTCTGGAAAAATGTTTAGAAATTCTTAAATAATATTTCATGCCTCTGTTAGAAAATTTAGGCGATTTGATTAAGTTTTACTAAGTATGTGCTTAAACATGTTTAAGAGGGATTATAGGAAAATGTGAGGTTTTAGCCACTTTTGATCCATTTTGGTTCATTCGAATTGTTGTTTGGTGTTTGTGGTTGTTCTTACATGTTGCTATGACTCTATGGTATGTTTTATGATTGATTAGAATAGTTAGATTGGTCAGAAATGCCGTCGAATGGCGTAGAATGCTCGCTGGAAAGTTGCAGAAGTGTGCAGGTTCCGAACCGGTTCGGATCGGAGCAAGGGGTCGGATCGGATTTGTGAACTGACCAAGGGAATTCGAACTGGATTGGAACTTGTCGCTGGAGGAGACTTGGCGAGAAGGAAGGCCGTTTACTTAGAGTTGGAGTGGATAAGGGGATCGGATCGGAAGAATAATTGGAGGCCAGATCGGATCGACTTGGAGACGCAGGGCTCGGATCGGAAGTAAACATTTGGGAGAACTAGCAAGAGGGATGGCCACGCGGATCAGATGGAAAGGAAGGATCGGATCGGAATACGTGAAGAAATGAGGGAGCGGATCGGAGCACTGGAAGGAAGGACACCCGACCCGACCCGGAGGAAGATACCGACCCGACCCGAAGTGGAGTAACCGACCCGAACCGAATGGAAAGATGACAACGAAGGAGGACCGACCCGAACCGATGAAGGTGATGACTACCGAACCGAACCGAATTCTAAGACTGTTAATGCGCGACAACTCTTCTGAAGACCCACTCCAATTCGACAAAACCCGAGATGCAAAGGAAGTCCAAATGAGAAGTTAGAACTCAGGATTCAGATGGGAATCAACGAGTTCGCTTCATGGTTGGGCTTTGCTGCGGGACGCGTGCTAAGGAGTTATCGATGTCTATAGCTTTGGACCACTATGGTAGGAGGTACGAAGGCGGATTCAGGGCCATTATGGCATTGGTAGGACCAAGGGCTACGACCAATGTGGTGGGTCATTGAAATGTTTGGTCATGACTCCAAGTGTTTGGCTTGGTCACAGCAGGGTTTCTACAAGTCGGGATTCGTCGTTACCTCAGTTTGTCTAGTGTTCCAAAGTGGTAGATGTCGTACGCTTTACGCACTGAGTGAGAGATGTGAGGATGGTTGCTATGGATGATTTGTTTGCTATCATTGTGACATGTACACCCCACCCCCGTATCCTTACACTATTTATTATGGCACCTTGGAGTATTGTACGGTATGTAGTACTAACTCTTTGGTTGCAGGTCCAGGTTCAGGTATGGTTTAATATACCTGTTATTATTCTATTTAGATGCTTATCGCTCATACCAGGCTTTATGTCTGACCCAGAGTTTTATGTCTCCTCTTATTACTCTGGGTGCTCACACGAGCAGACTAGAGACAGGTTAGCTGGTGATGCACGGGTAGATGATCCGGAGACGAGCAGGAGGCTTCCACGTAATATATATATAATATTCTCCCTGTGTTGTTGAAGATCGCTGCTTGGGCATTGGCGGTGCATATTCTACTTTAGCTTTCTTTTATTTAGAGATAGCAAATTTTGGAAAATTGTAATAAGCTGTATTTGGATTTCCGCTGCTTTGATGTTTGATGTTGATTTTAGTTATCAGCTTATGCACTGTCTCGCCTGTTTTATGTCAAGTATGTTATTATTATATTTTATCCCATGCGCTGTGAGACATTCTACAGGTTCCTTGATTAGTTCACTCTCTTCTTTCCTTTCTCCTGACGACCGTCCCGTGCTAGTTGGGCATGTGTACAGCGCACTTTCGGAGGAAATGCAGGCTGGTGCAGGGCGGGCCGTCACAAAATGTGATTTAGAAAATAATGAAATGAGTTTTATATGAAATTGGTTGAGATAAAAAACTTAACAATTTGATTTGCTAATAATTTATGAAACGAATGGTCTGAATCAAAATATAATTGAAAAAATATTTAGAATTGATTAAACTTGAAATCTAAGATTTAATGGTCGTGAAATCAAAGAAATGTTATTTAAAGTAAAATTGAAATTTTGAGAATTTGATTGAATTAATAAAATTTGAACTCAACTTGAATAATGTCTATAATGTATTGGAATTTGAATATACTCTTAAGTTGGAATTAATTTGAAGTGAAGTTTTGTTAAATGAATTGATTATAAGTTGAAATTTGATATACGGATATACGGTTTGGATAGGATTACTATTTAAACCAGATTTTAAACTGATATTCTTTTATACAAAACTACTTTAGACTATTTTTATTATTTTACAACAATTTATATTTAACTTAACTATTAAACATCTTATAATTATTTTGTTTAAATATTTAACTATTATATATATATAAATACGTTAGACTATTTTAATCAAACTGTTTTGTACAAACATATATATTTTATATTAAACTATTTGATATTATATTATCAATTTTAAATAAAAGTCAATTTCCGATCCGAGCTATTAGATTCGAAATGTTTAGTATGAAGATTTTGGAATAACGATAATTGTGATAGAAATTTGAAATCAAATGCCATTCTTGTTAATGAACTATTTGTAAATATGAAATCTGAATCTTTAATAAATCAAATAATGAATCGAATGAAATACAAATTTTGATGATTGAATATTTGAACTTAATTGTTTAAATATAACACCAATATTTGAAGATTAATTGATTTATGATATGTTAAATTATGATTTCAAATATGAATGACAATGGTGTGAAAAATGTAAACGTTTGGTTGTTAAAGAGACTGAGATTGGATATTGTCATACTCTCTGCTAATACCGAAAACCACTTTAACAACTATGTGTGTAGTGGAGAATTAAGAATGTAGTAGGTTGATTTGGAGGCAGTTAATGGATTTGAAGAAAGAGAACGATGATGGATAGCCTTGACCTTCAGGTCATAATTGAAATGACTAAAACAAGAGCCATACCCAGGTTAATGTGAGTTAGCTCCTCGTAGCAGATATGCTTCTTCGATACTGTATCTCTTACATTTTGATTGATTGGGCACCCTTTGATTTTTGGGAATATTGTCTGGGGTGGGAGGTAGCTAGCGTTTATGCGTTACCATCGACCTAGGTTCGCAATCCGGTAGAATCCTACTGATGGGTATTGCCTCGATGCCTTATCATATTTATTCTAATCGAGTCCCAACGATATTGATTTGTGTCGTACCTATGGAGTGCCCTCTAATGCCACTTTTTATGGTAGGTTTATGGTACTTTATAGATTACGACATTATGAACAGTGTAAGGGTAAAAATGTAATCCCGCTTACGCTGTTTTCAATAGTATATTTAACCATAAACACACACTATTATAATAGTGTATTGTATTATATGATATTAGTTTAACGAATCCTTAGAGGATGGAAATCCCAAACATCCTTTAAGTTACAGATGCATTTCATTGAATTTTTCACTAGAGTTGATTCATTGATATAAGAATGTTAGTACTGCTCCGATTTATTTTGTTTTGCATTATTTTTTGGGTCAGATCGAGTATTGCAGTGTTGAGATTTCACCTTTTGAAGCTGGAGATTGTTGAAGACATCATCTCTATCTGTTGATTAGGGTTATTTCTTCTTTGTATTATAAATTCTTGTATTTAGACTTTTTCCGTATATAATTTTATAACTCTAATATTATGTATAAGTTTTGAATCTTATTTAGTAGCTTCATGAACTACTATTGTATTTTATTTATTCCGCTGCGAGATATTTTGCTTTTCTGTGTCTATGATTCTGTGATTTGATTTATTTAATCACATAGCAATAACAGTTTTCTCTTTTGAATGGTTCAGTTTCATTTTATTATCGACTTGAAGTGATCGAAAAGGCGAGATGTTATAGTTGATATCAAAGCTTTCGTTTAATAAAAGTCTTAGCTTATGGTATTTAAAACTCATCAGAGATAAGGTAACAATGCTCTAGAATGAGTGAGAATCGAATTGCAGAACCATTCTTGAGAGAACATATTTTGAAAAGTATAAATAGTTTTGAAAATGGATTAAATGAATTTAAAGTATTTTAATATTTTTTTTTTAAATTTATCTTTTCTAAGTATTCATTTATCTTGGATTATGTTTCCTTGATAAGTCTATCATCAATTTGGATTCCCTAAATTTAAATCTCTATCATGTTCCAAATCTATCTTAAGGAATCTATTGTAGATTGTTTTCTGAATCTTGAATTATCTATGAAGTGTTCTTATCTTAGTCTTCGTCCTTTGTAAAACCATGTTGGTTAGGTTTTTGTTATTTGGTTCTTAGCTCAGGTTTTGACTCGTTTTGAGCCGATTTGATTGATGATGAAAAGTGATTTATATATATTACCCAGTTAAGTGTAACATAAGCATAATGTGTAAAAAGTTAGGAAAGAAATTTATAAACTGGAATAATAGTGATTTTGAAAATTATATGAAATTAAAGTCGTATTTGGAAATTTGTAGGATCATTTATACTAAATAAAAGTGCTTTATTTAATTCAAACGAATTGTTTTTTTTTAGAATGGAAATATATGATGATGTGAAATATTAATACTAGGTATGATTCTTAAATTGATATTTTGAAATGTTAAATTTAATAAATATAAACATTCGATTGATTCAGGTAAATGAAGAAGTAATGGTGATTTTGAAATTGACAATATGACTTAACTTGTTAAAAATTAAAGGAACCATATAAGAATGGTTTTAAGCAACTATAGTTATGAAAATGGTGTAAAGATTTAAAACTAAAGTTAAATGAAATATGGATGCAAACTTCAATATTGAACATGAAAATGAATTTGTGTATTAAATAAAATATAAATTAAAGTTCATGGATGTTAATGTAACTTATTACTTTGAAATACGTTTTGAAATATTATATGATTTACATTGCAAACTTTAAGATTGATTATATTTATTAAAGAATAAAGATTGAAGATTGAAGCTAAATTTTAATAAATAAAAGAGTGAGGGAGAGATATAATTTTTCCTTACTTAAAATTTTAATAAATAAATGACTTGGAATGTATCATTTATATTATATGATTGGAAAATTTGGTATCCATTCTATTTAAATAGAAAATATATTTTGAGTACTTGCTTGACGTTAAAATTGGCCTATTGTGTACTTAGTGATTTGGGTGTACGTCTGATCAACGTATGTGTTAAATTTTGTATGTATGAGATAGATATAGAGTCACACTCTAGTCGCTTGAAAATGATTCCGGTGATGACTGCAGCATCACCGATATCTATTTTTAGGTTTCAAAAGTGGGATAGATATATATTGCCAATTGAGACATGAGTGAATACTTAAAACTATTATGAAATGTTTGAAATGTTTTAACTTTCAATATAAAATGTATATTTCATATATATAAGTAAGGTGATAGATGTGAACTATTTGATTTTAAATATATTAATTTATTTAATTACTATTTACCTGCCTCGTTCCTTTTTGGGGACGAAAATTTTTTAGGGGGTGAGAGTGTAAAAACCAACTATTTTTAACGATTTAAATTGTATTTTTATTTTGAAAATATTCTATAATTTCTTGTAACGTAAATTTGGAATTTGAAATATGTCTCGTGAGACGTAGCAGTTGTGAAAAGTTCATTAGAAAATTTGAATGTTTATCATTCACGCAAATTTAGGTGCAAAGCTTAAAAGAGAACTTGTAATTATTATTTCAGAAAGAAGAAAGTGTAATTGATAACTTCGAATGTTACATAGGATGTGTATTTATACACATTCACAAACTGTAGCCGCTTGGGTTTTAAACAATAAGGTAAAATAATAAGTTGTGGGCTAGGACCAGTTAATATAAAGAACGTATATATTATCTCGAGTATTCTGAAACCCTATCTTTATTTCACCCCTTCGAACCAATCTAGGATTTCTCTTCATCTTCTAAATGTCCGTTCCCATCAACTATCTACAAATCTTCTCTAAATTGATGAAAATTCATTGTGGATAAACCTTTAGTTAGAACATCCGCTCATTGGAGAAGTGTTGGAAGATGTTGAATGTCTAATCTTCCTTTCTCTATCTCTTCACGCACGAAGTACAAATCTATGCCTACATGCTTCATGCGTGAGTGTTATATAGGGTTCGAGGATAAGGATATGGTACTCATGTTGTCGCACCCAATTATGGGCTTCTTATTAATGGAAATACCTGCAATCTCTTTGAGCAAATAGACAATCTATGTAATAACCAGAAATTTTGACAATAAATAGTTATTTATTTAAAAGCTCAAAAATAGGAATTTCTGCAATTGATGGAATTTGACCATGAAACTTTAACCGTTGCGTTCGTCTAGGAATTTTGGTCAACTTTCATGTTTGGAGTTTAGCGAACGGAGTCCGTATAAAAAGTTATGGACGATATACGAAAACGGACGGAAAATAAATAAAATAGAATAAATTATATGTAGTAATATATAATTAACTAGCCACCTCACTAATGATGACTAAATTTTTACGGGTACTCTTGTTATATTTTATAAAATGAATGGATGGATGACAATTAAAATATTTCTATGGTGCAAGAACATTTACACCCCTATAAATAAAGAGGTAGAGCCTCATTCTTTTCTATTCAAATCTATAATAGTAGCGGAGCTCTGCCATTTTTCTCTCTCTCTTCTAACCTAATTTCTTCAATTAATATATATATATATATATATACACATACACATACAAACAAATCAAATCAAATGTATATAGAATTGAGAGAATAAATAGATTTAACGGAAGAGAATGCAAATCAACGCCCAACGATAGATTCTTCGTACTTTTCCCTTTTTCTTACATTTCTAAAGATCTCGAATTTTTCCCTTTCTAGATAAATTGTAGATTTATAAGAATTTGAGGATTGTAACCTAAAAAGGTTCAAAACAGAGAAATTAGAAGCTATAAGGTGAGTGGGAAATTTACTAATACAATTATAATGATTTATATATTTCGTTCAAATCCAACCTATGTTTTATGCCTATCAGATCTTTTATTTAAATAACTGTAAATTGTAATCACCATCAGATCTGATTGTGAATATGCTTAAAATTGGTAAATTACAAGTTGTGGTTATGTATAAACATGAATTGTAGGATTTTTATATATATTTCCACATATTCCTACAAGTTATGTCATGAATTATGAAATATGTTGTTTATGCCGCATAGCACCGTGGATCTGGAAATCAGTCCTATTAAACATAAATTTGTTGTAGTTATGTTCCAGATCTTCAGTTCAATACTGAAATATGAAATATGTGAATTTGGGTAAAAAGATGAAAATTGTGTATTATGTGATGTTAAGAATTAAAAAAAGAAATATTCCTTGTTTACATTCAACTTTGTTGGGTTTTTTATTTAGCATTGTAAATTATGCCGTTCTACTCGTTTTTAAATAAAGAGGCATTATTTAAGAATCATAAAAAGTATGACAAAAATAATTAAAAAGGGGAAAAGTGGTGCAAAGGTACATATAAAAAAATACATATTTTTGTATGTAATTTGTATCAACTATTCCAAAATAAAAATACATTACATATATTTCTTTTGATTTTGAGATATGTCAATTCCACAAAATAGGCATGATTTATAGTTATTTTGGCTAACGGTCCTTGTGAGACTTGGAACCATTTTGGCAAGATTGAATATAAAAAGGGAATGATTGGTTAATTGATTACACCAAATCATTAATTTAAATTTAAGAATAAAAATATAAATAATAATAACTACGTTGATCGCACGCAAACATAGAAATAAGCATATATACATATTATCCGTCCAAATTATCTTAAAACGGTAAAAATATGCATTGTATTAAATGTTAAATGGTATTCATTTATGGAATCATACACGTAAATTTATATTCCATACTTAATGAATATATTTATGGTGACCGTTGTAGCAATTAGTGTAATTGACTGCTATAAAGAAGGCCATAAATAAATAATTAACAATTGTGACAAATGTTGAATGTTTGGATAAGGTTCAATGGTGGAATTATATGAAAATGTAATCCATATTGAATTAATATATTTGTGGTGACCATTTGTAGCAATAAATATAATTAATTGCCATAAATGATACCGCAAATAAAGAAATAATTATTATAACCAATATAGATTGGGGGAAAATAAATGTGATAGGAAAATTGTTACAATTCCTAAAATCAATTAGGATAATTGTTATGGACCCAATTAGGAAATTTAAATTATAACCGCATTTAGATACGAGGTTAAACTCAACTTGTGGTGTAAGCCTGCCCAGAACCGACTTGCAAATCCAGCAACCACAGGTAGTCAGTTTAACGTGAGAGGTCTAGTGCATAAAAATAAATGTACTAAGGCACGAGGTTAAGTTCACTTGTGGTAGAAGTCTTTCAGGAACAGACCGGCAAATCCAGCATCCATAGGTAGTCAACTTAATGTGAGCGGCATAGTGCATAAATATATATATATATATATACATATTTAACAACCAATAATAAAATAAAATAAAGAATAAATATAGTAATTGCCTGTTGGGGTACAACAAATAGATAGCTTGGGACCGATAAATGGATGCCTTTGGAAAATATGACCGCTATAGTCATAAAGGGCGATAAATAGGAAATAAAAAGAAATAGGTGTCAAAAAGGGGATTAATGGATATTGATTGTCGTTTAAATACTAAGTCCAGATTAGTGAATGAATTAAATAAATATCCTAGATACAAGTTAATGGTGTACGTATAGTATTTCTGTATAAAGGAATTAAATGGGGATAACTTAGTAACATAGCCTACTTTATCCCGATAGGGAAATGTGTTATAGGCAAATGGGGGCGGACTTAATAATCTTCGCGTATTTTCTACTTCCTTGGGTCTTAAGTGGCTTATGTTGAGGAGTCAACCTAGGAGTAGGTCTTTCAGTTTAGGGGTTTTAAATGGCATGTGTGTGTGGGCCTACCCAAACCTGGAAACTAAAAATGTCAGATATGGCTACCTACCCTACGGGAAGTATTAAGCGACTAAGGAGATTATATATATAAGAAGGTCAGCTGGAAGGTATAGCGAACAATAAAATACCAACTCTCACCTTATGCACTACAAGGTATATCTGTGAATGACGGAAGCCTTAACTAGTAGGGCCCGTAACTAGTGCCCCTAGTTTTATGTTAACATTTAATATATCATCGACGGTTAATAAGTGACCAATAGGTCTGCCTAGGGTCTTAAGTGATCAGGGAGAATCCACACTATCTATTGTTGATAGTGAGGCGTTAAACGTTAAATAATAAAGAATAGAGAATGAGGACAAAGATAGAAACCCCGAATTAGGGGCCCACTCTCGATATAATTAACCAGTTAAACTCTGGTATAAAGGCTTCACAAAGATGTGTGTAAATGTCATATCTCGGTAATATAATTTGGGAATACTTCTTTGGGCTGAATAGTAAAGTCATGCGTAAATATTTACGGGTGCGTTTTTTACAGGTCCCTATTATAGTTTCAAAATAGAAAAAAAAAACGGTCATAAACTTATTGTAAATTAGGTCCCTATTTTCTGAAAATTCATCCAAAAAATATAAAAAAATCATGTAAATTCGTATTTAAATAAAACATGTAAACGCTAAAAAATTCAGAACAAAAAATCATCAAACAAGGCATCAAAAATAAAAAAAACAGAAGAAAAAAAATGAAATTTACAGTTAAATGCATAATAGTATGCACATGTATCATTTTCCTGCATACATCCGTGCTTATTTTTCACTACATTCATCTTCGTTGATTTTTCTTCATGCAAATACGTGCATACATGTGTGCAAATATTTCAAATACTTGCACACATTTGTGCAGGTTTTTTTTCAGATTTTAATCCGAACACAGTTTACGGAAAAGTTGCATACACATATGCAATTATCAGTAATAATTTCATAAATGTATGCAACTATTTTTTTGATTTCCGTACAATCCTGACATTATTTCCAAATTTTAGAATTTTTTTTTATGAACGAAAGCACATTTTTTAAAAATAAAAATAAAAAAGGCGGAAGTAATAAAATAGGGGGCAGATTTAAAATTTTCAAAACTTTTTTTTTATATAAATTAGGTCCCTACTTTTAGCCAGTGTGTTATCCTATAAAAATGTTGCACATATGTGTGCATGTTTTCTGAGAAATTTGCACATTTGGATGCAAATAAAAATGAACTAAAATATTAACTTAAATCTATGCGCTGGAAGAACTGCAATAATTGCACATATGCATGCAATAAAATAAAAAACGTGCATAATATTATGCATTTAACTGCAGTTTTTTTGCTGTTTTCTTCTTTCTGACATTATTTTTGTTGTTTTTTTAACTGAATTATTTGTATAATGCATAATATATTTTATTACTAATTTACGATTTTTTTTTATTTTTTTTAATTATTATTTTATAAGTTTTGAAAACAGGGACCTAATTTATATTAAGTTTATGACCGGATGTGAGCCTAATTAAGTTTCAAAATAGGGATGTGAGCCTAATATTCACAATATTTACTAGGTTGGGCTAGAATCACTAACCTGGTTAAGCATACAGCTTGGGTAGAACCAAACGGGATATATCTATGTTATAGTCTGTGTTGTACATTTCTTAATCACTAGAACTTGTTGTTCTGACCCCTTCCTCATTACAACCTCCAGGTTTCATAGAGAAGGTCAGGTTCTCATAGATGATTAAGTTTGGCTTTCGGTTCTCGTTCTCTCTCATGCTCAGTATTGGCAAAGTGAATTACTTTGAAAAAGGTAGTTACTTGAGTTAATACTAATTTATCCTATCTTGTTTCTATTGTGAGTTATATTTATCGTACTCTGATTACGCTCATGCTTATTTATTGCAGGTACCAGATATACGCCCTATTCTTGGATGTGTTCGAGTTTTCATTTTTGTTTCAAAATTTAGGTGCAGAAAAGTGTGGGTTGTTGCATTTGGTATCCGAGTTTAGGTTAAACGATCATAGGGATTTAGTAAAATCAGGAATCGTGAGAATTTGATTTTCTTTTCTGATTTTCTTCATCTTTTTTATTCGGCTTCAATTTATTTCGACTATAGAAATTAGTCGTGGACCTAATTATATAGAATGGGCTTTGAGCGACTAAGAGTTGAAATATGTTGAGTTTAGGTTTCTAGCCAAATCTGTCTTACCCCCACAGTACATTGGCAATCTTGTCGTAAAGAGCATGCGGCGACATATGGTGGATTTCATTGATTCGAGATTTGGAAACTGGAAAAAAATATTAATATAAAAAGCTAGCTACAACCGAAATAGCCGCGATTTCTGGTTTTGGTTTCGTCTGTAGTTCCAGTTAAGACCATTATTCAATTCAAAACGGGGAAAAAGCCCACGTTAATATGTCGTATACATTTCAGAATTATAATTATGAGGTTTATCCATTTTTTACTTCGTTAAAACTCTGAATCTACCTTTCTTGAGATATCCAATAGAATTCTTTGCCTTGTATTCGAGGAAATTTATTTTTGAAACTATTCGAAAAATAGAAATGGATTTCAATGGTTTTGAAATACGGTTTTGAAAAAGTAGTTTGTAAAAGATATGGTTTTAAAATTTTAATCTATTCATATTTCAAAACTTTAGAGTTGTGGTGTGATTTTAATAAATATGGTCTGATTGGTAGGAAAGATGGAATTAGGAAGGACAAGTAATATGCCACAAAACATGAAAATAATAAATATATATTCCTTGTTATTTTTAGTATCCGTTTTCCTATATATATATTGGATAATTTATTAAAATTACCAAACTTCCCCTTAAAGGTTCTAAAGATCTAACATTTTGGACAAGAAAAGGTTTTTCCAGTCTAAAATATAAAACTGGAATACAAATAGTAATAATAAAATTGATTTATAAATACAAAACCATTGGTTTATAAATAAATACCATTTTTGGAAAAGTTTTAAATTTTTCTTCGAAAGGGCGAAGAAAAATCCTTTAGTTTAATCATTAGGGTATTTGAATTTGAATCGCTTAGTTTATGTCGGCTAGTAATGGGGAAAATCCATTTTAATTTATATTACGGATTTCTAGCTGAATTTCTGGAATTCATTCGTTCATTGTATAGTCGCAGCATCGTGTTGAGACAATAAATCCTTGGAGTCGGTTCGGAGTTTGACTACGGTGTTTGAATACCGCGGTGATGAGGATAATTATTTTCGGATCGCGTTAAACTCCTAAAAGATAACGCGATACGATTAATATTTAATCTGGCCTAATAAGGTCAAGGTCCAACCTCTGCCTAAAGCCCATTTGGTAGTTGAACGCTTAGCGCTATACTAGGACGGTCAATTAGTTGATGAGTTTTGCCACAACTTGGACCAAGGACTCAACCATAAAGTTGCGTCCAAATTACCCCTTAACTTTTTCTTTCATCCTTTCTTCCTCATCTAGCCGAACAATATCTCTATCCTTCTTCTCTTTCTTTTTTGTCGCCTCGTCTCCTTTTTTAGCGCTTGTATGTGCATTAGTTCTTACCTCACTAATACTCCAAGATCTAATTTCTTCTCTCCGACCATTTCTTGGCCTATAATACCTAATTGTGCTATCTGATCTTACTCATATAATTTAAGTCTCACCCTTATGGAGAGAACATTTGGTTGGTTTGGAATGAGTAAAAAGATCTCACCGCTATAGGGCTAAGAAAACTTGTCTTGGAAGTTGGACTTGCATCGGTCCGTTACGCGAGATCTTAGAATAGGGTTGTTGTTTGTGCTGCATTCGCCTTTGTTATACCTTATTCGAGTAGGTTCTTTCTATGGCGATCGTCGTTTCGGAGATGAAGATCTAAGCTATTTTTTGATGGTTTTTTTGAGGAGAATCTCGAAGAGATTTTAGAGGAATCTATGTCTTACGCGGACTTGTATGGTCTCTTGTTTGACCGACTTTGGAGATTTTACAACAAATTTCTTTTTCTTAGTGTCGGTTTTTATGTCGGGAATCTATGTTCGAACTGCTCACGTAGATGTGTGACACGTTTAGCACATCGTTCTATAAATGGGAAGTCATGACTAGATTTGTCTCTTGATGTGGTAATTTAATCTTTTGCTTGATCAGCTGCGTAACCATTATTTAGTACTGCATCATATTCGATTCAGCTTGTTGTTCTTATGTGTTGTCACATGGACTTACATTATGTAGATTCACCTATCCATTTTGTCATTTCACAATATTTGGTGGGTTTCCATGAGAAGCCGTTTTGTGGTAGGTTTCTTTCCTCATCATAAACTCTCTCTTAGAATAGATGGTGGTGTGGAAACCTCTAACAACACCAACAGTGTTTGTAACACGAGATTGAGCATTTTTTCTACCATGGTATGGTTAAACAAAAATCATAAATATTGGTTTGAGCTCCAGCCGTGGAGCAAGACATCTCATTGTTTATAGCCATTGTTTTGGAAGTTTGGTGTTGTTTTGTCGTTATCTTGGTTTTTATCACTTTACATCATCGGGGTCTTGGTTTTGTGGTGATTCGTGCTTGTAACTGCTACTGCTGTTTGAATCACACGACTTAGGTTAATGAGGTTTCTAAGTTTGGAAATGTTTATGTCATTCATACGTGCCTGTTTGAATGAAATCTCGTTTCATATTTAAACTAACAGTTGTCATAGAGCTGGAAAGAATAGAATTCTGTGTTGAATAAATTTTAGCAAAGGATCGGTTTTGCGTTGCTTTTCGTCACGAGTATATAAATAAATAAACCACCATTTCTTGTCAAGCTAAAGTTTATTTTGGTCTTTTTGTGTGTGATTTCAGTTTTCGCATTTTGGCATGACTGACTTCCTCTTTCGCCAACATGTGACTTGAATCGTTTAAATTTCTGCAAAATACATTTTTGAAAAGCTTTTAGGAAAATGGTGTTTGAATTTTTTTTTATTTTCTTATTTTGTAGGAAAGTGCAACGGTTTTGAAAAGAAATTTTCATAATAGGCATGACAAGTTTTCAAGCGGGAATTTATTTTTATGAATTTTTTTATTTTTGGTCACATGAATAGCATAAGGAAGTTGTTTGGATGCTTTGTGTCGCGTTTTAGCAGTGCAATTGGACTAACGATACGATAACAATGTTAAGGTAATAAGGAAAAAGTCGTTTTAGCGATGGAAACACTGTTTCCATACCGTGTCAACGATACTCGCGAGCTATTAATTAACTCGTTTTACGTTTTAGAGTTTGTTTTATGCCTCCTTTACAATCTACAGATGGAAATTTTTGTAGTATTTTGGGTAATTGAGGTGAAGATTCCACTGTAGGGCAAGAAATGGAATATTTGTAAGCGGAGGAAATGTTAGTTTTTTTTGCTTTGATTTCCTTTTTTCAGTTTATGAGGGATTAAATAGGAAACGATTAGATTGCGTACGTGTTGGATGGTAGGGTTTGGATGCAAATTTGGTTGCTTCACACTTTTATTCGTAATTGTGTGAATATTATCGATGAAAAACAATTTTAAAAAATTTGCATTCATATAGAACTGTCAGTATATTTAGGATGTTTCGCATCATGCTCTTGAAAGTGTTTTAAAAATCTCAATGCATACATATATAGGGTTAGATCTAGAATCATCTTGCATGCATGTTTTATGATTGAAACGCATTATGTACACCATGCACATATACATATGGTTGCAAAGTTGATGTACACAAATTGGTTGTATAGGATAGGATAACTAGGTGTAAGAATTTTGGGGCGAAATTCCTTTTAAGTGGGGAAGAATGTAACAACCCGAAATTTTGGCAATAAATAGTTATTTAATTAGAAGCTCAAAAATAGGAATTTATGCAAATATGGAATTTGACTATGAAACTTTAACCGTTGCGTTTTTCTCGGAATTCTGGTCAACTTTCATATTCGGAGTTTCACGAACAGAGTCCGTATGAAAAGTTACGGACGAAATACGAAAACGAACGGAAAATAAATAAAATAGAATAAATTATAAGTATTAGTGTATAATTACCCAGCCACCTCACCAATGACGGCTAGGTTTTAGGGGTATTCTTGCTATATTTTATAAAACGAACGGACGGATGACAATAAAAATAGATCTAATGGCGCAAGGCCATTTACACCTCAATAAATAAAGGGGTAGAGCCTCATTCTTTTCCATTCAAATCTATGACAGCAGCAAAGCTCTGCCGTTTTTCTCTATCTCTTCTAACAAAATTTCTTCAATTAAAAAAAATATACATACAAACAAATCAAATCAAATGTATATAGAATTGTGAAAATAAATAAATTTAATGGAAGAGAATGCAAATCGACGCTCAACGATAGATTCTTCGCTCTCTTCACTTTTTCGTACATTTCTACAGATCTAAAATTTTTCTCCTTTCTAGATAAATTGTAGATTTATAAGAATTTGGGGATTGTAAGCCTAAAAAGGTTCAAAACAGACAAATTGAAAGCTATAAGGTGAGTGGGAAATTTACTAATACAATTATAATGATTTATAAATTTTGTTTGAATCCAACCTATGTTTAATGCTTATTAGATCTGTTATTTAAATAATGGTATATTGTGATAACCATCAGATCTGATTATGAATATGCTTAAAATTGGTAAATGACAAGTTGTGGTTATGTATAAACATGAATTGTAGGATTTATATATATATATATATATATATATATATATCCACATATTCCTACAAGTTATGTCATGAATTATGAAATATGTTGTTTATACCGCATAACACTGTGGATCTGGAAATCAATCCCATTACACATAAATTTGTTGTAGTTATTGTAATGATCCGGATTTTTCGAATTTTTGAATTCGAATATTTATATATATTTTAAATATTTTAATTGGAATATTTATGGATTTTTAAAATCGAATTCGTTAATTAAACGACGATTGAACGTTTATATTTATATTTAATATAAAATGAGCTCGAAATGGCGCGGTAGTTCGTAATATTGGATTTTGAACTTCAATTGATTATACAGAATTTGTTTTAAGCCGGAATTCTGTGAAACAAGAAAGTTGGAATCTAATCGGTGATAATTTTCTAATGGAAGAGAAAAATTAGAATTTTATCGTATATATTGTAAGTTATGTCCAAATCAAAATTTGAAATAGTCGCTATGGAATTCAATTATAAATTTTAACATTTATTTAATTTATTTATATATATTTAGGCATCGTTTTGCTAAAAAATATTAATGCTGAGTTGTAAATTCATATTGGTTGAGTGTGAAGTGATATATAATTTTATTTGGATATATTCGATAATAATAATTTATTATTATTATTTAATTTAATTGTTTTCGATTTAATTATAATATATCGATATTACAAAAGTCGTAAAGATAATTATTTTTCAAAAACCTCCGTTTTCGATGAAACGAATTTTATTGGAATACATATAGCTAATTATTGCCGGATTCCCAGTTTGGAGCCAATCGACGTTAATTGGTGAGTGAGCGATATTTAAAAGTGAGCCGATAAATAATTTAGAATGTAAATAACGTAGCGGTGCAAACGAAGTCGATTTTCAACAAAATTAAATTTATTGGGACCGGAACGTTGAGACGTAGTGTTGTGCTCATTTCCATTATGTTTGGAGTTTGTGTATTGTGGTACATAAATTAAATAGATAATGGTAAACAACGATAAATGGTAGAAAAATAAATATTGTGTTAAAATAAATGATTTATATATATACCCCTAACCCCTATAGCTATCTTGTGTATACATGAAAAAGAAACACGTTGCATCTACCCTATGTACTTACTTACCTACCCTAAGCTAATTACAAACCAATGCAAACTTATTTATGCCATGCAACTTCATGAGCAAGAAATTTACAGTGCTCACTTAATCCAACAAAAGTACTAACGTGTATACACTAAACATCTATATACCCCTACCCTAAGATTAATATGCTAGCTACTTTGGCCTAAAATTCGACCCAGACGTTAGCGTAAGGAAACGCAGATGATATAATATGCAAAGTAATTCAAGCTAAGCAAAGAATTCATACACGCATCAATTTAAAAGACAACAGCTACACTATTTCTCTTAAAATCCAAGTACAACGCATTGTGTTGTTGCTTTCAACTACACTGCTACACCTACTCCTTTCTTATCTTATGGTTTTAACTCAGCAGACTGTATACCTAATTTATTGTACCACATATACTGTATCGCCTATAACTTGCATACTAAGCCTATTACTTGATGTCCAAACCATCTCCATGTATAAATATACATTGCCTCACATTTTTCTTACCGGTATGAAATAAACCGACCCTTCCTTCACGAATAAATGAGACCAGTATATTTCAAATACAATAAACTCTCTCAACCTTCCAGATCTTTACATATCACCAAAAAGTGCCAACGGGAAACTAGATGGAGGAGGTGAGGCGATGACACTGGTAGAGTATGGGCGGACATAGTGGTCAGTGATGGTCGGAAAATGGTTTAAACCGCGGATCTGAAGGTTGCATTTTCTGGCATGGTGAGTTGACGAAGTGGCGGACTGTTCTAGGTGAAGGTAGGGATTGACAAGGCAGCCTCGTAACGGTGGTAGCAGCCGCTCCGACGACCTGAGGGTGGTGCAGTTCACATGGGGAGGTGGTGGAGTATTTTCGGGTTCAGGAAAAACATAAAATAAAAGGGGCGTGAAGAAGGAATTGAGCATTAGGAAGAAGCTACTAATGTTGTTCCAAAGTTAGGGAAGCAGCGAGTTATGTACGAACGTGTTATTTTGATGAGGTGGAGAACATGCGAACGGAAGTTAGTGCATGGAAGGCGAGAGCTGTTGAATATGAAGGAGAAGCACTGTTTAAAACATGTGTATCGAAATGGAGTAGAAATGGTGTTAAGGAGAAGGCACAGTGTATGGGAATGGGAGGCTTCGCGTGTACATTTGAAATGGGGAGCAGCGTTCAAGAGTTGGAGGCTTGGAACGCGGGTGGGAGCTTCAGGTCCTTGCGTTTTACAAGTTGGGGAAGGTTGTGGTGAAAACAAATGTGGAGAAGAGGTTGTTCGCATGTCAGCTGGGGAGCACATGAAAATATACAGCAAATAAATACTGCGTTTTAATTGGTGGAGGAGAGGTTCAAATTTTCGTTGGAAAGATGACTGTAGCGCATACGGTATGGGTATGATTGGGGTAGAGAAGGATGGGCTTGTGGTCCTTGAGGTTAAAAAAATAAAAGAAAAGAAAAATACGAGAGGATGACTTCTGGAGTGAATGGGAAATGTGAAGATTCACTGTTGCGAACGAGTTCAAGGGGACATTGCTATTGGCAGTGGGATTTGGACTACATTGTTTTTAAATAGGAAAAAAACAAAGAATTTGAAGAGGAAAAAAAATAAAAAAAAAGCTTGGCCCCTTTGTTTGTGACAGAAAGGAATGGGGGCATGTGACACGGGATGGGAGAAGGATAGGAGTAGTTGGGCATTTGTTTTGAAACAAAAAGGAAATGGTAAGATGCATGGGAAGAACTGCAGATGGGGGATCAACGTGAAGAAGAAAGTTTGGGTGTGAAGGCAGAAAGAATAAATCGGCCGGGTTACAAAAATCAAATGTAAGATGTCGACTTAATTAAGATTATTAAAATTTAAATTGTTTAATTAAAGAATTAATTACTTAATTATTAACTGTATGGCAGTATGGCGTAAACAGAATGGAACAAACAAGCGGCGTTGGGACAGTAGGAACGGACACTACGATCTAGAGCAAGAATGGTCGGAGCTGGAAGCTGCTGATATTTTTAATTAAATTAAACTCTTGTTTAATTTAATTAAAACTAATCGTTCTACCGACCAATAATATCAAGGTGAGTTAAACTCACTCAGTTATCCCACTTATAATTATTATAAGTCAGGTTTTATTGTTTGTGTGCTATATTTGCTATTTATTGACTGATTGATGGTTGTTCGGTTGTTTGCTGAATATTTATTTAAATTATTTAAATCAAACGGTTGTTTAATTTAAATAAAATAAAAATCGTTATTTTAACGATTATTTCCAATGAAGGTAACTTACCTTGTTGGTTATGTTTATAATAATATAAACGTTTAAAACTGAATTGGATGCTTAAATAATTGTTCGTTGACCGTTACTAGTTAAATTAATTATTCATATTGATTGTGAATGGTTGTATTGAATTAACCAATTGAATACAGGGAATAATAAGTTGGAGGAATCAAACCAGATTCCTCAAATTTATTGTTTATTTTTATGTTATATCACATGTATTGTTTAACTAACCTGATTGGATGATGGATTGATCATTGATTATTGAACCCCTTATATTAACAAATGAGAAATATTGATTAAGAAATCGGCAGTAGATAACCTAAATTATACATCATTTTATATAGATGATTTACCAAAATCTACCGTGTGCGACGCACACGCTTCATCTTAATTATTAAATGATTTACCAAAACCTGCCGTGTGCGACGCACATGCTTCATCTTAATTATTAAATGATTTACCAAAATCTGCCGTGTGCGATGCACGTGCCACATCTGAACTATAAAATGATTTATAAAGCTAATTCTTGTATTACCAAAATTGGTAAGGAAGTGAGCAGGGATGAATGTGATTACTAATAACTGAGATTAATTATTTTTAAGAACTATAAAAATGGGATTTTATTAATTATTATGTATTTAATAATAATCAAAGACAAGTTAGAGTTGATCAACGAGTTAATCGTGTTTTAGAGTTGACCAAGTAAAGTGTTTTAACATAAATTGATTTCTAAATTAGATTTAGTTTTTGTCGGTTAATCTACAATGAATTAACAAATAGTTGTTTAACTTAATGAATTTTTGTAAAGGAAATTTAATATTAATTCCAGTTAGTGGTGAAGTAAATTATAAAACTTAAATTATAATAATTTAAGAAATTATTTCTTAAATGAAGTTCATTTAAGTAATCGAAGCAGTAATGAATATAATTGAATTTTAAAGCGAGTTTATCAACAGGTTTACCTTTAAAACCAAGTGTGGTAAATTAAATTATAAGCAATTTTTAAGCGAATGAGATAAGCTTAAAATAAAGATTACTTAATGTCGAATTAAGTAAAGGAAATCAAGACGAAAAAGAGTTTCATATTAAACCAATTTTGTATATACGAGTTTATAAAAAAGGAGAGATGGGAATTTAAAGCGTTAATTATAAATTAACGTTACTTAATAATGGTATTAAGTGAAATTGATGAGATTTAAAATACAATTTCCCAGAATGAATGATGGAAAGGGTTAGAAAAATGATTCCTGTAATTGAATTAGTTAAATGATCAAGTAATAGGATTTGTAATAAAAATCCAGATAATGAAGCAAATAGTTTAAAGAAGTGAAAATTAAAAAGTTGGTGTTTTATTACTAAATCAATATATTTAGTGATAATAGTATATTTAAAAAGGAGGTTTCAAAAATAAGAAGGCTTCATAATACCATATTTTAAATAAATAATGTAGGAGTATTTGTTGGCATTAGAATGAATAGTGGTTTTTGAATTAGAGTTCATATTTGTCTTAAGATAAGAACGTTGTTGATCAAGGTTTGAGAGGTAATTAAAATACCCTAACTTGAATGACTTCAGGATTATCGGAGGATGATATGAGTTGTAATGATAAAGATGTTAGAAGCGATTTATTATTAGAAATAATAAGGCGACGTTATTTGAGGATAGATGTGATGAGATTTTATTATAAAGGAAACAAAAGGATTTGAGGAAATATAGGTATTGATATTTCCAAAGTAACGGAATAAAATGGCTAGAGAATATGAAATGGTATTTTTCATAATCAAGATAATAAAATGAGTTATGAAAATATAACGATATTTTCGAAGTAAAGAGATGAGTTTATAGTGAGTTAATTTAAAAGGATAAGCGACGATAATTTTTTTCAAAATAATGAAACAAAAGGAGATTTCATAACGATTGTTTTATGAATGATACATTGGATCGATTTTCCAATTATAAATAATAAGTAATGTTGCAACAAAAGATTTGAATGATAATTGGATATGATTATAAGATATTTTTCTAAATATTAAATAGAAATGGTTTGAGAATATTTGTATATTAAAATAGGAAGTGAATGTTGTGTTGAAAGATTTATAAGTTTTAATTAACCATTCATTAGTTATTTCTAACTAAAAAGGGCCAAGTGACACTGTGTACTCAACCAGTAGATCCATTTTATTTTGTTTATTTGATAGTTAAATAACCGACTATCAAAATCTTGTCCATACGATTATTGGTATGGAAAGACTGGGATCGAATTTATATTTGAAAACCATTCTGACCAATAAATACGAATGCATTGAAGATGCTATTCAATATGGAGCAATTAAGACCGTGGATCTTCATAAAACAGTAGAATTACTTAAAATCTATGGCTGATCCCTAGAGATATAATGTGATTCTGTCGTGGTTGAAATCTACGGATTGCAAGGACTACTCGCTACTAATCCTTGGGGGTGATACCTGTATAGGATGTGGTAAGGGGGCGCCTTCGGTTCATCCTGTTCCTGGATGACGTGTATGGATGGATGTCTGACAGAGTATTTCCAAAAAGGCCATGCACATTGATTTCTTCAACCGTACCAAGAGTGGAGGCGGAGAAGGAAACTTCTTTTAGCTAATACGTAATGTATTGTTGTGGACATCAATTAGATATTTTAATGGACCTGGCGATGTGGCATTCAAAGTGAATGTGATGTGCTGATTATAAAGGTGAAATGTAGCCTCAAGCCTCATCAACCGGGAATGGTAAAAATCGGGTAGGTCGCATGGCTATGTGGGTTGCCCCCATTAAGGTGTATTGTCACCATCTAGAGAATATTCATATTTGTCTTCTTTTCGCTTCTGTATCTCCCGGGAACAGTTATGTTGGTACCAACCGTAGGTGATAATATATTTGGAACATTCAAGGTTAAATGAATGGTCGGTCATGTTTAGCCTGAGTTGCAAGATGTTCCTGTTGAATTCGGCGTATTCCTCTCTAGAGATACACTGTCGGAAAGGTGGTTGCCCATACCTTGCCATGGAAATCCATTCTCCAATAAGCGCCCGCGGTTTTGATTGTATACTATATATGTAGAGCGTGAGATGCAAGCATTCTGCTAGATTGATATCTATTTGTATTTAGACACTATTATAATATCATAATAGTATTGATTTCAAAAATGTTTTGGGTTATCGTAAGGTAAAAACCGTCCATATTTATGTGTGGATTTGGTCTTACGATTATCTTTTCTTTCGAAAAAAATTTAACTTTAAAATCAAGTTGGCTGTTACCCATAAACTTAGTGTGTTTTCTCACTCTGGTTCACCAAACTGATCCGTGTATTTGTAATACTCGAGTTAGACTGGGTTGTACAGGTTCAGGTTATTGGATGCTATGAAGTCCAGAGACGGGCTGGAGAATTCCAGACGTATGATATCTTGTATTTATTCTGCTATGTATTGTATATGAGGACAGATATTTGTAATTGTCCAGATGTTTTGTTGTACTCTGAAAATCTGTAAGTTTTCAAGCTCTCTATAAAGATTATTTCTATATTATATGTTGTTCCGTTGTGATGTGAGACTCTTATTATGTGTTGTGTTCTTCTTCTTATTCTTCTATTCTAATATTTCATTCTTTCTTATGTCACCCTCTAAATTCTTTCTAACAACTATCTGTGTTTTCGATACTTGAGTTCTGACAAGTGATACAGGATCTGTATTATTGTCGGAATTCGGGCTCGAATTCCCGCAGGTCGTTACAGTAGTATCAGAGCAATGGTTTAGTAATAGCCTTGGCTCTGTGGTATAACTCGATAGAGATTGGGTTAGTAATACCCTAGATTGAGTTCGAGCTTATATATGAGAAAGCGTATTTGTAGATTTTAATACACAAATGTTTTGTATTGTGTCGCTTGATCGGTTCAAGTTGAACTGGCAAATGACACAATAATGTTTTTGTAAAGAGGGTAAATGAAATAATTTTGCGCAAATTCTATTTTTGTATAGAAATGAAATAATTTTATCAAATTATTGATATTGATTTGTCTGATTGATTTGAATAGGAATTCAAATGGAATTGTAAATCTGAAGGGTTTAATTAAACCAAAAGAGAATTTTTTAAAATGGAATTTGTGAGTAAGAGTTTTTATATATATATAATTAAATTAATTAGAATTTAACTTTAACTAAGTTAAATAAATTTGAAAGGAAAATGGAATAATTTGTTTATGTTGACCATTGATTGTTTGTTTGTTGGATGATATATTGGTTGGATAATAAAAATTCATCAATAGAAATGGATTGAAAATCAAGAATAAGTTCCAAAATAATGAATGAGAATAAAATCAATATGCAATGAACCTGGAATGATTTAACACTGTATCTGTAATTGGCATTGTATAATGAGTTAGTACAATTTGGAAGGAGGAAAAACTGGCAGTTGCTTTACTTTGCGATTAGAGTATTTGTGTTGCCCGACAAATAGGTGAACCTTGATTATATTGATTTTGGTGATTGATTTTAAACCCTTGAGTTGGGTCGCCATTAGGCTTTGTTTCCTTTTGGTCGATGTAAGGCCCAGAGTGGCGTTTATAGTTGTTTGGATCGAACAATAAAGAGGAGGTGCTAGCAAATTTTTCATAAATTTTCAAGACTAAGAAATTATTTTGATTATATTTTAATATAATTATTTTTGAAAACAATTGGGTTCGGAGCACTCTTCTTTACTTAGTAATTTCGGGGACGAAATTCTATTAAGGGGGGAAGAATGCAACGACCCGGATTTTTCGACTTTTTGAATTTGAATATTTAAATATATTTTAATTGGAATGTTTACGGATTTTTAACATTGAATTCGTTAATTAAACGACGATTGAACGTTTATATTTATATCTAATATAAAACGAGCTCGAAATAGCGCGATAGTTCGTAATATTGGATTTTGATCTTCAATTGATTATACACAATCCGATTTAAGCTGGAATTCTATGAAACAAAAAACTTTGGAATCTAATCGGTGATAATTTTCTAATGGAAGAGAAAAATTGGAATTTTACTATATATATTGTAAGTTATGTCCAAATCAAAATTTGAAATAGTCGCTATGGAATTCGATTATAAATTTTAATGTTTATTTAATTTATTTATATATATATTTGGGCATCGTTTTGCTAGAAAATATTAACGATGAGTTGTAAATTCATATTGGTTGAGTGTGAAGTGATATATAATTTTATTTGGAAATATTGGACAATAAAAATTTATTATTATTATTTTATTTAATTGTTTTGGATTTAATTTATAATATACTGATATTACAAAAGCTGTAAAGATAATTATTTTTCAAACAACCTCCGTTTTCGATAAAACGAATTTTATTGGAATAAGCATAGCTAATTATTGCCAGATTCCCAGTTGGGAGCCAATCGACGTTAATTGGTGAGTGAGCGATATTTAAAAGTGAGGCAATAAATAATTTAGAATGTAAATAACGCAGCGGTGCAAACGAAGTTGGCTTTCAACAAAATTAAATGTATTCGGACCGGAACGTTGAGACGTAGTGTTGTGCTCATTTCCATTATGTTTGGAGTTTGTGTATCGTGGTACGTAAATTAAACAGAAAATGGTAAACAATGATAAATGGTAGAAAATTAAATACTGTGTTAAAATAAATGAATTATATATATATAAACCTAACCCCTATAGCTATCCTGTGTATACATGAAAAAGAAACACGTTGCATCTACCCTATGTACTTACTTACCTACCCTAAGCTAATTACAAACCAATGCAAACTCATTTATCCCGTTTAACTTCATGAGCAAGAAATTTACAGTACTCACTTAATCCAACAAAAGTACCAACGTGTATACTCTAAACATCTATATACCCCTACCATAAGATTAATATGCCAGCTACTTTGGCCTAAAATTTCACGCAGACGTTAGCAAAAGGAAACACAGATGCTATAATATGCAAAGTAATTTGAGCTAAGCAAAGAATTAATACACGCATCAATTTAAAAGACAGAAGCTACACTATTTCTCTTAAAATCCAAGTACAACGCACTGTGCTGTTGCTTTCAACTACACAGGTACAACTACTCCTTTCTTATCCTATGGTTTCAACTCAGCAGACTGTATGCCTAATTTACTGTACCACCTATACTGTACCGCCTATAACTTGCATACTAAGCCTATTACTTGATGTCCAAACCATCTCCATATATAAATATACGTTGCCTTACATTTTCTTCCCTGTACGAAATAAAACGACCCTTCCTTCACGAATAAATGAAACCAGTATATTTCAAATACAATAAACTCTCTCAACCTTCCATATCTTTACATATCACCAAAAAGTGCCAATAGGAAACTCGATGGAGGAGCTGAGGCGATGACACTGGTATAGTATGGGCGGACGTAGTAGTCAGTGATGGTCGGAAAATGGGTTAAACCGTGGATCTGAAGGTTGCATTTTCTGGCAAGGGGAGTTGACGAAGTGGTGTACTGTTCTAGGTGAAGGTAGGGGTTGACAAGGCGGCCTCGTAACAGTGGTAGTAACCGCTCCGACGGCCTGAGGGTGGTGTAGTTCACATGGGGAGCTGGTGGAGTATTTTCCGGTTCAGGAATAAAATAAAATAAAAGGGGCGTGAAGAAGGAATTGAGCATTAGGAAGAAGCTGCTGATTTTGTTCCAAAGTTAGGGAAGCAGCGAGTTATGTACGAACGTGTTATTGTGATGAGGTGGAGAACATGTGAACGAAAGTTAGTGCATGGAAGGTGAGCGCTGTTGAATATGAAGGAGAAGTACTGTTTAAAACACGTGTATCGAAATGGAGTAGAAATGGTGTTAATGAGAAGGCACACGTGTATGGGAATGGGAGGCTTCGCGTATACAAGTAAATGGGAAGCAGCGTTCAAGAGTTGGAGGCGTGGAGCGCAGGTGGGAGCTTCAGGTCCTTGCGTTTTACAAGTTGGGGAAGGGTGTGGTGAAACAAATGTGGAGAAGAGGTTGTTCGCATGTCAGCTGGGGAGCACATGAAAATATACAGCAAATAAATACTGCGTTTTAATTGGTGGAGGAAAGGTTCAGATTTTCGTTGGAAAGATAACTGTAGCGCATACGGTATGGGTATGATTGGGGTAGAGAAGGATGGGCTTGCGGTCCTTGAGGTTAAAAAAATAAAAGAAAAGAAAAATATGAGAGGATGACTTCTGGAGTGAATGGGAAATGTGAAGATTCACTGTTGCGAATGAGTTCAAGGGGACGTTGCTATTGGCAGCGGGACTTGAACTACATTATTTTTAAATAGGAAAAAAACAAAGAACTCGAAGAGGAAAAAATAAAAAAATAAAAAAAGCTCGGCCCCTTTGTTTGTGACAGAAAGGAATGGGGGCATATGACACGGGATGGGAGAAGGATAGGAGTAGTTGGGCATTTGTTTTGAAACAAAAAGGAAATGGTAAGATGCATGGGAAGAACTGCAGATGGGGGATCAACGTGAAAAAGAAAGTATGGGCGTGAAGGCAGAAAGAATAAATCGGCCGAATTACAAAAAATCAAATGTAAGTTGTCGGCTTAATTAAGATAATTTAAATTTAAATTATTTAATTAAAGAATTAATTACTTAATTATAAACCATATGGCAGTATGGCGTAAACAGAATGGAACAAACAAGCGGTGTTGGGACAGTAGGAACGAACACTACGATCTAGAGCAAGAATGGTCGGAGCTGGAAGCTGCTGATATTTTTAATTAAATTAAACTCTTGTTTAATTTAATTAAAACTAATCGTTCTACTGACTAATAATATCAAGAAGAGTTAAACTCACTCAGTTATCCCACTTATAATTATTATAAGTCAGGTTTTATTATTTGTGTGCTATATTTGCTATTTATTGACCAATTGATGGTTGTTTGGTTGTTTATTGAATTTTTATTTATATTGTTTAAATTAAACGGTTGTTTAATTTAAACAAAATAAAAATCATTATTTTAAGGATTATTTCCATTGAAGGTAACTTACCTCGTTGGTTACGTTTATAATAATATAAACATTTAAAATTGAATTGGATGCTTGAATTGTTGTTCATTGACCGTTACTAGTTGAATTAATTATTCATATTGATTGTAAATGGTCGTATTGAATTAACCAATTGAATACAAGGAAGAACTGGTTGGAGGAATCAAACCAGATTCCTCAAATTTACTGTTTATTTTTATGTTATATCACATGTACTGTTTAACCAACCTGATTGGATGATGGATTGATTATTAGTTATTGAACCCTTGATATTAACAAATGAGAAATATTGGTTGAGAAATCGGCAGTAGATGACCTAAATTATACATCGTTTTATATAGATGATTTATCGAAGTCTACCGTGTGCGACGCACACGCTTCATCTTAATTATTAAATGATTTACCAAAATCTGTCGTGTGCGTCGCACATGCTTCATCTTAATTATTAAATGATTTACCAAAAGTTGCCATGTGCGATGTCATGCCTCATCTGAACTATAAAATGATTTACAAAGCTAATTCTTGTATTACCAAAATTGGTAAGCTAGTGAGCCGAGATGAATGTGATGACTAATAACTCAGATTAATTATTTTTAAGAACAATAAATATGGGATTTTATTGATTATTATGTATTTAATAATAATCAAAGACGAGTTAGAGTTGATCAACGAGTTAATCGTGCTTTAGAGTTGACCAAGTCAACCGTTTTAACAGAAATTGATTTCTAAATTAGATTTAGTTTGAGTCGATTAATCTACAATAAATTAACAAATAGTTGTTTAACTTAATGAAATTTTGAAAAGGAAATTTAATATTAATTCCAGTTAGTGGTGAAGTAAATTATAAAACTTAAATTATAATAATTTAAGAAATTATTTCTTAAAATGAAGTTCATTTAAGTAATTGAAGAAGTAATGAATATAATTGAATTTCAAAGCGAGTTTATCAACAGGTTTACCTTAGAACCGAGTGTGGTAAATTAAGTTATAAGCGGATTTTAAGCGAATGAGATAAGCTTAAAATAAAGATTAATTAATATCGAATTAAGTAAAGGAAATCAAGACGAAAAAGAGTTTCATATTAAACCAATTTTGTATAAACGAGTTTATAAAAAAGGGGAGATGGGAATTAAAAGCGTTAATTATAAATTAATGTTATTTAATAATGGTATTAAGTGAAAATGATGAGATTTAAAATACGATTTCCCAGAATGAATGATGGAAAGGGTTAGAAAAAGGATTCCTATAATTGAACTAGGTAAATGATTGAGTAATAGGACTTGTAATAAAAATCCAGATTATGAAGCAAATAGTTTAAAGAAGTTAAAATTTAAAAGTTGGTGTTTTATTAATCATTTACTAAATCAATAAATTTAGTGATAATAGTATATTTAAAAAGGAGGTTTCAAAAATAAGATGGTTTTGTAAAACTGTATTTTAAATAAATAATGTAGGAGTATTTGTTGGCATTAGAATGAATAGTGGTTTTTGAATTACAGTTCATATTTATCTTAAGATAAGAACGTTGTTGATCAAGGTCTGAGAGGTAATTAAAATACGCTAACTTGAACGACTTCAGGATTATCGGAGGATGATATGAGTTGTAATGATAAAGATGTTAGAAGCGATTTATTATTAGAAATAATAATGCGACGTTATTTGATGATAGATGTGATGAGGTTTCATTATAAAGGAAATAAAAGGATTTGAGGAAATATAGGTATTGATATTTCCAAAGTAACGGAAATAAAATGGCTAGAGAATATGAAATGATATTTTTCATAATCAAGATAATAAAAGCTGTTATGAAAATATAATGATATTTTCGAAGTAAAGAGATGAGTTTAGAGTGAGTTATTTTAAAAGGATAAGCGACGATAATTGTTTTCAAAATAATGAAACAAAAGGAGATTTCGTAACGATTGTTTTATGAACGATACGTTGGATCGATTTTCCAATTATAAATAATAAGTAATGTTGCAGCAAATGGTTTGAATGATAATTGGATATGATTACAAGATATTTTTCTAAATATTAAATAGAAATGGTTTGAGAATATTTGTATATTAAAATAAGAAGTGAATGTTGTGTTGAAAGATTTAAAAGTTTTAATTAACCATTCATTAGTTATTTCTAACTAAAAACGGCCAAGTGACACTGTGTACTCAACCAGTAGATCCATTTTATTTTGTTTATTTGATAGTTAAATAACCGACTATCAAAATCTTGCCTATACGATTATTGGTATGGAAAGACCGGGATCGAATTTATATTCGAAAACCATTCTGACCAATAAATACGAATACATTGAAGATGCTATTCAAGACGGAACAATTGAAGACCGTGGATCTTCATAAAACAGTAGAATTACTTACAATCTCTAGCTGATCCCTAGAGATATAATGTGATTCTATCGTGGTTGAAATCTACGGATTGCAAGGACTACTCGCTACTAATCCTTGGGGTGATACCTATATAGGATTTGGTAGGAGGGTGCCTTCGGTTCATCCTGTTCCTGGATGACGTGTATGGATGGATGTTTGATAGAGTATTTCCAGAAAGGTCATGTACATTGATTTCTTCAATCGTACCAAGAGTGGAGGCGGAGAAGGAAACTTCTTTTAGCTAACACATAATGTATTGTTGTGGACATCAATTAGTGATTTTAATGGATCTGGCGATGTGGCATTTGAAGTGAATGTGATGTGGTGATTATAAAGGTAAAGTGTAGCCTCAAGCCTCATCAACCGAGAATGGTAAAAATTGGGTAGGTCGCATGGTTATGTGGGTCATCCCCATTAGGGTGTATTGTCACCATCTAGAGAATATTCATATTTTTCTTCTTTTCGCTTCTGTATCTCCCAGGAACGGTTATGTTGGTACCAACCGTAGGTGATAATATATTAGAAACATTCAAGGTTAAGAGAATGGCTGGTCATGTTTAGCCTGAGCTATAAGATGTTCTTGTTGAACTCGGTGTATTCCTCTCTAGAGATACACTGTCGGAAAGGTGGTTGCCTATACCTTGCCATGGAAATCCATTCTCCAATAAGCGCCCGCGGTTTTGATTGTATACTATATATGTAGAGCGTGAGATGCAAGCATTCTGCCAGATTGATATCTATTTGTATTTAGACACTATTATAATAACATAATAGTATTGATTTCAAAAATGTTTTGGGTTATCATAAGGTAAAAACCGTCCGTATTTATGTGTGGATTTGGTTTTACGATTATCCTTTCTTTCGAAATGATTTTAACTTTAAAATCAAGTTGGCTGTTACCCATAAACTTAGTGTGTTTTCTCACTCTGGTTCACCAGACTGATCCGTGTATTTGTAATACTCGGGTTAGACCGGGTTGTACAGGTTCAGGTTATTGGATGTTGTGAAGTCCAGAGACGAGCTGGAGAAGTCCAGACGTATGATATCTTGTATTTATTCCGATGTGTATTGTATATCAGGACATATATTTGTAACTGTCCAGATGTTTTGTTGTACACTAAAAATTTGTAAGTTTTCAAGCTCTCTATAAAGATTATTTCTATATTATATTTTGTTCCGTTATGATGTGAGACTCTGATTATGTGTTGTGTTCTTCTTCTATTCTAATATTTCTCTCTTTCTTATCTCACCCACTAACTTCTTTCTAACAACTATCTGTTTTTTCGATAATTGAGTTCTGACAAGTGATACAGGATCTGTATTATTGTCGGAATTCGGGCTCAAATTCTCGTAGGTCGTTACAATTATGTTCCAGATCTTTAGTCTAGTGCTGAAATATGAAATACGTGAATTTGGGTAAAAAGATGAAAATTGTGTATTTTGTGATGTTAAGAATAAAAAAAGAAATATTCCTTGTTTGCATTCAATTTTTTTGGGTTTTCTGCTTAAGCATTATAAATTATGTCATTTTACTCATTTTTAAATAAAGAGGCATTATTTTAGAATCATAAGAAGTATGAAAAAAAGATTTGGAAAGGGGAAGTGATGCAAAGATACATATAAAATTAAATACATATTTTTGTATGTAATTTGCATCGACTGTTCTAAAATAAAAATATATTACATGTATTTCTTGTGATATAGAGATATGTCAATTCCACAAAATAGGCATGATTTACAATGATTTTGGCTAACGGTCCTTGTGAGACTTGGAACCTTTTTGGAAAGATTGAGTATAAAAAGGGAATGATTGGTAATTGATTAGACCAAATCATTAATTTAAATTTAAGAATAATAATAATAATAACTACGTTGACCGCATGCAAACATAGAAATAAATATATGCATATTATCTGTCCAATTCAGCGTAAAACGGTAAAAATATGTGTTGTATTAAATGTTGAATGGTATTCATTTATGGAATCATACATGTAAATTTATATTCCATACTTAATGAATATATTTATGGTGACCGTTGTAGCAATTAATGTAATTGATTGCTATAAAGGAGGTCATAAATAAATAATTAACAATTGTGACAAATGTTGAATGTTTGGATAAGGTTCAACGGTGGAATTATATGTAAATATAATCCATATTGAATTAATATATTTGTGGTGACCATTTATAGCAATAAATATAATTAATTGCCATAAATGAGACCGCAAATAAAGAAATAATTATTGTAACCAATATTGATTAGGGGAAAATAAATGTGATAGGAAAATCGTTACAATTCCTAAAATCAATTAGGATGATTGTTGTGGACCCCAATTAGGAAATTTAAATTAAAACCGCATTTAGACATGAGGTTAAACTCAACCTGTGGTGTAAGCCTGCCGGGAACCGGCCGACAAATCCAACAACCACAGGTAGTCAGTTTAATGTGAGAGGTCTAATGCATAAAAATGAATGTATTAAGGCATGAGGTTAAGTTCACTTATGGTAGAAGTATGCCCGGAATCGACCGGCAAATCCAGCATCCACAGATAGTCAACTTAATGTGAGAGGCCTAGTTCATATATATATATATATATATATATAATAACCAATAAACATATAAAATAAAATAAAGAATAAATATAGTAATTTCCTGTTGGGGTACAACAAATAGATAACTTGGGACCGATAAATGGTTGCTTTAGGAAAATATGACCGCTAGAGTCATAAAGGGCAGTAAATAGGAAATAAAAAGAAATGGGGGTCAAAAAGGGGATTAATGGACATTGACTGCCATTTAAATACTAAGTCCAAAAGGGAAGGAATTAAATAAATATCCTAGAGAAAAGGGAATATAACCTTCCTTATTTATGTCAATAAAACTTATAATTAAAAATATAGTTGGACTTAGTAGGTTAATAATGTAAGATTATTAACCATATAAACCCGTGATAAAAATAAATGGTGTACATATAGTATTTCCGTATAAAGGAATTAAACGGGTATAACTTAGTAACATAGCCTACTTTATCTCGATAGGGAAAGGTGTTAAAGGCAAATGGGGTTCAACTTAATAATCTTCGTGTATAGTCCGCTTCCTTGGGTCTTAAGTGGCTTGCTTCGTGGAGTCCACCTGGGAGTAGGTCTGTCAGTTTAGGGGTCTTAAATGGCATGTGTGTGTGGGCCTACCCAAACCTAGAAACTAAAAATGTCAGATATAGCTACCTACCCTACGGGAAGTTTTAACCGACTAAGGAGATTATATATATAATAAGGTCAGTTGGAAGGTATAGTGAATGATAAAATACCTACTCTCACCTTAGTGGGGTAAGGGTATATGCGTTAATGACGGAAGCCTTAACTAGTAGGGCTCATAGCTAGTTCCCCCTAGTTTTCTGTTAACATTTAATATATTATCGAGGGTTAATAAGTGACCAATAGGCCCGCCTAGGGTCTTAAGTGATCAGCGAGAATCCACCCTATCTATCGTTGATAGTGAGGCGTTAAATAATAAAGAATAGAGAATGAGGATATAGATAGAAACCCCGAAATTAGGGGCCCAATCTCGATATAATTAACCAGTTAAACTCTGGTATAAAGACTTCATAAAAATGTGTGTAAATGTCCTATCTCAGTAGTATAATTTGGGAATACTCCATTGGGCTGAATAGTAAAGTCGTGCGTAAATATTTACGGGGTTGGGCTAGAATCACTAACCTGGTTAGGCATGCAGCTTGGGTTGAACCAAACGGAATATATTTGTGTTATAATCTGTGTTGTATATTTCTTAGTCAACAGAACTTGTTTTTCTGACCCCTCTCTTCATTACAACCTCCAGGTTTCTTAGAGAATGTCGGGTTCTCATAGATGATTAAGTTGGGCTTTCGGTTCTCGTTCTCTCTCATGCTCAATATTGGCAAAGTGACTTACTTCGAAAAATTTAGTTACATGTGTTAATACTAATTTCTCCTATCTTGTTTCCGCTATGAGTTATATTTACCGAATTCTGATTATGCTCATGCTCATTTATTGCAGGAACCATATATACGCCCGATGCTTGGATGTGTTCAAGTTTTGATTTTTGTTTCAAAATTTGGGTGCAGAAAAGTGTGGGGTGTTATAATCCACATCAGCTCCATTGTGTGCTTGCGACGGCTCTATATTTAGCCTCCGTGCTTAGGCGAGAAATAGTAGCTTGCTTTCTGCAACATCAGGAAATCGGATTGGATCCTAAATAGACGCAATAACCGGTCGTGGATCTTCGATCATCATGATAGGAGGTTGAGTCGACATCGCTGTAAGCATGTATATTTAAATTTTTACATGCATTCAGTGATAATCCATACTCCAATGTTCCTTGTAAATATCTTTAAATGAGTTTAAACGCCTTTCAGTGTTCAGATAATGGATTAGGCATATATTGAGATACATTATTTACACTAAAAATCATATCTGGACGAGTGATAGTCACATATTGAAGAGCACCCACAATACTTATGTATAGTCTGACATTTTCTATAGATTCACCTTTAAACTTTGATAATTGTAAATTGCTTGTCATAGGTGTATGTAGAGGTTTTGCCTTGTCCATGTTGGCACGAGTGAGTATCTCTAATATATAATTATTTTGAGATAAAAACATTTTTGTACTAGTTCTCTGTTTAACTTGGATTCATAGAAAATAATTTACTGCTCCCATATCTTTGATAGAAAATGTTCTATCTAGAAATTTTATAATACTGTCAATCTCACTGCTGCTATTTCCTATAATTAGGATGTCATCCACATAAACCAGTATGTATATTGTTGTGGCTTCTTTAATTCTCACATATAGTGAACAGTCTGATATTGTCATAGAGAACCCAAATTTGCTAAAAGTGACTTTCATACCAAACTCTCGATGCCTGTTTTAATCCATAAGTTACTTTATGTAATTTGCATACAAGGCCTTTATTCTCTTCATTGGTATATCCTCTTGGTTGCTGCATATAAACCTCTTTCTTTAATTACTCATTCAAAAATGCATTATTCACGTTCAATTGTCTGATATTCCACTAGTTGGTTAATGTTATGGTCATTATGATTCTAATTGTTGTGGATTTAACCATGGGAGAAAATGATTCATTGAAATCGAACCCAAATTGTTGTGAGTAGCCCTTAGCCACCAACCTTGCCTTATACTTTGATACACTGCCATCTGGATTTTTCTCTAGTTTGTAGGTTCATCTGCACCCCACAATATTGTTATGTTTAGGAGCACTCACCAATGTCCATGTCTTTTTTTTAACAAGTGCCTGATATTCTATATCTATAGTTGTTAATGATACTTTTCGTCAACACCAGGGATAGGTCTACAGGAGTGGACCTAAGGGGAAAATAGGTTGTTTAGCCTTCACAAGTTTGAGTTAGTTCACCGTTCCAACGTATCAAGGTCTGGACTCCGAAAGAATAGTTACTCTGCCCTCGACGGGGTGAGTATCACGCTTAAGCGATTCAAGGACAAGTTACCTTGGGGAGAAAGATCTCTAATTACAACCCTTGACAAAGGATTTAATGAATGGTAGAAAGGGGTTCTGCACCAAGCTTGCTGAAGAGTCTAAGCTTGTAGGAAGGGGTGTTTCACCCGATTTGAGGAAAGGTTTGGGTAAGGGTTCATGCATATGTTGGAAACAAACAGTAAGCTATAGCAACGATAACTAAGAAAATAACATGATAAACTCATAAGAGAATATCATAAGTGTTGATTCACTCTTTATTGATCTTTGACTTAGAATACATGAATAGAATATAGGAAATCCCCAAATCGATCTAAGAATTAGGGTTTACTCTAGAGAGCAAGAGTACAAAAATAAGAAATGAGAAAATTGTCCCGAAAATGTGACCCCAGGGGACTTATTTATAGAGAATTAGGAGCCACTTCTGCTGTTAGGCCTGCAGGTACCTTTGTTTAACACCCCACATCCGTTAAGGTCACTCGCAAAGGGAATGCCTTAACTTCAATGGAGCATTATGGGTACTGGAACATAAATATTACAAGACAGACATATATAAAAAAGCGAAAAGTAAAGTAGAAGTACTTCAAATCATTTATTAAATATAAATGTTTACAATAAAAGCCCATCAACATCCAATACCCAATTACATAACTAAAATATCTGTCTTGCTCAAAAACAAAGAAGCATAAAAATAAATTGTGATATTCCCCAATAAAGCAAAGCAAGCCATAGCCAAGAGAAATCCAAGCGGTACATGAAAGAGCCTTGGAGCTTGGTAAGATCCGAACTAAGCTGTATTCCCACCCTGTGAACCTTGGGGGGGAACGGAAGAAAAAGAGGCGAAACAAAGCGGGTCAGTCATAAAGACTGAGTAAGTCCTAGTGACTTTCAGCATAAAAACAGGTAAAGATAACATGGCACGAATAAACTGAAAGTAAACATAAGCATGATGACAAGATAAGCAATAGGCAAGATAACTAAGAATAACATCATAAGATTTCTATCAAGCATCGCAAGATTTCTCTGCTTCATCATTAAAATATTCCTATGATATCTATTTGCTCTGCACCACATAACTAGCGTTCCATCTAGTTTACTTAGTTATAATTACAAGATAAGTGATCCCCCATAACCCACATGATAGTTTTATAGGTACATGTCCCACGATGAGGGTCCCACCTCATATTGACAGTCTCATGTCCCCATCGTACCTATCTTAATTGATCGGCTCTTACTTACAATGTTTCACATGTGTTATATACTAAGGTTATCCCAACCCCGTAGTTGTGGTAGCCTTCAGGTCTACATCTAATATGAGGATTTCACCTCAACCAGCCTAATTGCCATGAATGTGTTAGATGTATCCTTACTACCCTAATCGATCGGCTCTTACTCGACCTAGTTCTTATTTGTGTCACACGGGCCCCCTGTTCGTAGATACCTGCTATGGTCCCACCCTAGGGTGTATCAATCCCTAGGATGGCAACACCGACACAATTCTTGATGCACAGCTTTGTATCTACTGATGCCCAGTGGCAAAATTTTCCACTTCGGAATACGTGCACGCTCGTAATCCGTTAGAACCTGCACTGCTGCATCACCCGCCGTCGTTTTGACCGCTTATAATCAGCCCAGTAATCATGCCCCACCCTACCTAGCTCAGGGTACCTTTGATACCTAATGTGGGTTACTGCTGAAACGGGTCCTGCTACTAGGGTTTTCCTAGGGTCTATTCGTATACCCCACAGGTTGGTTAAGTGTTAATTATACATTCAAGATAACTTAACCCCGCCACCCATCACTTTAAGTTGGTTAAGTGTTTTCTCTTTTTTTACTTAACCTCACCACACGCTACATTGGTTAAGTGTTTTCCCTCGTGTTAACTTAACCCTACTACACATCATATTAGGTTGGTTAAGTGTTACCCCCTTGTGCTAACTTAACCCCACCACACATCACATTAATTATATTGGTTAAGTGTGTTCTCTCGTTTTACTTAACCCTACCACACATCATGTTATATCGGTTAAGTGTTGCTCCTTGTGTTACTTAACCCTACCGCATGTCTTGTTATACCGGCTAAGTGTTATCCCTGGTGTTAACTTAACCCCACCGCATGTCATGTCATATTGGTTAAGTGTACGTTGACTTGGCCCACCTACTTATCATGTTGTGACGGTGAAGTGTTACCCTCTGTTGTTACTTAACCTTACCATGCATCACGTTATATTGGTTATGTGCATGTTAACTTAACCCCATCCACTAGTCATATTATAAGGGTTAAGTGTTACCCTCGTGTGTTTACTTAACCCTACCACTTGTCTAATTAACATGTTAAAATGGTTAAGTGTTCTCAAACGACCAAGTTCAGGTTTACCTAACCCACCCATTCATGTCATATCGGTTAAGTGTCATTAGTCTAGTCATATTACTTAACCTTTCCATTTTTAGTATATCTGTTTATTGGCATTAATTAATTATTAATGCATCAACCACTCACATTAGACCTGTTGTTGCGGTCACTGAATATGTCGGGCGGTTCCGGGAAGAATTACACCACAACTCAGTCTAAACTCGGGTTTAAGCACGATATGACTAACTTCTCACATTGGATCTTATTATTCGCAGTCACTAGATATGACGGGCGGTTCCGGGCAGAATTACACTGCAAACTCAACCCAACCTCGAGTTAGCCATGCTCACGTTCGTATTCATATTCATGTTCATGTTTCAACCACGTTCATACTTCTAGTTATATGCCAATTACCAAGTTCATAATTCACGTTTTTACCCCAAAATGTATTCCCAAATTATTATCATAATTCACTATAAAGTTATGCTAAGTTAGAGCCTTTTATTTACAATACTTGCCAACTACCCAAAACCCAACTTAGGCGCGTTCATATTAAACCTCTACCAAGTCATAAATTATCATATACGTTTCAACTCCAAATTTTACATAATTAACATATGCCCAAGTTCTAGATTACATGCCAGTTTTACATATGCCCAATTCATACCAAATTTACATATGTTCAATTCATGTCATTTTACATGTATGCAAATTTTATGCCAATTTACACATATACCAAGTTTCATGCCGTTTTACATATGTCAAGATTCATGATTTACATGTTTATAAAGCTATGCTCAATTTACATAGATCAAGTTTTATACCCAAAATTTACATGTGTACCACGTTTACACCAATTTACCCATAACAAGTTCTAGCCAAATTACATATATCAAGATCCATGTCAAATTTCATATATCAATCCCAATCGCGCAATAACCATTACAATGACAATACACAAAATTACCCCGTTTCATGTTAATGGTAAATTATCCCCAAACATCCAATTTTCATATTATGCCTTAAATTCCACCAAACACATATTTTCCACTAGGCAATATTCCAATATTTCCCCCGTATACCATCGCACGTATATCGTAGTTTAGGACTAGGTCCGAAATTGAGCTAGGTTCATCAAAAGAAAATAAATAGGGGAAGGTAGAAGTTGCAATAAAAAAAGATTAAAGAGAGAACGGCATAAAAACATCATCTCAGGCATAAAGAATAGATCTTGATAATAATATCAACATGAACCAAGAAAACTGATTTACAACAGGCTGAATAGATCATGAACTTGACATGAAAATAAAGATAGACAAGTCTCAACAACTCAAGATTCAAGCAGCAGCAGAAATAGGTTTGAATCGATAAACATACTTGAATCCAATTCCACTTTATTCCATGGTCGTATTATAATTAAATATTTAAATCTAAAAGCAACTAGAATTTACAGGGCATGGATAACGAATTAAGAACTGAAATTGTCGTAGAACGTTGTAGTAATGTTGATTTATCTTGTTTGAACCATTGTTGAAGCTTTGTTCTTTGAATATATTTGAGTTTGAATGCTTGTACTTTGATTTGGAGGCGGCGGTCATGGTTCAAGAGGGAGTTCAGCAGCATAATAGCGTAAGAATGATTTTTTTGTGAATTAGGTTAGGTCTAAGGGTGTTTTTGTAGGTGTAGGAACTATTTAAGGCCTTTAGATCAACCCTAGAATCAATCGGGACCATCAAAACACGTCCCGGGCTTCAAAAATGGGTTCTGGGCTAAAACAGGCCGACCAGGTCGACCTGAAAGGGGGGAGGTCGACCACATGGTCGACCTATAGGGGTAGGTCGACCCCCAGGTCGACCCCCAGGTCGATCACCTAGTCGACCTGACCCCCAGGTCGATCTGCCAGGTTCTGTGCTGCCTGAAATTTGTTGAATCTTCTACAGGCCATAACTTCTTCATCCGGACTCCGATTTTCGAAAACTTGGGCTCGATTCCATGTAGAATTTCGATACGAATGCATTGGCGCAACCCGTTTCCCTTGACTCTTACTTTAAAAATTAATTATACCTTGATTTCTTGTTTCATCATGTTATAAAAATTTGGGTTGTTACATTCTCCCATCCTTAAAGGATTTCGTCCCCGAAATCTTCAGGTTAAGAAGAATGTGTCCTACCATCCAATCATCCGTCTACTCAATCATCAATCACAGGCATCCATCGACCTTAAGAGATTTCTAATGCTGTATGAACATATGCAGAAAGTGTGTGTATATGTTCCTATCTAATGCAAATGATTAGGCCTGATTGATCTTCTTAATGCAAAATATGTTTAGTGCCATGAGTCCAACATGTATGCAAATAGCCCTAATCACATAAACACTATATGTGTGCACAAACATCCATCCATATGCAACATCCACATGATAACACGTTTAATTTCATCCATAAAAATACTCATGCATATGCAATATGAAAGGTGACGGAGCCGATCTAGTGTCTGATGTGCATGTATATGCATCCACGAGCAACCATTAGCAGCCACTTGCAACCACTTGCAACCATCAATCATAACATGTCTCAAACACATGTTTACACCCCCAATTGTTCCTACCTAAAGATATAGTCGAATGATAGAAGCAAGTAAAAACTTTGTGCCCATTATGCAATGTCAAAACTGGAAATCTATGTCACATATATACTGATTAGGAGAAGAACACCCTAAGCACCAACCCCGAAGACCGAAATCAACATCAGACTGACACCCAAAGAATTACTCAACCTAACCAATATATATGATTCTAGGAAACTAAGCATGATGGACTCCTTTTAGGTCACAAGAAATCCCTTCCTAAAACCAACCCGTATCCTATAAAACCCAAAAAGTTTAGTTAACCCAACAGACACCCTCAAGCCCCAACATGTATTACCAACAGATGAGTCATGCTCCCTATGGGGTTTCTAACAGAAATAGGATTGAGAATAGGACCGAAAGGATATACTTAAAAGATAGCATGCAAGTAAGCTCTACAGGAAAAGAGGGATCAAGGATATACTCTTAAAAAAAGAGATATGATGCGCATATCTAGTCTTCAATCTTCTAAGTCGTATTTCCTTGAACTTAACTCCATTGTGCTTTGACTGTCTTTAACTCCACAATTTTGTAGCTTCTTAATTCTTGTTTCCAAAATATGAGTTGGAACTCTTTTCACTGTTGCCTCTCGTTCCACTTTTACTTATTCTCCTTCTAGTATACTCGGTTTAAACATAACTGCGTACTCATGGTTTAATGCAAGCTCTCCAAAATTCACTAGTGAATCCTGGATCTCGTTTACTCACTATAAGGTATTCCATGCAGAAGAACTATCTCTTGAAAACAAACAAATGTCAATCATGTTGCCAAATGTACTTACTAAGGTGATTTTCTATAACTCATGCATAAGCGAAATGAACCATCCGCTTTAGTGGCGAACATTACTCGAGCGGATCAATAAATGTATCAAGAGATTCTAGGTAACTAAGCTTGGCAGAACCCTAAGGGTTACACTAGACTTCGAGGGCATTACTGAGGCAAGTCAAGAGCCTAACTACCCTCTTTTCATACTCGAGAATGGTATCATTTCTGGACAACCACTCCATACCTAGAATCAACCCATAGCCCATAAACATAAGCATTACTTCTAAACTCAACACTTAGCATAGACATTCTCAAATCCAAACAAGTCATGAATAAATGAGCCGATTCCCCAACAGGATTTGAGACAAAAAAGAGATCCTCTACTACGCTAGTACTAAGGTGCAGAGACTCAACTATCGAAGCAGAATTAAAAGGACGCGATGTTCAAAAACAAAGTTCCCACGGTATGATAGAAAAGAAAAGCTAAACTTTTAACAGAAACGTTACCACCTCTCTTAGGTATGCTAGTAGTGAGAGCATACAATTGCCCTCTCGATGATCTTGTCCTTTGCCCTTGTCCTTGTCCTATAATACTTAACTACATGTCCCTTTTTACCATACTAAAGATACTCTCTCTTGTCATGGGTTTTATTATTCTCTCACTTGGCCTCTTTCCTTTCACCTTTTTCGTGGATTAATCCATATCAACAAGTTTCTCGTCCTTAGGCTTGTGTTCTTTATCCTCATTCTTACTATCCTTGTATAGTTTGTTGGCCGGTTTCTCGAAAGCTGCCTCCATCACACTACAACCCTACAAAGCTTGAAATAAGATTAGTCGCAGATGGAACTACTACGGCTACAGATGAAGGTTGGGCACTTCTTTATCCTCCGACTTGTGTCGTACACCTACAAATTTAAGGTGAAAAACAAAGAAAGAAGAGATTTGAAGAGAGAATCAAAAGATAGTGCATATGGATTTGGGGAATATGTCTTTCGTAAAAAAAAAACTTTTCTTAGAAAAATTCTTCTTTGTAAACATTTTGAAAATAATTTCAGAAGGTTTTTAAAAGCTTTTGCCCAGTCTGGTAACCTTCTGCTCTGATACCAAATGTAACACCCCACATCCGTTAAGGTCACTCGCAAAGGGAATGCCTTAATTTCAATGGAGCATTATGGGTACTGGAACAGAAATATTACAAGACAGACATATATAAAACAGCGGAAAGTAAAGTAGAAGTACTTCAAATCATTTATTAAATATAAATGTTTACAAAAAAGCCCATCAACATCCAATACCCAATTACATAGCTAAAATATATGTCTTTCTCAAAAACAAAGAAACATAAAAATAAATTGCGATAATCCCCAATAAAGCAAAGCAAGCCATAGCCAAGAGAAATCCAAGCCGTACATGAAAGAGCCTTGGAGCTTGGTAAGACCCGAACTAAGCTGTATTCCCAGCCTGCGAACTTTGGGGGGGGGGAACGGAAGAAAAAGAGGCGAAACAAAGCGGGTCAGTCATAAAGACTGAGTAAGTCCTAGTGACTTTCAGCATAAAAACAGGTAAAGATAACATGGCATGAATAAACTGAAAGTAAACATAAGCATGATGACAAGATAAGCAACAGGCAAGATAACTAAGAATAACATCATAAGATTTCTATCAAGCATCGCAAGATTTCTCTGCTTCATCATTAAAATATTCCTATGATATCTATTTGCTCTGCACCACATAACTAGCATTCCAACTAGTTTACTTAGTTATAATTACAAGATAAGTGATCCCCCATAACCCACATGATAGTTTTATAGGTACATGTCCCACGATGAGGGTCCCACCTCATATTGACAGTCTCATGTCCCCACCGTACCTATCTTAATTGATCGGCTCTTACTTACAATGTTTCACATGTGTTATATACTAAGGTTATCCCAACCCGTAGTTGTGGTAGCCTTCAGGTCTACATCTAATATGAGGATTTCACCTCAACCAGCCCAATTGCCATGAATGTGTTAGATGTATCCAAACTACCCTAATCGATCGGCTCCTACTCGACCTAGTTCTTATTTGTGTCACGCGGCCCCCCTGTTCGTAGATACCTGTGCTGGTCCCACCCTAGGGTGTATCAATCCCTAGGATGGCAACCCCGACACAATTCTTGATGCACAACTATATAGCTACTGATGCCCAGTGGCTAAATTTTCCACTTTGGAATACGTGCATGCCCGTAATCCATCGGAACCTGCACTGCTGCATCACCCGCCGCCGTGTTGACCGCTTATAATCAGCCCAGTAATCGTGCCCCACCCTGCCTAGCTCAGAGTAACTTTGATACCTAATGTGGGTTACTGCTGAAACGGGTCCCGCTACTAGGGTTTTCCTAGGGTCTATTCGTATACCCCACAGGTTGGTTAAGTGTTAATTATACATTCAAGATAACTTAACCCCACCACCCATCACGTTAAGTTGGTTAAGTGTTTTCTCTTGTTTTACTTAACCTCACCACACGCTACATTGGTTAAGTGTTTTCCCTCGTGTTAACTTAACCTACTACACATCATATTCGGTTGGTTAAGTGTTACCCCCTTATGTTAACTTAACCCCACCACACATCACATTATATTGGTTAAGTGTGTTCTCTCGTTTTACTTAACCCTACCACACATCATGTTATATCGGTTAAGTGTTGCTCCTTGTGTTACTTAACCCTACCGCATGTCTTGTTATACCGGCTAGGTGTTCTCCCTGGTGTTAACTAAACCCCACCGCATGTCATGTCATATTGGTTAAGTGTACGTTGACTTAGCCCACCTACTTATCATGTTGTGACAGTTAAGTGTTACCCTCTGTTGTTACTTAACCTTAACACGCATCACGTTATATTGTTTATGTGCATGTTAACTTAACCCCATCCACTAGTCATATTATAATGGTTAAGTGTTACCCTCGTGTGTTTACTTAACCCTACCACTTGTCTAATTAACATGTTAAAATGGTTAAGTGTTCTCAAACGACCAAGTTCAGGTTTACCTAACCCACTCATTCATGTCATATTGGTTAAGTGTCATTAGTCTAGTCATATTACTTAACCTTTCCATTTTTAGTATGTCTATATATTGGCATTAATTAATTGTTAATGCATCAACCACTCACATTAGACCTGTTGTTGCAGTCACTGGATATGCCGGGCGGTTCCGGGCAGAATTACACCACAACTCAGTCTAACCTCGGGTTTAAGCAAGATATGACTAACTTCTCACATTGGATGTTTTTATTCGCAGTCACTGGATATGCCGGGCGGTTCCGGGCAGAATTACACTGCAAACTCAACCCAACCTCGAGTTAGCCATGTTCACGTTCGTGTTCATATTCATGTTTTTGTTTCAACCACGTTCATACTTCCAGTTATATGCCAATTACCAAGTTCATAATTCACGTTTTTGCCCCAAAACGTATTCCCAAATTATTATCATAATTCACTATAAAGTTATGCCAAGTTATAGCCTTTTATTTACAATACATGCCAACTACCCAAAACCCAACTTAGGCGCGTTCATATTAAACCTCTACCAAGTCATAAATTATCATATACGTTTCAACTCCAAATTTTACATAATTAACATATGCCCAAGTTCTAGATTACATGTCAGTTTTACATAATGCCCAATTCATACCAAATTTACATATGTTCAATTCATGCCATTTTACATGTATGCAAATTTTATGCCAATTTACACGTATACCAAGTTTCATGTCGTTTTACATATGTCAAGATTCATGATTTACATGTTTACAAAGCTATGCTCAATTTACAAAGATCAAGTTTTATACCCAAAATTTACATGTATACCACGTTTACACCAATTTACCCATAACAAGTTCTAGCCAAATTACATATATCAAGATCCATGTCAAATTTCATATATCTATCCCAATCGCGCAATAACCATTATAATGATAATACACAAAATTACCCCGTTTCATGTTAATGGTAAATTATCCCCAAACATCCAATTTTCATATTATGCCTTCAATTCCACCAAACACATATTTTCCACTAGGCAATATTCCAATATTTCCCCCGTATACCATCGCACGTATATCGTAGTTTAGGCCTAGGTCCGAAATTGACCTAGGTTCACCAAAAGAAAATAAATAGGGGAAGGTAGAAGTTGCAATAAAAACAAGATCAGAGAGAGAACGGCATAAAAACATCATCTCAGGCATAAAGAATAGATCTTGATAATAATACCAACATGAACCAAGAAAACTGATTTACAACAGGCTGAATAGATCATGAACTTGACATGAAAATAAAGATAGACAAGTCTCAAAAACTCAAGATTCAAGCAGCAACAGAAATAGGTCTGAATCGATAAACATAATTGAATCCAATTCCACTTTATTCCATGGCCATATTGTAATTAAATATTTAAATCTAAAAGCAACTAGAACGGGCATGGATAACGAATTAAGAACTGAAATTGTCGTAGAACGTTGTAGTAATGTTGATTTATCTTGTTTGAACCATTGTTGAAGCTTTGTTCTTTGAATTGATTTGAGTTTGAATGCTTGTACTTTGATTTGGAGGCGGCGACCATGGTTCAAGAGGGAGTTCAGCAGCATAACAGTATAAGAATGATTTTTTGTGAATTAGGTTAGGTCTAAGGGTGTTTTTGTAGGTGTAGGAACTATTTAAGGCCTTTAGGTCAACCCTATAATCAATCTGGACCATCAAAACACGTCCCGGGCTTCAAAAATGGGTTCTGGGCTAAAACAGGCCGACAAGGTCGACCTGAAAGGGTGGAGGTCGACCTATAGGGGGTAGGTCGACCCTCGGGTCGACCACGTGGTCGACCTGACCCCTAGGTCGACCCCCAGGTCGACCTGCCAGGTTCTGTGCTGCCTGAAATTTGCTGAATCTTCTACAGGCCATAACTTCTTTATCCGGACTCCGATTTTCGAAAACTTGGTCTCGATTCCTTGTAGAATTCCGAGACGAACGCATTGGCGCAAACCGTTTCCCTTGATTCTCATTTTAAAAATTAATAATACCTTGATTTCTTATTTCAACATGTTATTAAAATTCGGGTTGTTACACCTGTCGGCCGCTTTTCCCTTTGGTTTCGGTTGTTTTAGCTCCCGGCGGCTTTGTGGTGCTGATAATAGCTTCCGGAAGAAGGGTCCCGGTCAGTTGAGGTTTCTTTGAGATTGATATGCGCTTAGCAGCGTAAAAGATTTCGGAAGGTATTTGAGCCTCCGGTTGTTTGCTCTCGGTTATAAGCTTCCGGATGTAGGCTTCCGGTTTTCTTATGAATACTTAGAGGAGTATGTCCTCATGATGTAAGTAGATAGATGCCGGTTCGGACCTACTGTCAGTGCTGTACTAAGTAGATTAGTATGGATAGCCTGTATCCCCGCTAGGGTTCCGGTTGGCCTTTCGGTGGAATCTCCGGGTATAGCCTGTTCTTCTGGAAGGTAGCTCTGGGTAATTTGCCTGTTGTCTATCAATATAACCTTTCGGCGTTTATGCAGTGATGTCTTGGAAGCTGGTTCCGAATAATATTTATACACCTTTGGCTTCATATTTTGATGTCTTTACCTTCTGGTGTATCAGCGTAAAGTTGGTTAATACCAATAACCGTTATGTCCTTCTGGGTTTTAGTTAATGGAGCTTTTGCATCTCGCTCTTTCTTAGTTTCTGACTTGGATGGTCTTTCGCTATAGAACTCCCTGCCGGGTAGATCCTGTCGGATGGACACTGTTGGATAGACCCTGTAAAATAGACTTTGCTGGCATTCTGTAGATTTTGAGCTCCTTTCTTCTAAGAAAGTGTCGGTTTACACAGCTCTCGGATCTTTCCTTCGTGCTTGTTTTCACTAGATACCCCACACCGCTAGTTGGTTTTGGAGTTAATTTTGGTAGTAACAATAGCAGTTTTCCATTTACTACTAGTTATTGCTTCCTCAAAGTTAGTTGGTTCTCTATCATTAACACTTAGAGTATATGCCTTTGGTTTAAATATACCAAATTAACTCCTTGTCATCATGTGATGCTTGTTTGCATTGGTTGACTAATTTATTCCCTCGTCGTTGTCAGATAAAGATGATTTACTCCTTTCATTGTTTTGAACTGATTGATCTCGGTTGTCTTGATTATCATTGTTTTGTTGATTGTGAATGTTGCTCTATGTTTTCATTATTGTCAATTCTGCATCCAGATGTGTACTTGGAATGCTTTTGACTTCACTGCGTTCATTAATGCGTTGGTCACATTCTGAAACTTTTGGCCAATCAGTTAGTACCACTGGTGGTTGCATCATATTTGTTGATTTGATAACTACGTTAGTGGTCTTTATGCATTTTTCTACAAATGGAAAAGTATTTTCATTAAAAATAACATGTCTTGAAGTATACAACCTACCTTTACTATCCAAACATTTGTATCCTTTTTGGTTAATAGGATACCCCAAAAAGGTACATGGAACTGATCTGAAATCAGTTTATGTTTGTTGTAAGGCCTAAGACAAGGGAATAACAAACAGCCAAAAGTTTTTAAAGTATTGTAATTTGGTTTTGATTTGAAAAGAACTTCATGTAGGCTTTTCAGTTTCAAAACTTTGGTTGGCATTAAATTTATTAAATACACTAATGTTGCAAATGCCTCTGCCCAAAATTTGAGCGATAGAGATGCTTGTGCCATTAGTGTTAAGCCAGTATCCACAATATGTATGTCCTTTCTCTCAACTAGACCGTTCTGTTCAGATGTGTGTGGGCAGGTGGTTCTACGAATAATACCTCTATCATTGAAATATTTTCTTAGAGGCATAAACTCACCTCCCCCATCTTTCTGAACAGTTTTGACATTACAATTAAACTGTATTTCAATAGATTTTATGAAGTAAACAGTTGTATTGTGCGTTTCAGACTTAGATTTGAGAAAGAAAATCTAAGTATATCTACTGTAGGCATCTACAAAAGAGGGATAGTACTTGTAACCTTGGTCGGTTTTAAATGGAGATGGCCTCCATAGATCTGCTGCAATAAGCTTAAAAGGATTACTATATGTAGTCTTCGAATCAAAGAAAGGCAATTTATGACTTTTTCCAATTTGGCAGTGACCCCTGTTTCAATTCTCACAAATATCATCCGAAATCTCCTCCAAGATCTCGTTTTGGGCCCCTTCCGAAACGAAACAGTCGGTATCACTCTAAATCTCCTTTCGAATATATAGCCCGAGATATTGCAGTATCAAACGATATATCGACCGAGAAAAAAAACTGGAATATCGTCCGAGATCTTAGTTTTTGGCTTAATTTTAAATATGTGCCTGAACTAGAACGATAATTGAAAAAAATAATCAAATCTAGCGATGATAATCTTTTGTTATTTTACATTTTGCATGTTAAATGACCATACTGTATGTTCATATATGTTCTACAATGCTTATGATTTCCATATTCGTCTTTTTTTACATTTATGTTACCTATGAAATTATGTATTTTATGGCCTATTTATGATGATTTTTTTAATGTTTTGGATCCTTTTAATGTTTTATGTCTAACAATATTTCTGTTTTAAGCATATTACGATTTAGAGTATGAATAATTTTTAGCAAAATAAAGTATAATAAATTTATTTTGCAATTCAAGTTTAAGTTACTATGTTTTTAATAACATTCATTAAAACATTTTGTAAAAGTATTATTTTTAACATATCATGTACCCCAAGATTGTTTTGATATGAACTATCAGACACGAGATGGAAATTCGAGACGAACTCCCAAGTTAGACTCATCTCGTTCGAGATCTCCCCCGATACGAGATCAAGTCTATAAAATTCCCGAGACGAAACGTGACCGATATCTGAGATTTAAAACCTTGATAGTGACTACAGACAAAAGATCAGGTATATTTTCAAAACCGATTTTATTTTCAATTAAGAAATGTTTTACAGTTTTGATATTAGGATGGCCTAATTTTCTATGCCAAACATTAAAAACATCATTATAGCTGCTAGTATCAAACTGAACATTAATAGCATCATTATTACTAGCAGTATCAAACTGAACATTATAACAATAATTCCCATTCCTAATACCATCTCTGGTCTTGACTTTGCTGAATTTGTATATGCTATTGTCCAAATTACCCTGTAATAGTATCTTATTGCTAATCAGGTCCTTAACTAGGCCAAATTTTGGGTGAAACTCGAAGTATGCATTATTATCATTGGCAAATTGTGAGACACTTGTTAAATTCTTTTTGATATTGGGAACCCTCGGTAGATTATTAAGACACAAATGTCTCTTAGCATTAATATATCCATTACCAATGTGTGATATACTTATGGTTTCACCATTACCTACCTGAATAGAATGTTTACCTGAATAGCTTTTGTTACCAAGATTTGGATTCTGCAAGCTATTGGTAACATGGTTTGTAGCACCAGAATCTAGGTACCAATCATCAACATTTATGTCATCGGTCTTGGCACTATCTGCATTGTTTGATTGAATTTTGCTACTATCTGCATTGCCATTCTGTTGGTTTAGTTGTGCCGCATTGACATTGGGTTGTTTTGATTACTTTGAGTCTATCTTGCAACATTAAATTCAGAACAAAATCTAAAATAGCATTGACTAGCAACATGACCAAACTTTTCACATATTTGGCACTTAACTCTACTGTTATTATTCCATCTACCGCCCCTTCCTCTTCCTTTTTGGGTATGATTTCCCCTCTGTATATTATTGCCTTGATTTGGATTTTGGGGCAGAATTATTTCTTTGCTGACCTTTGTTTTTATAAACAGTAGTATAGTTGATTGAATAATCTGGTTGATTTGCTCTTCTCTATTCTGCCCTTCCTTCATGTTCTAATAATGTGGAATGTACATACTGAATGTCTGGGATGGTTCTCTGTAAAGCATTAAAGGTAACCTCTGATTCATATTCATCGTCTAATCCTCCTGTAATGTAGAGTACATGCTCATTTTCAGAAATTTTATGCCCGGTAGTCACTAGTTTATCACAAAGAATCTTGATCTTGGTAAGATATTCACTCATACTCATGCCATCCTTCTTGATGGTTTGAAGTTGACTCCTATAATGCATAATTCTTGATGCAGATTGCGAATTAAATATTTGTTCTATAGCAGACCATATTTCATATGATGTATTTGCACCGATAATTTGTGATAATAAATTCGCACTTACTGAAGAGATAATCCAAGATGCGAGAAGACTACCATGTTTTTGATACATAATGTAATCTTCATTACTAATCAGGTTGGCATCTTTGTCTTGTATCATAACAGGTGGGATGTTGATGGTGTCTTTGATAAAATCTTGCAAACCATAGCCTTTTAAGGATGTTTCGACTTGATACTTCCATAGCATGTAGTTATCATCATCTAGTGGGGTGTTAATTACATGACTTTTTGGTTTGATCAAGGTAATTGCTGATGATGAGGCTCTAACAGTATTGACCCTCGATGTTGCATAACTTGTTGTTTCATTATTTTCGCCCATAGTGGAACATAATCGACAGAAATGAAATCTGAAATAGGATGCTTGGATGGTAGAAATTCAACAAGAATTATGCAACTAGCTACTATTGATTCAGATGGGAATTTGGAGGCTCTTGATCGAAAAACAATCAAGAATGCTCGAAAAGAACTTATGTTCAGAGGCGTTCTTGATAAATTGTGGGCATGAAAGATAACTGATCAGAACGATACTACACGGTGATCGAAAGGCTTACTTCAACGATGAAGATAGATCGAGGACGGCGGTTTGCAGCAAAACACTCTCGCAACCGGATCCTCAAAGAAGTATAACATCAGCCTCTAAATTTCAGTGCTGTAGTTAAAGAAATCTGATCGCTGAAATGTAAAAATATTGTCATTAGACTTTGTTTTGCTCTAATAGCATAAAAAAGAACTTGTAATTATTATTTCAGAAAGTATAAAATGTAATTGATAGCTTCAAATGTTACATAGGACGTGTATTTATACACGTTTACAAACTGTAGCCTCTTGAGCTTTAAACACTAATGTAAAATAATAAGGTTGTGGGCTAGGCCTAGTTAATATAAAGAACGTATATATAATCTCGAGTCTTCTGAAACCCTATCTTTATTTGCGCTTAACAGTTTAAATTTTAGCGATTGTAAAATCTCTTCGAAACCAGTTTGGACAAACATGAAAAATTTTCTATTCATTATCACGAATCCAATGGCGCAATCTGTTTTGCGAAAATCGAAAGTTTCGAGCTTTATAAAAATATTTTTCGAGCGAAATTTGCACCAACAAAAATCTTTCTGAAATCGAAATGCCCCAACATGAAAAAGTTTTCCTTTCTCATTCTATTCTTTAATCTATAATTTGTTTCGTGAAAATCGGATGAGACCTCCGCTTAATTGTTTTCCATGCGAATTTCTCGTTTAAAGGGATGGTAATGCGTTTTTGAAAGAAGCATTGTGGCACTACAAACTGTATACCATTGCATCTGTCTTGTCGCACTGGTTACTATAGTATATTCATTTGTCAGCTTCAGTGCTCAGTTCACGACGAAATTGTGAAAAGGCCTGCGTAGTTCATTTTTTGCAACAAGTCATTTGAGTTCGATGTGTCTATTCGGCTTCAACATACTTTTTTTTAGCCATTTTGGGTCTTCAAATCCAATCTGTAACGTTTGCATGACACTCGAGAGGATAATAATGTCAATAGGCGCGCGCGCGCACGCACATACACACACACATATATATATATATATATATATATATATATATTCTTTCATGGCCTTGCATTGCGTTTCATTTTCCCAAATCATATTTCATTCTGTTTGTGCCCATCCATCACCTGTCCGTGAACTGCCGTCTAAAATTCTAAAATAAGTAAAATATTTTGAGAACGTGGTATTCTAGCATCTTTTTATCAGTTCGTGAAATTAATGTAAGAAGAGAACTTAATTTACCAGCAACCATTTAAAAACCCAAACATACCTCTTTACAGTGTCCAATCTTCCCTCTCCTCTTAAATTTTTCTTTCTTTTTGCAAGCACTTTCTTCCGTTTGCCTGCTACTCAACTCTCTCTTTATCCTATCTTTATCTCTTCTTCACGTTCCTATAGCCCTTTTATTTTATTCTTTTCCAAACTAGGTCTTCTCGTAATCCTTTATCCATCCTCCTTCCAAATTTCCATAGCCTCCTCTTTTCCATTTTCCGTCCATCTTTCTTCCTCCAAGTCCGTCTTCCGTCATCCGAAGCTCCACAACCCAAGGCTAACCCGCTACCCACTACAAATCTAAACCCGTGAGATTTTCCCTCCGACCACCCCTTCAGTTGCACGTGTGTGTGAGTGGGTAACTTGTGTTGAGTGTGTGTGTGTGTGTGTCATTTTGGCTATGCATGCATGTTGGTGGAGTTGATTAAAAAAAGGAAACCTATGTATTTTTATTTCTGCGCGCGTGTTCTGTGTTGGTTGTGTCTTTGTGTGCATGTGTGTTGCATTTTGTGCTTGTGTGTCTTGTTGTGTTTTGTATTTGCTTTTAAAAAAATCACACACATTTTTGTGAAAGTTTGTTTGTACAGTGTTCATTGTGTAGTGTACGTGCCTAAAGTGTTGTGTGGCGTGAGTGAGTATTGCTTTTATGTTTTCTTTGATTGTTGAACACTCTTATAAAAATAATACTTATATGAAATAATAATTTGTTTCATACGGGAATTATTGGTGAACCATGCTGTGTTTGCTGGGGCGTTGGGTTGCATGGCTTTGTGTTGCTGTTGGGGTGTTTGCTTCCTCTTGCTGTAAAAAAAATCTAAACCCCTGTATTTAATCAATTCGATTCTACTTCGGTTTTATGGTTGAATTGTGTTTGTTGAGATTTGCTTCTTCCAACCTCTCATATAAGGAAAAAATGTTCAAAGCGTTGTGTTGATCTCACCTGGAAATTTATTCTATGTCCATTCATTTGTCGTCCCCACTCAGTGCCACGAAAGGTGAGTTTATCACTTGACTTACATTTTTATAGAAGTGGAATTAAACATATTTGAAATGCTATAAAATGTATAGGATTGCTATTAGAAAATCTTATATATATATATGTTATACACTGATGACACCCATTTATGACACGACTAGTATATATGATTTGAATGTGCACATGTGACATGTATTACTTCATGTATATGTTTGAGTTGTTGAGATTACTTCATGTATATGTGCGATATGTTTGATTTGTTGAGTTTATTGATATTTTTTATTTATGTGTTCTCACTTGAAAGTTCCCTATGAGTTGAAATGATACATACCCAAATCACTGTATAGATTTAGGAACTGAATTGAATCGATTTGGGATGTTGGTTGAAATGATATATACCTAGGGTTCGAAATTTTAAATCGTAGATTGAAATGATATATATCCGTATTACTTGGCCTAGGTAAAAAATTATATACGGACACCGTTGGTCTATTTTGAAATGGTTTCTAAATGTGATTATATTTTAACTATATTATCATTTTTAAAATTTAAATAATTTAAATTATTTTATAAGTAATTTAATAAAATCTTTTATTATAATTTTATATTATTTAAATTTTAAATTAATATATAAATATAAATTTTAATAAGAATATAAACGTAGTTTTCTCTTAATACTTTACATTAAGAAAGTTTTAAAAAGAAACTTGGAATATATAATTGTAACTTAATGTGCTTAATGACTAAATTGAAATGGAATTCAAATTTTAGCTATATTGATTTAAAAAAAACTTGATTTAGAAAATAATGAAATAAGTTTTATATGAAATTGGTTGAGATAATGAAACTTAATAATTTGATTTGATAATAATTTCTGAAATGAATGGTCTAAATTTAAATATAACTGAAGTAATATTTAGAATTGATTAAACTTGAAATTTGAGATTTAATAGTCGTGAAATGAAAGAAATGTTATTTAAAGTAAAATTGAAAATTTGAGAATTTTATTGAATTAATAAAATTTGAACCCAACTAGAATAATGTTTATAATGTATTGGAGTTTGAATATACTATTAAGTTGGAATTAATTCGAAGTGAAGTTTTGTTAACTGAATTGATTATAAGTTGAAATTTGACATATGAATATAAAGTTTGGATAGGATTATTATTATAACTAGATTTTAAACTAATATTTTTTAATACAAACCTACTTAGACTATTTTATTATTTTACAACTATTTATATTTAACTTAACTATTAAACATCTTACAATTGTTTTGTTTAAATATTATATATATATATACGTCAGACTATTTTAATCAAATTATTTTATATAAACATATATATTTGATATTAAACTATTTGATATTATATTATCAGTTTTAAATAAAAGAATTTTTTGTGATCCGAGCAATTAGATCTGAAATGCTTAGTATGAAGATTTTTGAATAACGATAATTGTGATAGAAATTTGAAATCAAATGTAATTCTTGTTAATGAACAATTTGTAAATATGAAATCTGAATCTTTAATAGAATCAAATAATGAATCGAATGAAATACAAATTTTGATATTTGAATACTTGAACTTAATTGTTTAAATCTAAAACCAATATTTGAAGATTAATTGATTTATGATATGTTAAAATATTGATTACAAATATGAATGACCACGGTGTGAAAATTGTAAAAGTTTGGTTGTTAATGAGACCGAGATCGGATGTACTCATACTCTCTGCCAATACCCAAAACCACTATAGCAACTATATGTGTGGTGGAGAATTCAGAATGAAGTAGGTTTATTTGGAGGCGATTACTGGATTTGAAGAAAGAGAATGATGATGGGTAGTCTTGACCTTCGGGTCATAATTGAAATGGCTAAAACGGGAGCCATACCCAGGTTAATATGAGTTAGCTCCTCTTAGCAAACCGCTTCTTCGATACCATATCTCTTATTTTGTGATTGATTGGGCACCCTTTGATTTTTGGGAGTATTGTTTGGGTTAGGCGGTAGCTGGCGGCTCTGCGTTACCATCGACCTGGGTCCATAATCCGGTATAATCCTAATTGTGGGTATTGCCTCGATGCCTTATCATGTTTATCCTAATCGAGCCCCTACGATTTTGATTTGTGTCGTACCTATGGAGTGCCTTATGATGCCACTATTTTATGGTGGGTTTACGGTACTGTATAGACTACGGCATTATAAGCGGTGTAAGGGTAAAAATGCAATCCCACTTACGTTATTTTCAATAGTGTATTTAACCATAAACACTATTATAATCTATTGTATTATATGATATTAGTTTAACAGATCCTTAGAGGATGGAAATCCCAAACATCCATTAAGTTACTGATGCAATTCATTGAATATTTCACTTGAGTTGATTCACTGATATAAAAATGTTACTCCTGATCCGAGTTATTTTGTTTTGCATTATTGCTTGGGTCAGATCGAGTATTGCAGTATTGAGATTTCCCCTTTTCAAGCTGGAGACTGTTGAAGACATCATCTCTATCTGTTTATTCTAGTTATTTCTTCTTTGTATTAGAAATTTTTGTAAGTAGACTTCCGCTGTATTTAATTTTGTAACTTTGTTATAATGTATAAGTTCTGAATCTTATTTAGTAGCTTCATGAACTAGTATTGTATTTTATTTATCCCTCTACGAGATATTCTGCTTTTCTTTGTCTGTAATTTGATTTATTTAAACCCCTCTTTTATTCTATGTTCTCATATATTTTGAAATGAAATGGTTATTTCTAATTATTTTACGAATCTTTCACCTTTTTCATCCTTTAGATATGTTTACTCATAAGAAACTTACCATCACCAATTCATTGGCTTGAAAATGTTGCTAGTTTCTTCTTTCTAAATTTTTTTTGGAAGCTTCTTTTTTAGTTTTTAATTTTAGTTTCCTTTCTCATATTTAGCTTAAAAGAAAATACACTTTGAATCATAGTTATCCACATGCCCTTTTGCCACCAAATTTAAAAACATAGCTAGACTTTTATGGTAATATTTTAATTGACTCTCATATTTGTTTAATTTTCAAATCTTATGTAGATCACCACTTAGTTGTCTTCTTAGTGCAATTTTTGCCCCTATTTTTTTTGGTAGCTTCCCTTTTAATTTCCGATTTTAGTTTCCTTTCTCATATTCAGCCTAAAAGAAAATACACTATGAATCATAGATATCCACATGCCCTTTTGCCACCAAATTTAAAAACATAGCTAAACTTTTGTTGTAATATTTTAATGGATTCTCGTATTTCTTTAATTTTGAAATCTTATGTAGACTACCATTTGTTGTCTTCTTATTGCAATTCTTGCCCCAATCAACATCGAATCTAAATGATTTCCAAAGAATTTAAGAAGTGTGTTTTAACCAAATAATTTTGTACAATAATTCGTAATTTGGTATATTCAGTTTAATTCCACCAATCCCTTTTCACTTCTGTTATAGTAAGTGTTTTATAATTTTGATTTAATATCTTCAACTCTTTTCTTATTAGCTTTTGACATTACTACATATCTGCATTCTATGGACAGATTGACGATTCTGGTATTTAGGTTTACTTGCTTTTCATGATTTTTTTTCCACTATGTTTTTGGCGATATTTGAACCTATCTTTTGATCCGTCTTTATTATGTTTCTAATTTTAGAATCTTCTCCACTCTTTACGAAATTTCATTTTTTGAATCGGTTGAAATTTTATTGCTACCCTAAAATTCAATTGTATATTAGCATAACGGCTATATCCCTGATTTTGGTAAATCACAAATGTCATTTATGCAATGTGATCCTGATCTTCAGCTTGATTATAACATTAGTTTGACTATTTTGGAGAATACATAGGACTCATCGTAAACAATTTTTTATTTTGGATAGATTCGGTAGATATTATTCATATATGTTAATATATATTTTTGCATTAGTTTATACACATATAACAATGATTTTTATATTTTTAATAGAATTTGTAATTAAAATTAAATGCACATATCAATCCTCTTTGGTACATATTTTGTGCTATTAATTTTAAAAAAAAAACAAGAAAAGAAAGTTACTCAGTTCAATTGCTTCGTTTCTTATTATATTACAGCTATTATGGCTAAAATTTATCCTGTAAACAAAAAGTTAGGTTCTTGACTTAACTAACCTAACTGACCATGAAATTATATCTCCATAATGTCAATTTGGGCTCGTATACGCTATACGCTATGCATGTAAACAATATATATTTCCTACAAGTACTTAATTTGTTTACATTTTTCATAATTTTTGGCAATTTATCGTGCTACATTGTTGTTAGCTTACTCGATGAACAAAATGTTGCATGTGAAATTATATCTCCATAAAGTCAACTTGGGCTCTTATATGCTACAAGCTCTATATGTAAGCAATATATTTCCTTCAAGTACTTAATTTGTTTACATTTTTCATAATTTTGGCAATTTATTGTGCCACATTGTTGTCGGTTTACTCGATGAACAAAATATTGCAGTCTAAACATTGGTGGAATGCACACTGTTGCACTGTGCCCAAATATAGGGTTGTTTGCATCAAAACGCTCTTCCGCTCTTTGTTTCACCTTTTACCCTTTGATATACTGTAACTCTAATATATTGTTGTCTTGGATCTTTTAACCCCTATTTTTTCTTTTGTAGTCTGCCATTTTTAAATCAACTTTGACCCATGTGACGACCGCCCAAAACTCCCTCACTTAACAAGGGAAATAATGCATTGATAGACGTGTCAGGCAGCTATAGACGATCATCACGGTAAGATAACACATGCGGAACCTGTCGTGGAACTCACAATGCACGGATAAAATATAATATAACATATACAACAGGCAGTAATAGTGAAGCATATTTGAGTAGAAACTTGAACTTTTATAGCAACTAGAAAGAATACACATACATCTTTGGATTACAACATAAGTGTCTGTACAAATTCGCCTCACTACAACACTCAAAGTCAATCATCACATAACGGAAAATAACAGATACTATATAGTAAAAATTAATACGCCAGCCTCCTATTCGCCACCGCACAACATCCTTGCCTCACCAAGCTATGCTACTTGTAACCTATTACTCAGTCTGCCCGTGCAAAACCAGATGAACAGCCCAAGGTAATAAGAGGGAAACATAAAAGCTTGAGTCAGACAATAGTCTTAGTGAGCGATAAAACAACTATCTAACATCATCAATAAAGTATATGAGAATAGGTAGATAAACCAATCAATCTACCAAAACACCAGAGAAGAACTCAACCCTATTTTTCCCACATCAGACAGTGATAGCCTTTACAAACAAGCATTTGGAAACAACTATACATCCATGGCAATCAGAGCAACTATTCATTCATGGCAATCATAAGTAACCAAGCAATAGTGATCATGGCATCTTGCCATCAACTGTCAAGGGCTAATGGTAAACCCCGGTTCTAGCAAAACTCCATACGCCATATAGGAAATATAACTAGTCCTTTCAACGATACCCAGGGTACTCGACCATACAACCGATCTTTTAGACGTCTCTATTATACCCTTGCTTTGAGCCCGCTAAAACCTACAATAATGACAATCTCTCAACCTTCAATATATCTAGTCATCCAACCTTATGACCACTCATAGCTCAAACAATCCCCTCGAGCAACCACTATCCACCAACTCATCACTTTGAGTTATCTTCACATTCGTTGCATTTCAACGATCAACGAACACTTCGAACTTTCCTATATGAATTCACGTCGAAGTTATAACCATCTCGACCCAAAAACAAGCTTCGTTTGGTCGATACTGCATTTCATAGCATTTTCATCTTTTTCGCTATGAAAAACTGGTTACAATGTCAAAACAGCTTTTTACAGCGTTTCTGAAATGCTATTATATCTCCTAGTTCAATTCTGCATCAGTCTGGTGTGAAAGCTAAGCAAAACATCAAAACTGGCTTTCACAGCATTTCTGGAATGCTATTATATGTCCTGATTCAATTCTGGCACTCCCTGGCACTTGGCATTGTCATTTGGTATTATGAAAACAGTGTAATCCCCAGTGCGCACCTTGGAAAATCACTAATTTTACCATGTGCAACACGTCTGGTACTTGGTACTCTGGCACTTAGTACCTTGGCACATAATACTTTGGCATTTAGCACGATGCATAGCATTTCGCCCGATCCATGCTATGAAAACTGTCAAATCCAAGAAAACTGCACGATTCATGCTTTGAAAACTGCCAGATCAATGGAAATTGCATGATCCATAGCATTTCGCCCGATCCATGCTATGAAAACTGCCAGATCCAAGGAAATTACACGGTTCGTTGCATTTCGTTCGATCCATGCTTTGAAAATACCCAGATCCATCTCAAACACCACCGATCAATCTCAAGCACCACCAATCAATCTCAAACACCACCGATTATCCTCAAACACCACCGATCAATCTCAAACACCATCGATCAACAAATCAACCATTGATTCAAGCAATAATCAACAAACATTAAAACAACGATTCAACAAATGATCAAATCAGTAAATGGATCTACATATGAAATTACTGTTTATAAGTTGCTAGATTAGATCCTATGGTGATTTGAATTAAAATCGTACTTACATCGATTAGATCTATACGAAAACAACTTGAAATGATGAACACAAGATCAAACAACCCATATACTTGATTGAATCCGCGCAAGAGATGCTTATCACTCACCAATTCTTCGAATTAACTCAAAATCGGTAAATCTCAATTCGGGCAGCGAAGAATATGCTTCAAACCTCTTGATTTGATGCGATCTCTCTTCACTTGACGTAGATCTAGCCTCAAATGATGTAGATTTTCGATTCTCTCATGTAGATCTAGAATTTTAATGATGGAAATGTGTATTTGATTGAGCAAAGAGGATCACGAGCTCAGCCAAATAAGAGAATGAAGAAATTAAACTATTCTACATGCCTCTAACCCCTTATTTAAAGCCTCCCACCAGCTCACTAATGGGCCACTCCCAATCAACCCATTATGGCTAGCCAAACCTGAACATAAATTGCGAAACACTAAAACAACGATTCTCCCAGACCGCTGAACTAGATCTTTAATGTGACCACTCTACGGAATTGGAAACACCATTTCCTTTCCAATGAGACTGATCTCAGCACCTGATTCGATCCCAGTCAAAAGTTATGCCCAGTACAAGACTAATAGGGGCAAAATGGTCACAAATAAAATTGGTAAAAATTATGGACATGTTTCACATCCATAACCAATATATCAAAATGTGAGAATGATCCAACCCTCAGGGAATAAAACAAAAATATTTTACGATCCTTCGATACGTAAAATGCAGGTTGTTACAACCTATATCGTTGCAATATGACTTTGACACATAGTCCTACATTGCTAGATCATATATCACAAGTTATTCATTTTTCTCAAATTTTGAATCTAGTTTTTATTATTTCAGCCAATAGTTGCAGTACAAAAATTATGTGCTTTTGTAAAAGAATTACTTATGTTAGACTATTATGTTTTGCAGATTATGTAACGACCCGTATTTTCAACGAGATAATAATTAATTTATTTAATTATTTAAATAGAGTTTAGAGATTTAAATGGCCATTTAATTAAATTATATTGAATAATTAATTAATATAAAGAATAGAATAATATATTTAATTCTGAAATAATCAGAGTTGGCTGAAATGGCGGTATGGTGGGAATTGGGCAATTCAAAGTATATAATTCAGTTTGGAATTGAATTTGAATAATGAATGTATTATATAAGAGAAATTTGAACGTATAATTATATTATAAATATAATCGAGCTCGAAATGGCGCGGTAGTTCGCGATTTGGCGATTCGAACTTTAAACGAATATACAGAAGCCGTTTTAAATCGGATTTCTGTGAAACAAGAAACGTTACGAGCTGGTGAAGTATATTTTTCTAGTGGAAGAGAAAAATCGAGATTTCATCGTGTAGATTTTGATTTATGTCCAAATCAAATTTTAGAAAAGTCGCTGTGGAATTCCTTTATAATTTATAACGATTTATTTATATTTATAAAAGGAATTTCATTATAAATCGAATATCGATTTAAGCGGGATTTGAAATATCGAGTTAGAAATTCATATAGGAATATCCTAGAGTTGTATGATATTCTATTGTGAATATATACGATAATATTAAATTATTAATATTTAATTTAATTGTTTTTAAATGTATTTATATATTTAAAAGGGTTATTTAGAGCTTTAAAAATAGCCAGTTTTGCAAACGACCTCAGAATTCGATGAAACTAATTTTGTTGGATCCACAATATTAAATTATTGCTAGATTTCAATTTCCATGAATTATGTGACCGTACGGACTTTTAGAGTGGAAAACAGTCAGTATTTCGACGGTTAAAAATACGTTGTGTGAGCAAATAGAGTCGGAATTCGACGAAACCAGTTTCGTTAGGTCCGTAATGTCAAACTCTAGCAGTATGTCCAGTTTGGTGATTTTTGGGTACTTTATGTAATTGTAGAAATTTTTAATGATGAACGGAGTAAAACTAGTGGTTATAAACGAATCGAATCACCAATGTGAACCCTATATATAATCCTACCCTTAACCTAATTCCCTAACAACTCATTTCCGTGGTCCTCATTTCTAGCCGCCACCGGTTCAAAGAAAACGTGGAAAAAAACCATTTCTAAAAATCAAAAGAATTCAAAAACAAATTCTATAAATTCCAAAGTAAGTTCCTTTGAGTTTGGGTGACATTACTCTTTAATTTGGTGGGATTTTCGGTAGGTGCGATCCACATCTGTGATGCTCGAAAATTGAGCAGTTGCTAGGACAGGCTATTGCTGGAAATGGAGGCAACGAGGTGGGAAACGAAGGGGAGCAGAGTGATCAGTAGATGGAGACGCACTGGAGGGTAGAGTTTGATGGAGTATGGTGTTGTTTTTGTTCGCTGATGTTTACTGGAGGGTTCGAGTTCATCTCGACGCAATAGGGAGGAAGAAGGTTCGAACTTGGTGTTTGTGGTATATTTTGGTAGAGATTATGATGAGGAGTTAAATGGAATATATAGTTTGATTTTTAGTGTAGAGGAAGGAGGAGGATGGATTGAAGAAAAGGGGAAATAGCGGAGTGGGATTCTGGGGTACGGGATGTCCACGTTGGGGAAGAAAGGGAGAGGTGCGGGTCTGGGTATTCGAATGGGTATGTGGGCCTAAGGGGTTTAGTAAAGCCCATAAGGATTTTATTTAATTTCAATTCAAATATAAATAGAGTATTTACTTCTAAAATATGTAACTTTTACATACGTTATCCAAACTCAGCGAAACAAGGTCCGTTGGGACCGTATGGACGGACGCTACACAATGGAACTAGTTGGAAGTGGATTGGAGCTTGTTACGATTTATGGTGAAATAAATTGTTCATCTGAATCAAGCGATGGTTATCGTTATTAACGATGATCGTCCAATGTGAGTAAAACTCACCAACTTTGAATAGTTATATTTTGATAACGTATTTTTAGAACTGTTAATCATCTGTTGATTTCTGTGTGTTAACTGTTTGGTTGAATTGCTTGTGTATTGGTTGAAAGTATAGATAACGATATATATATATATATATATATAAATTGTTAATCAAATATTGATTCTGTTTAACAGAATATTTCATATTGAAATGAAATCGATGTTAATTATGTTGTTTAACATCTGTGATGCAGGGAAACAAGTTGGAGGAATCCAACTGGATTCCTCAACATTTATTTTACTGTTTTTCATATATATGGTGATATATGATGTGATATACAATCTGTTGTTGATTGTGTGTGTTTGGGTGATACTGAGCAGTGATATATGGTATTTGAAACACCATAAGGAATAATGGAATATACAAAGGGATTTTCCAAAGTGTATATTGAAATATAAATTATATTTGTGAAAACAAATATAATAGAAAGGGTAAAAGGAATATTTATTTGTCAAACAAATAGAATTGAAAAGAATTATTTATTGGTTAAATAAATAGAAGGATAAAGGAAATATTTATTTATAAAATAAATAGAAGGATAAAAGGAATATTCATTTGGGAAAATAAATAGAAAAGATAAAAGAAATATTTATTTGTTAAATAAATAGAATGGAAAGGGAATATTTATTTGTTAAATAAATAAAATTGAAAAGGGAATAGTTATTTGTTAAATAAACCAATAGAAAAGGAATTATTCGTATAAACAAACAGAAAAGGAATTAATCAAAGGAGTTAATTCAAAAAGGAATAAATCGAAAGAGTTAATCGAAATGAGTTAATCGAATATAGTTATTCGAATAGAGTTAAATCGAATATCAGTTATTCGAATAGAGTAATTTATTTGAGTTAATCAATTAGAGTTAACCCATTAGAGTTAAATCGAGTTAGAGTTAATCAAATAGAGTTAATCAGTTAGAGTTAACCAGGTAGAGTTAATCAGTTAGGGTTTACCGGTCAGAGTTAATCAGTTAGGGTTGACCGGTCTGAGTTGATCAGAGAGTTAATCAGTCAGAGTTAATCAGTTAGGATTGATCAGACAGAGTTGATCAGTTAGAGTTAACCGGTTAGAGTTATTCAAATGGAGTTAATCGAGTAGAGTTATCGAATATAGTTTATTCGAGAAGAGTTATCGAATATTAGTTATTCGAAAAGAGTTATTGAATATTAGTTATTCGAAAGGAGTAATCGAATATTAGTTATTCGAAAGGAGTTATCGAATATTAGTTATTCGAAAGGAGTTAATCGAATATTAGTTATTCGAAAGGAGTTAATCGAATATTAGTTATTCGAAAGGAGTTAATCGAATATTAGTTATTCGAAAGGAGTTATCGAATATTAGTTATTCGAAAGGAGTTATCGAATATTAGTTATTCGAAAGGAGTTATCGAATATTAGTTATTCGAAAGGAGTTATCGAATATTAGTTATTCGAAAGGAGTAAATCAAATATAGTTTATTCGAATAGAAAATAAGGAGTTAATCAAATATAGTTATTCGAATAGAATTAAAGGAGTTAATCGAATAGAGTTAATGGAGTTATCGAATATAGTTTATTCGAAAGGAGTTAAGTGAAAAGAGTTAATCGATTAGAGTTAATCGAATAGTTAGAGTTAATCCAAAAGAGTTAATCCAATAGAGTTAATCCAATAGAGTTAATTAATTGATAAGATTTAATTGATAAGAGTTAATTGAATAGAGCTAATCGAATATAGTTTGAAGAAAGGTTTTCGAATCTAGTTATTCGTAAGAGAGATTATCGAATATAGTTATTCGAAGGGAGGAGTTATCGAATAGAGATTATTCGAAAGAGAGTTACGTAAGGAAGTTTGTTAAAGGTTTAAAAGACAAACTTTGTCTATTCTGAAGTTAAAACGTTGTTCAGTTAAGGTCTGAGAGGTAATTTACCCCAACTTGATTGACTTCCTTCTTAACTAAAGAATGGTAAGGTTTGATAGTGGATGATGGTTAAGTGAATTTAGTAAATGGTTTGAGTTGGCATAGCGATGTTTTATTTAAACGTCTGTTTAAATCCAATGAAGGAACTTTGGAAATGTTTTCCAAATAAGAAATCAGAAATGTTTTCTAACATAGAAAACAGGAAATGGAAATGTTTTCTGTAACAACCCGAAAATCTGGGCCAGTTTAAAATTTTTATTTTGGCAATTTTAGCGAATTTTGATTATTTAAAATGGATTATTTTAAATAATATCGACGAGAAAGTTTAGTTTGAATAGAATTCGATCGTATATATTTATACGCGTCGTCGTTAGAATATAAATATTTATATATAATTATAAATAGAATTGAAAATGGCGCGGTAGTTCGATAATTCGATTTCAAACTTCAATTGAATGTACCGGGTGCAAAACAATCCGGATTTTAGTGAAACCAAAAATGATGGGATCTAATTGATAATATCTTTCCAACGAATCCGAAAAATCAAGATTTCATATCTGGAATCAAAAGATATGTCCAGTTGAAAATTCTGAATAGTCGCTATGGAATTCAGGCCCTTAAAAATGGACATTTTGCAAATCGACCTCGGATTTCAACGAAACCACTTTTGTTGGGCCCGTGATGTTGAATTATTGCTAGATTCCAAATTTCATAATTTTTCGAATCAATATGTGAGCGTGGAATAGGAAAACGTGTTTTGACCATTTCAGTTGATTTTAATCGACTTGAAATTGACCATTTTTCTAACGGTCTCAGAATTCGACGAAACTAGTTTTGTTAGGACCGTATCGTCAATACGAAGCTAGAAAATATTTTTCTGGAATTTTTAAAGTTAGCATGTAACCCCAGTAATTTGAAATGTACGTTTAAAATTCAATATAGTGATTTAAATGTAAATTTAACGGAAACTGATTGTAACAGTCGAATCAGCCTACGATACATATCCCGTTGTGTTCGGAATGGGGGTAAAACGCTATGGACGACAGGCGGTGGGCCTCGTTTAGAGGTCGTATGTAAAAGTCAACTTTTTCAAATAATAAAATGATTAAATTAAATAAAAAAAAAAAAAAAAACTAAACCCTCTCCTCCCCTATACGACCAGGCCCCCCCCTCCCCCCCCCCCCCCCGATTTCATTTAAGAAAAAAAAAAGAGGAAAAAAAAAATCGCGGAGACCTCCCCGTCGGCGATAAGCATCGCCTTTCCCCCCCCCCCCAATCGACGGAGCGCCCCCGCCAGCCTCCACCTCGCAGAGACGCCGTCGCCTCCCTCCTGTTCTCCCTCTCCAACGCCTCTCAACTACCCCGAAACCCAAGCGCCCAAACCCTTCGTTGACCCCCACCTTCAGCCAGTTGGCCACCACCACCGACCGCAAACGGGTCCCCCGACCCTAACGCCCTCCTCTAGCCAAAGCCTCGGCTGTACGGGCCCCCCCTGCTGCTCGGTTCGACGTAAGACGACCCCCCCCCCTCTTCAAAATACTGTAAGTATTTCAATGTATTTTATTTTTATTTTAATTTCGATTTTAGGTTTAAAACTGATTTTTAAGTTAAGTTAAAACTGATTTTTAAGTTAAGTTAAAACTGATTTTTAAGTTAAGTTAAAAACTGATTTTTATGTTAGTAAAATGATTAGAATTTTTATAGTAAAAAGATTAGGATTCTTGTAAAGAAAATACCATATTTGTGTATAGGAAAAGTTCATATTTTTAATGAAGAATTTTTTTATTTGATGTTTAATGAAGATATGAAGTTAGATTTTTATTTTAATTTATCTAGAGATGAGATTTTTTATTTATATAAAAATATGATTTTTATGTATTGAACTTCGAATTAAAAATATGATTTTTATGTATTGAACTTCGAATTAAAAATATGATTTTTATGTATTGAACTTCGAATTAAAAATATGATTTTTATATATTGAACTTCGAACTAAAAATTCGATTTTTATATATTGAACTTTGAACTAAAAATTCGATTTTTATATATTGAACTTTGAACTAAAAATTCGATTTTTATATATTGATCTTTGAACTAAAAATTCGATTTTTATATATTGAACTTTGAACTAAAAATTCGATTTTTATATATTGAACTTTGAACTAAAAATTCGATTTTTATATATTGAACTTTGAACTAAAAATTCGATTTTTATATATTGAACTTTGAACTAAAAATTCGATTTTTATATATTGAACTTTGAACTAAAAATTCGATTTTTATATATTGAACTTTGAACTAAAAATTCGATTTTTATATATTGAACTTTGAACTAAAAATTCGATTTTTATATGTTGAACTTTGAAATAAAAATTCGATTTTTATATGTTGAACTTTGAAATAAAAATTTGATTTTTATATGTTGAACTTTGAAATAAAAATTCGATTTTTATATATTGAACTTTGAAATAAAAATTCGATTTTTATATATTGAACTTTGAAATAAAAATTCGATTTTTATATATTGAACTTTGAAATAAAAATTCGATTTTTATATATTGAACTTTGAAATAAAAATTCGATTTTTATATATTGAACTTTGAAATAAAAATTCGATTTTTATATATTGAACTTTGAAATAAAAATTCGATTTTTATATATTGAACTTTGAAATAAAAATTCGATTTTTATATATTGAACTTTGAGATAAAAATTCGATTTTTATATATGGAATAGCGAAGTAAAAATTTGATTTTTACATAGGTAGTGAAAGCGGACAACGAAGATGACGAAGATGCGAGGACGATGAAGATTTCTATCAATGAAGTGCCGTGGAGCTAGGATAGCTATATGTGAGAACTTCTCACTCAAATTCTATTTTCCTAGTTATATATTTATACTAGGATGCAGACGGTGCTTAGTAGCACCCGACACAATCGTCCACAGACCATGGACTTGTTAGTTTGATTGTTTGGTGATTGATTGCGATATTGGTTTGAATGTGGTTTGTGGTGTGAAAAAAAAAATCGAATCGATAAATTGGTTAGGATTAGACGTGCGCCGTTATAAGGCGTAGGAGTAAGGCTAGGTTAGACCCTTACTCCAAATTTTGTGGTTTGCAAAATGAAATTGATTTGATTGATGAGTGAATGGCGTGGGCCTTCACTAGACCGGGGATAAGGCTAGGCCTTGTCCCGTTTCTAGTATCGTGCCGTTATGCCGCCGAAATTTTCTAAAATATGTTAGAAAAATAAAAATATCATTTTATTTAAAGAATGAACTGAATAGAAATTCATATGTTGGAATAAAATGTTTCATCATTAAAAATATAATTTTTAACGTGAATGTGAATAAATGAATAGTTACAAACAAATCGGCCGATTTGTTTGTATATACACTGATTTGACTGATATTGATTGGGTCGATAAATTTCACACCCAACTGCACAAATAAAATCTGTGTTTGATTGTTTGAAACCCCACACGGGTGTTGGGATGAAATTTGAAGTTCACTCATCCTGATTGATTAAATATGTCGATCGATTGATTGACAGGCTGTTATAAGCGTTGAATATCTATATTTGATGCTTATACAGTGTAGTGCACTTTGGTTGATGGTTGATTATTTTTCAATGCTATGATATACATGTGTTGTATGAAAATCCATATAATTAACTTTATATGGTAATTGATTGGGCCTCATTCCAATTTGAAAAATAAAGTATATTATAAAATAAAAGTTCATGTGTTGACAGTACTCATTCATTGAGATTGGTCATGTGTTGAACGAAATATTTTAGTAATAAAATTTGCACCTTTATCGATATAAAATAAAAGTTCATGTGTTGACAGTACTCATTCATTGAGATTGGTCATGTGTTGAACGAAATATTTTTTTTTGATAATAACAACTATTTTGAAAAAGAAATATTTGAAATAGAATATTTGAAAATAGAAATTTATGAAGCCGTGTTGATTAGTTTGACGCCATTTTGACGTGAACGATATTTATATTGAATTGAAAACGATTTCGAAATGAATTGAATTGAAAACGATTTCGAAATAAATTGAATTGAAAGTGAAAACGAATTCAAAATAAATTGAATTGAAAAGAAGTGAATTGAAAACGATTTCGAAATGAATTGAATTAAAAACGAATTCAAAGTGAATTGAAAACGATTTCGAAATAAATTGAATTAAAAACGAATTCAAAGTGAATTGAAAACGATTTTGAAATGAATTGAATTGATAACGAATTCAAAGTGAATTGAAAACGATTTTGAAATGAATTGAATTGAAAACGAATTCAAATTGAATTGAAATTTGAATTGAATAGAAATGAATTTTAAAACGAATCTATAAAGAAGAATTCAATTGTGATTTGAATTGAAAAGGAAGTTGAAAATATTTTTGAAACGAATTCAAAACTATTTATATAATTCGTTTTAAATAGAAATCGACGAAGTATATATTATATATATTACATATATAATATAATGGCCTGAATAGAACGCGCCGCGCCGCGGCAGTTCGTGAATTTCGACCATTTATTTCAAACGGACATTACGGGAGATCCGACTGTCAGATTCTCCTAAAACCGGAACCGTTGGGTTCGTATCGAAAAGAGCTTTCTAACGAATATTAGAAATTTGAAATCTAACGGTTGGATTTGGAGATACGTCCAAATCAAATTCGAAAAAGGTCGCTGTAAGTGCAGTTCGATGGCCATTGTTGGAAATCGACTGTACGGGCCTTGATAAAATTATTAAAAATAGTAATAATTTGTGTAAAATCATAAGAAATGATTTGGGAAGAATTGGGATGAAAAACTCCATATTTGAAAAGATAAAAATAGATTTTTAATGAATTGAACTAGTTTGAACTAGAATTATAATTCTATTTATTTTTAAATAAATAAACTGAATTAGAAAGGGTTTTAAAAATAACCAGAATATCCAATGATTGCATTGGAGTGGATTTGAATCGAAATTGTCTTCGGAATATTTCGATGTTGGAATTCGTGATTATACAGATGTTGTTATGGAAATTTGAAAGATATATATTTATATCGTTATTTCCAATACGACATTTGTTAATCGTAGAATTTGATATTGAATATAAGCCGGGATATTTTCTATTCAGAGCCTTGTATTTAATATCAAATGTGATTTGGGTTTGTCGTGAATGGTGTCTTCACTAACACTGTTCTTGAACCCAGTTGAGAAAAGATTAAATCTTTTTATTTAGATTTAATGAAGTGTACCAATTAAATAACATTTAATTGGAATTGAATTGATATTGATTTTTGGGTTTATCGTGAACAGTGTTTTAAATAACACTTGTTCTTTAACCCGATAATTAATGAACGTGATTTGGGTTTGTCGTGAATGGTGTCTTCATTAACACTGTTCTTGAACCCAGTTGAGAAATGATTAAATCTTTTTATTTAGATTTAATGAAGTGTACCAATTAAATAACATTTAATTGGAATTGAATCGATATTGATTTTTGGGTTTATCGTGGACAGTGTTTTAAATAACACTCGTTCTTTAACCCGACGATTAATGAATGTGATTTTGGGTTTATCGTGAACCGTGTTTTTAAATGACACTGATTCTTTAACCCAGTCAAAAGATTAAAACTAAGTGGAGTTTTAATGAATCTTTAATTAGATTGAAAGGATCGAGAATGGAGTATCACCAGTTTTGCTCCAGGCGATAGTTAAATCTTTAATCAGATTTGAACGTGAAATTTAGAAACTAACTGTCGGTTAGCCAAGCAGAATGGTTTTCTGGATATTGATCTGATGTTGGTTTCGGCCTTCGGGGTTAATATTTGGGGAATTATTCTCTTGATTAATTTACGTTTAGTGACTAATGAATTGGAATGAGGCGTATGTTGTGTTTGTGTAACACTTATTTAAAATATACGCGAGTTATTCGGAAAGACCGGGTTTATCCCATTCTGAATAACTGATACGACGATAAGTCGAAGATGAAGACGATGGTCGAAGACCGGAGGTCTTCACGTCGTTTGGGTGATAGCTGATGATCTTGATTGGGCTGTACACCCAAGAAGATGGAAACAGTTAGTGATCGTCCAGACGTACTTGGAGATCGATGGATATGCGGGGTACTAGGTGCCTCCGGTTTCGTTCAGACCCAGAACGGACTTGTAAATGGACTGTGTGTCTGACATCGGATTTCATTCTATGTGACTGATATCGGTTGCATAGAATGGTTTGCCTGTGTGGCATGCTAAGATGCAAATGATCAAGGCTTCTGTTGAAAAGCAAAGTCTTGTGGTGATGATCAAAGCACGGCCTTTGTGGCGTAGCTTTGTGTAACGTTTACCTCGCGTGTTTCACACCAGGTATGAACCAAAAACGGGAGACGGACCTCAGGGAGGGCATGCGTTTCTTTCTAGTTAGAAGTGGCGTCAGTGGTTTTACACGCCCTGACGAGTTTGACTTATGTGGTTGTTGCTGTTGCGAGGCGCCTCGGATTGATCGGTCGTTCTCGAACCGATGGTGCCATTCGTTGGCTCGTTTACGCCCCAAAGGGCGGGGAAACGCAGTGTTCAGGCATTTTAATCCACATCGGTGGACCGGCCCTGACGATCCAAAGGCTTGACAGAGTACTTGCCTGAGGCTCGGACTAGACAGTCTCGAATCGGTTGAGGACTATCTTTTGCCTCGGTTCATAGACGGAAATCCAATTTCCAAATACGTGACATTTGCGGTTTTATTTGTAAACCTATATATGGCGACATGATATATGGTACCCATGCCGCCTATGATTGATACTTATGATTTGAAGTTGTTTTATGCACTATGCACTTATAATAGTATCAAATGATTTGTTTTAAACGTATCAAGCATTCTTTGGCTGTTATAAGGGAAAACCCTATCCCCCGGCTTGCGTTGCATTGTGTGATAGGACCTGGGTCTTATAACAGCTTCATTTTTCTTTATTTAGCATTGCGCTGTTCGTTTTATGCACTGGTATTCTTGGGAGGAAACCCGTTCCGTGTTATACGGCGTGGTCCCTTGATTTACCTAGCTTTAAAAATAAAGATTAACTGTTTTAGTTCTCACACCAGTCACATGACTGACTCGGAGTTTATTGTTTTAACCTAAACTCTGGGTGCCCTTATTTTGAAACGGGCAGCTAGTAGTTTTGGTTTTGCAGATTTATATTCACAGGATTCTGGTTTACAGCTGGAACGATATCCGGAAAGCTTTGTATCCGTATATCTCCTTCTAGTTGTGTATTGTATTATTTTCCGCTGCGATGTATTTAAATGTAATTTAAATCTCTGTTATTTCTGTGTAATATTCATTTATACTTTGTATATTCTTGTAATCTGATGCATTGTTGTAATATACAATGAAATGTTCTTCTGTTTGCGTTCTATTTTGTCGTGTTCTCAAACGATAGGGTGTTTCGAACGGTCTGGGTCGGTTTAGCGACTGGTTCGGACCGAGCGAAATTCCTTGCCGTCACATTTGGTATCAGAGCTTTGGTTTACAAAGCAGAGAACAAGGCACATTAGAACCATACGAAAGAATTCATCAGATATTGGATTAGTAATATCCAATTAGAATGACTCGTTAGAGATAGGATCAGTAGTATCCTAGAACGAGTGTGAAGAGTATATTTTTGAAAAGGAAAACAAATTTTGTTTTGAAAATTTAAATCAATTATTCGTAGTTGATTATCTATTTATATTGATGTGGACAATCCAGTATATATAGATTTTACGTATACGTCTGATCCGCGTGTATTCGAAATTTTAATATACTGGATAGATATAGAGTCACACTCTAGTCGCCCGGACATGATTCTGATGATGGCGCGCCATCACCAGTGTTTATTTTCGTGTTTCGAAGGTGTGATTTCTATATGTTTCCATTAGACTGGTGTGAGAACCAAAACTAATATAGTTAGAACACATTGTTGTAAATTGGCACCGAAACATGATTTTCTGTATATGTATCAAAATTATGAATTTGAAACTCTAATTCACTAATTGATTGATGTTTGTGTGGTTTGTTTATTTGTTTGCTAAATTTTAACCATTTTGCCTAATTCAACCAAATATTGAATTGTATTGGAATTTGGTCGCATCTGCTTGCATATACATGTATATCATTGAACAGGTCATAGCAAGGAGGCTAGAGCCAGAGAATAAAATTTGTTTGCCCGACAAATAGGTACATGTTTACTACATAATTTTCTGTTTTGTTTGGGTGATGATGATTTCGTGAGCCTATTGGCTAGCCGCTTGGCTTTTTCTTTTTCTTTTTGAGATCTGAAGGACCGGGGAAGCTATTTGAAATTCCCCGATGCTCCCGGTGCAGGGGAGGTTATGGCGAAATTTTTCGAAAATTTAGGGTGTTAGCCAAATTTTTGAAATTTTGAAAATTCTCAGAAACTGAAAAGTTGGAGAATGGAAGCCAGATCGAACGTAGAGTTAATAAATCAAACCACTTTCGACTTTGTTCCTTTTCGGGGACGAAAAGTTTTAAGTGGGGGAGATTGTAACAACCCGAAAATCTGGGCCAGTTTAAAATTTTTATTTTGGCAATTTTAGCGAATTTTGATTATTTAAAATGGATTATTTTAAATAATATCGACGAGAAAGTTTAGTTTGAATAGAATTCGATCGTATATATTTATACGCGTCGTCGTTAGAATATAAATATTTATATATAATTATAAATAGAATTGAAAATGGCGCGGTAGTTCGATAATTCGATTTCAAACTTCAATTGAATGTACCGGGTGCAAAACAATCCGGATTTTAGTGAAACCAAAAATGATGGGATCTAATTGATAATATCTTTCCAACGAATCCGAAAAATCAAGATTTCATATCTGGAATCAAAAGATATGTCTAGTTGAAAATTCTGAATAGTCGCTATGGAATTCAGGCCCTTAAAAATGGACATTTTGCAAATCGACCTCGGATTTCAACGAAACCACTTTTGTTGGGCCCGTGATGTTGAATTATTGCTAGATTCCAAATTTCATAATTTTTCGAATCAATATGTGAGCGTGGCATAGGAAAACGTGTTTTGACCATTTCAGTTGATTTTAATCGACTTGAAATTGACCATTTTTCTAACGGTCTCAGAATTCGACGAAACTAGTTTTGTTAGGACCGTATCGTCAATACGAAGCTAGAAAATATTTTTCTGGAATTTTTAAAGTTAGCATGTGACCCCAGTAATTTGAAATGTACGTTTAAAATTCAATATAGTGATTTAAATGTAAATTTAACGGAAACTGATTGTAACAGTCGAATCAGCCTACGATACATATCCCGTTGTGTTCGGAATGGGGGTAAAACGCTATGGACGACAGGCGGTGGGCCTCGTTTAGAGGTCGTATGTAAAAGTCAACTTTTTCAAATAATAAAATGATTAAATTAAAAAAAAAAAAAAAAACTAAACCCTCTCCTCCCCTATACGACCAGGCCCCCCCCCGATTTCATTTAAGAAAAAAAAGAGGAAAAAAAAAATCGCGGAGACCTCCCCGTCGGCGATAAGCATCGCCTTTCCCCCCCCAATCTACGGAGCGCCCCCGCCAGCCTCCACCTCGCAGAGACGCCGTCGCCTCCCTCCTATTCTCCCTCTCCAACGCCTCTCAACTACCCCGAAACCCAAGCGCCCAAACCCTTCGTTGACCCCTACCTTCAGCCAGTTGGCCACCACCACCGACCGCAAACGGGTCCCCCGACCCCAACGCCCTCCTCTAGCCAAATCCTCGGCTGTACGGGCCCCCCCTGCTGCTCGGTTCGACGTAAGACGACCCCCCCCCCCCTCTTCAAAATACTGTAAGTATTTCAATGTATTTTATTTTTATTTTAATTTCGATTTTAGGTTTAAAACTGATTTTTAAGTTAAGTTAAAACTGATTTTTAAGATAAGTTAAAACTGATTTTTAAGTTAAGTTAAAAACTGATTTTTATGTTAGTAAAATGATTAGAATTTTTATAGTAAAAAGATTAGGATTCTTGTAAAGAAAATACCATATTTGTGTAGAGGAAAAGTTCATATTTTTAATGAAGAATTTTTTTATTTGATGTTTAATGAAGATATGAAGTTAGATTTTTATTTTTATTTATCTAGAGATGAGATTTTTTATTTATATAAAAATATGATTTTTATGTATTGAACTTCGAATTAAAAATATGATTTTTATGTATTGAACTTCGAATTAAAAATATGATTTTTATGTATTGAACTTCGAATTAAAAATATGATTTTTATATATTGAACTTCGAACTAAAAATTCGATTTTTATATATTGAACTTTGAACTAAAAATTCGATTTTTATATATTGAACTTTGAACTAAAAATTCGATTTTTATATATTGAACTTTGAACTAAAAATTCGATTTTTATATATTGAACTTTGAACTAAAAATTCGATTTTTATATATTGAACTTTGAACTAAAAATTCGATTTTTATATATTGAACTTTGAACTAAAAATTCGATTTTTATATATTGAACTTTGAACTAAAAATTCGATTTTTATATATTGAACTTTGAAATAAAAATTCGATTTTTATATGTTGAACTTTGAAATAAAAATTCGATTTTTATATGTTGAACTTTGAAATAAAAATTCGATTTTTATATATTGAACTTTGAAATAAAAATTCGATTTTTATATATTGAACTTTGAAATAAAAATTCGATTTTTATATATTGAACTTTGAAATAAAAATTCGATTTTTATATATTGAACTTTGAAATAAAAATTCGATTTTTATATATTGAACTTTGAAATAAAAATTCGATTTTTATATATTGAACTTTGAAATAAAAATTCGATTTTTATATATTGAACTTTGAAATAAAAATTCGATTTTTATATATTGAACTTTGAGATAAAAATTCGATTTTTATATATGGAATAGCGAAGTAAAAATTTGATTTTTACATAGGTAGTGAAAGCGGACAACGAAGATGACGAAGATGCGAGGACGATGAAGATTTCTATCAATGAAGTGCCGTGGAGCTAGGATAGCTATATGTGAGAACTTCTCACTCAAATTCTATTTTCCTAGTTATATATTTATACTAGGATGCAAACGGTGCTTAGTAGCACCCGACACAATCGTCCACAGACCATGGACTTGTTTGTTTGATTGTTTGGTGATTGATTGCGATATTGGTTTGAATGTGGTTTGTGGTGTGAAAAAAAAAATCGAATCGATAAATTGGTTAGGATTAGACGTGCGCCGTTATAAGGCGTAGGAGTAAGGCTAGGTTAGACCCTTACTCCAAATTTTGTGGTTTGCAAAATGAAATTGATTTGATTGATGAGTGAATGGCGTGGGCCTTCACTAGACCGGGGATAAGGCTAGGCCTTGTCCCGTTTCTAGTATCGTGCCGTTATGCCGCCGAAATTTTCTAAAATATGTTAGAAAAATAAAAATATCATTTTATTTAAAGAATGAACTGAATAGAAATTCATATGTTGGAATAAAATGTTTCATCGTTAAAAATATAATTTTTAACGTGAATGTGAATAAATGAATAGTTACAAACAAATCGGCCGATTTGTTTGTATATACACTGATTTGACTGATATTGATTGGGTCGATAAATTTCACACCCAACTGCACAAATAAAATCTGTGTTTGATTGTTTGAAACCCCACACGGGTGTTGGGATGAAATTTGAAGTTCACTCATCCTGATTGATTAAATATGTCGATCGATTGATTGACAGGCTGTTATAAGCGTTGAATATCTATATTTGATGCTTATACAGTGTAGTGCACTTTGGTTGATGGTTGATTATTTTTCAATGCTACGATATACATGTGTTGTATGAAAATCCATATAATTAACTTTATATGGTAATTGATTGGGCCTCATTCCAATTTGAAAAATAAAGTATATTATAAAATAAAAGTTCATGTGTTGACAGTACTCATTCATTGAGATTGGTCATGTGTTGAACGAAATATTTTAGTAATAAAATTTGCACCTTTATCGATATAAAATAAAAGTTCATGTGTTGACAGTACTCATTCATTGAGATTGGTCATGTGTTGAACGAAATATTTTTTTTTGATAATAACAACTATTTTGAAAAAGAAATATTTGAAATAGAATATTTGAAAATAGAAATTTATGAAGCCGTGTTGATTAGTTTGACGCCATTTTGACGTGAACGATATTTATATTGAATTGAAAACGATTTCGAAATGAATTGAATTGAAAACGATTTCGAAATAAATTGAATTGAAAGTGAAAACGAATTCAAAATAAATTGAATTGAAAAGAAGTGAATTGAAAACGATTTCGAAATGAATTGAATTAAAAACGAATTCAAAGTGAATTGAAAACGATTTCGAAATAAATTGAATTAAAAACGAATTCAAAGTGAATTGAAAACAATTTCGAAATGAATTGAATTGATAACGAATTCAAAGTGAATTGAAAACGATTTTGAAATGAATTGAATTGAAAACGAATTCAAATTGAATTGAAATTTGAATTGAATAGAAATGAATTTTAAAACGAATCTATAAAGAAGAATTCAATTGTGATTTGAATTGAAAAGGAAGTTGAAAATATTTTTGAAACGAATTCAAAACTATTTATATAATTCGTTTTAAATAGAAATCGACGAAGTATATATTATATATATTATATATATAATATAATGGCCTGAATAGAACGCGCCGCGCCGCGGCAGTTCGTGAATTTCGACCATTTATTTCAAACGGACATTACGGGAGATCCGACCGTCGGATTCTCCTAAAACCGGAACCGTTGGGTTCGTATCGAAAAGAGCTTTCTAACGAATATTAGAAATTTGAAATCTAACGGTTGGATTTGGAGATACGTCCAAATCAAATTCGAAAAAGGTCGCTGTAAGTGCAGTTCGATGGCCATTGTTGGAAATCGACTGTACGGGCCTTGATAAAATTATTAAAAATAGTAATAATTTGTGTAAAATCATAAGAAATGATTTGGGAAGAATTGGGATGAAAAACTCCATATTTGAAAAGATAAAAATAGATTTTTATCGAATTGAACTAGTTTGAACTAGAATTATAATTCTATTTATTTTTAAATAAATAAACTGAATTAGAAAGGGTTTTAAAAATAACCAGAATATCCAATGATTGCATTGGAGTGGATTTGAATCGAAATCGTCTTCGGAATATTTCGATGTTGGAATTCGTGATTATACAGATGTTGTTATGGAAATTTGAAAGATATATATTTATATCGTTATTTCCAATACGACATTTGTTAATCGTAGAATTTGATATTGAATATAAGCCGGGATATTTTCTATTCATAGCCTTGTATTTAATATCAAATGTGATTTGGGTTTGTCGTGAATGGTGTCTTCACTAACACTGTTCTTGAACCCAGTTGAGAAAAGATTAAATCTTTTTATTTAGATTTAATGAAGTGTACCAATTAAATAACATTTAATTGGAATTGAATTGATATTGATTTTTGGGTTTATCGTGAACAATGTTTTAAATAACACTTGTTCTTTAACCCGATAATTAATGAACGTGATTTGGGTTTGTCGTGAATGGTGTCTTCATTAACACTGTTCTTGAACCCAGTTGAGAAATGATTAAATCTTTTTATTTAGATTTAATGAAGTGTACCAATTAAATAACATTTAATTGGAATTGAATCGATATTGATTTTTGGGTTTATCGTGGACAGTGTTTTAAATAACACTCGTTCTTTAACCCGACGATTAATGAATGTGATTTTGGGTTTATCGTGAACCGTGTTTTTAAATGACACTGATTCTTTAACCCAGTCAAAAGATTAAAACTAAGTGGAGTTTTAATGAATCTTTAATTAGATTGAAAGGATCGAGAATGGAGTATCACCAGTTTTGCTCCAGGCGATAGTTAAATCTTTAATCAGATTTGAACGTGAAATTTAGAAACTAACTGTCGGTTAGCCAAGCAGAATGGTTTTCTGGATATTGATCTGATGTTGGTTTCGGCCTTCGGGGTTAATATTTGGGGAATTATTCTCTTGATTAATTTACGGTTAGTGACTAATGAATTGGAATGAGGCGTATGTTGTGTTTGTGTAACACTTATTTAAAATATACGCGAGTTATTCGGAAAGACCGGGTTTATCCCATTCTGAATAACTGATACGACGATAAGTCGAAGATGAAGACGATGGTCGAAGACCGGAGGTCTTCACGTCGTTTGGGTGATAGCTGATGATCTTGATTGGGCTGTACACCCAAGAAGATGGAAACAGTTAGTGATCGTCCAGACGTACTTGGAGATCGATGGATATGCGGGGTACTAGGTGCCTCCGGTTTCGTTCAGACCCAGAACGGACTTGTAAATGGACTGTGTGTCTGACATCGGATTTCATTCTATGTGACTGATATCGGTTGCATAGAATGGTTTGCCTGTGTGGCATGCTAAGATGCAAATGATCAAGGCTTCTGTTGAAAAGCAAAGTCTTGTGGTGATGATCAAAGCACGGCCTTTGTGGCGTAGCTTTGTGTAACGTTTACCTCGCGTGTTTCACACCAGGTATGAACCAAAAACGGGAGACGGACCTCAGGGAGGGCATGCGTTTCTTTCTAGTTAGAAGTGGCGTCAGTGGTTTTACACGCCCTGACGAGTTTGACTTATGTGGTTGTTGTTGTTGCGAGGCGCCTCGGATTGATCGGTCGTTCTCGAACCGATGGAGCCATTCGTTGGCTCGTTTACGCCCCAAAGGGCGGGGAAACGCAGTGTTCAGGCATTTTAATCCACATCGGTGGACCGGCCCTGACGATCCAAAGGCTTGACAGAGTACTTGCCTGAGGCTCGGACTAGACAGTCTCGAATCGGTTGAGGACTATCTTTTGCCTCGGTTCATAGACGGAAATCCAATTTCCAAATACGTGACATTTGCGGTTTTATTTGTAAACCTATATATGGCGACATGATATATGGTACCCATGCCGCCTATGATTGATACTTATGATTTGAAGTTGTTTTATGCACTATGCACTTATAATAGTATCAAATGATTTGTTTTAAACGTATCAAGCATTCTTTGGCTGTTATAAGGGAAAACCCTATCCCCCGGCTTGCGTTGCATTGTGTGATAGGACCTGGGTCTTATAACAGCTTCATTTTTCTTTATTTAGCATTGCGCTGTTCGTTTTATGCACTGGTATTCTTGGGAGGAAACCCGTTCCGTGTTATACGGCGTGGTCCCTTGATTTACCTAGCTTTAAAAATAAAGATTAACTGTTTTAGTTCTCACACCAGTCACATGACTGACTCAGAGTTTATTGTTTTAACCTAAACTCTGGGTGCCCTTATTTTGAAACGGGCAGCTAGTAGTTTTGGTTTTGCAGATTTATATTCACAGGATTCTGGTTTACAGCTGGAACGATATCCGGAAAGCTTTGTATCCGTATATCTCCTTCTAGTTGTGTATTGTATTATTTTCCGCTGCGATGTATTTAAATGTAATTTAAATCTCTGTTATTTCTGTGTAATATTCATTTATACTTTGTATATTCTTGTAATCTGATGCATTGTTGTAATATACAATGAAATGTTCTTCTGTTTGCGTTCTATTTTGTCGTGTTCTCAAACGATAGGGTGTTTCGAACGGTCTGGGTCGGTTTAGCGACTGGTTCGGACCGAGCGAAATTCCTTGCCGTCACATTTTCCATTGTTAATAACGTATATTTTCTAAAATTAGAAAATAAGAAATGTTGAATATATGGAAACAGGAGATAAGTAAATTAATGAACTAAAGAGATAAATGTTAAATGATGATTAATCGATATTATTTCAATTTGGAAATAATATTGTTGTTTGCACACATGTTTTTCTTTTATAGTTAACTCACCGACTATCGAAGTTTTCGACCATTTTAACGTTGTTAATATGGAGAGACCGATTGGATTATTATCCGAATAACCACTCCGTATTGGCATAAGCATTGCGAATCATATATGCCAAAGATAATTGAAGACGGAGTAAAGTGCAAGGGCTATTATATAAATCTTAGGTAAAGATTGCCTAAGATGGATGTACTGAATAGTGCCTTCGGTTTGTCCAGTCCCAGGACAACTTGTATGGAAGAAGGTCTGACAGAGTATATCTAATAGATCGCCTAAGTTGATCTCTTCAAACGTATTCACGTTTGGTGGCGGAGGAATTCGTTTCTCTTAGTTGTATACCCGTGTTATTTTTGGATAAATCAATTTGTGATTTGGCGGGTATGACGATGTGACATTAAAAGTAAATAAATGTGTGATCTGTCAGAGATAAGCGTGGCCTCTAGCCTCACAACCGGGAAATGACAAAAATCGGGCAGGCAGCATGGCATGTAGGTCGCACCTATTAGGGTGTATAATCACCTGATCTAGAGTTTCAGTTACTTCTAAAAATCTATTGTCAATGCTGTAGCATTCGGGAAACGGTTGCTGATCCCAACCGTTGGTGATATACATTCGATACACTCAAGCGAAATGAGTGGTCGGTCATGTGTGGCCGGGTTGCAAGATGTTCTTGTTGAACCCAGTGTATTCCTTTCTAGAGGTACACTAGCAAAAGGTGGTTCCATACCTTGTCATAGTTGGAAATCCATTACCCAATACGTGCTTGCGGTTTTGATTGTATACTATATATGTAGAATGTGAGATGAAAGCGTTTCTACTAGATGATTATTATATTGTGATTGATAGACATTATAATAATATCATGAGAGTTTTGATATAAAGATTGATTTTGGATTCTCATAAGGGAAAAACCCATTCTGTTATACGGTGTGGTCTTATGAGATATCGCTTAATGGCTCAAACTGTTTTACTCATACCAGTCCCGTGACTGACCCGGAGTTTATTTTGTTTTGTTTTCCCTAAACTCTTGGGTGCCCAATTTTGTACGGGCAGTCAAGTAGTCGGGATTCACAGATACTTGAAGAGCTGGAGCAGGAGGCTTCAGGATCATATAGCTATTGTTTATTTCCGCTGTGTTGTAAGTGATGTACTTTGGAAATGATATGTATATTCAAGTACAGATTTATATTTCAAAGTTATGATATATAATATGTGTTATTCGTTCCGCTGTGAGGTTCGTGTTACTCTGATGTTGTGTTCTTCTTCTTTTATTCTAAGTTTCTATCTTATCTATTCTCACCCTCTAATTTCTTTCATTAACTACCGGTATTTTTGATCCTTGGATGTTCAATATGTGTTGTATATCGGATAACCAAGATCAACTTTTTCCGGGTCGTTACAGATTATGTGCTAGGATACTCGTACCACTGACAATTTTGACTCTCCGTCAACATTTTAAGCTGATTTTGTTGTATCCCCTTGAAAGTTTGTTTTCTATAGTAGAAATTATGAATACTTGAAAGTTTTAATTATAACTGAATTCTTGACATCTTCAAAGATATATTTTACCATGGTCGTATTTACATACTTGTGATTTTCTTTTGTTTGAAGTGCATCCTCCTTGAAATAACTGCTTGCTCTGTCTCTTTGTAAATTTGTTTCACATGGCCCCGTATCAAATGTGAAGTGTCGTTGGCATATACTTTGCATGCAAGTTTTGAATATTCTTGAATATTTTCTTCTGTAGTTGTCTTATGTGAATAGAGGTTGTCACCATGGAAATATGACTATGATGTTTTAGAAATATATCCATCACAATTGTAGTACATTCATACCCACGCACACTATTATCATTCTATAGTAAACTTGGATTTAATTTCTTCATCGTTTATATCATGATATCAGAGCAACGATCTTTAAATTAATTTCAAGATCTCAAATATATTTCTCAATCTTATTCGTGAATCATGGGAGAGACCAAATCGGTGATGGAAGTCGTGTCGGTGATATATAAGATAATTAAGCACAAGGTAAGTGAATCAAATTACTTCGATTGGAGTAAAACGATTTGATTGTATTTATGGAGTATTGATCCAGATAATCATCTCATTAAAGATTCACCTGAAGCTGATCCATTTGACAAGGACGCATTGATTTGGCTTCGAGATGATGCTCGATTGTTTCTTCAAGCCCGAAATACAATTGAGAGTGATATCATAAGTTTTGTGAATCATTGTGAGTTCGTGAAAGAACTTATGGGTTATCTGGAATTTTATATTTTGGAAAAGGAAATATAAATCACATGTATGAGATTTGCAAGTCATTTTATCAAGTGGAAAGACAAGATCAGTCACTGATGGATTATTTTATGACATTCAATAAGACTTATGAAGAGTTTATTTTGGTACTTCCTATTAGTGCTAATGTTAAAGTGTAGCAGAAGCGGAGAGAGCAAATGGCTATTACGAGTTTTTTGGCAGGTCTCCCATCTAAGTATGAATCTGCTAAATCTCAAGTTTTATCTGGATCAGATTTGTTTAGGAGGATTCTTAGAACTGAAGTCTCAAATTCAAATTCAAATTCAACTCCATCAGTTCAACACAATAGCGGTTTGATTGGTACAACTAATAATCATCAACTATCGAAACCTAATCAGAACTCATACAAAAGGGAGGATAGTATGCCTGGATATGAAAATCAGACAGTGAAGTCATGTGTATATTGCAAGAAACAAGGCCATACTAAATTTGAATGTTGGAAGCTACAAAATAAGCAAAAACTGGTTGGAAATCAACAAGCAACCAATGTTGTGAAGACCCAAGATCAAGTTAGCAAGAATGTTATGATTTTGGCTGAAGAATTTTCTAAATTTACTGAATATCAGAACGGTCTCAACAAGTCAGTTCAACCTATTTCTATTATCGCAGATAATAGCAGTTTTGCCAATGCAGGGAAAATTCAATGGCTCATCGATTTTGGTGCTATAGATAATATGACAAGTAATTGTATTCTTTCCTCAAGTTTTCATTCACAAACTCCTACTCATAATGTCACTTTAGTTGATGGTTCCTCTTCAAACAACAATAAGTCCAACCTATTCACCTTCTCTATCAACCTCTGCCTTATATGTACCTAAACTTGCGTTATGTCTACTCTCTGTCAGTCAAATAACACAACAATTGAACTGTTTTATCTCATTCTTTCCATCTTATTGTATATTTCAGGATCTTGTGATTCGGGAAATTATTGATAGAGGGCGTGAGTCAAATGGACTGTATGTACTTGATGTTCCTTCCACAAATCAACAATCATTTGTTTATTCAAGTATTTCTCAAGTCTTAAAGACACACCGTCAATTAGATCATCCATCTTTACCATTTTTAAGGAAATTATGTCCACAGTTTAAATCATTACAGTCATTGAACTGTCAATCATATTAGTATGTTAAACATCATCGTGTAAGCTTGAGTCCTATAATAAATAAAAGAGCTAATTGTCCTTTTGAGCTTGTTCATTATGATATTTGGGGTCCACCATCTGTGATTTCTAAACCAGGGTTTAGATACTTTGTTACATTTGTAGATAATTATTCACGTATGACTTGGTTGTTTCTTATGAAAAACCAATCTGAATTGTATTCAATATTTTGTTCATTTTGTGATGAAATTAAAACTCAATTTAATGCTTCTGTTAAAACGATAAGGAGTGATAATGAGAAAGAGTATACTTTGAGTTTATTTCAAACTTGTATGAGTCGAAATGTGATGCTACATGAAACATCTTGTGTGACAAAGCACCTCAAAATGGATTCACTGAAAGAAAGAACTACATTTGCTTGAAACAACATGGGCTTTGTTATTTTATGTGAATGTGTCTAAAAGTTTCTAGGCTAATGTTGTATCCACATCGTATTTTTTAATAAATCGTATGCCTTCAACTGTTCTTAATGATGATATACCTCTTTTCGGACAAATCACTATATCCTATTAAGCCAAAAATATTTAGGTGTACATGTTTTGTTCGAGATGTTAGACCACAAATATCTAAACTTGATCCAAAATCTGTCAAGTGTATATTCCATGGTTATTTTCATTTGCAAAAAGGGTATAGGTGTTTCTGTCACTCTATAAATAAATGTCTTATATCTATTGATGTCGCTTTCATTGAAGAAACGCCATTCTTTCAGTCATCATCAAGCTTACCTTGTCAAAGTCAAGAAAGTCAGAAGGGAATGATGATTTTCTTGTATATGAAATATCACATTCTATATAAGAAGGGAACAATACCAATAGTTCTGTTGAAACGAGTTTATCATTGTCCCATGTTACAACTCCATCTACATCTAATGTAATCCCTCCACTTGAATATGAACCTTTTTCTACAATTGATCCTGAAACTGATCTTCTTATTACTCTACGAAAGAGAAAACGTCAGTGCACATATCTTATCTCTTCATTTGTCTGGTATGAACAATTATCCTCATCAACTCGTTAACTTATCACTTCTCTTGAATTTGTTTCTATACCTAAAACTGTTGAGGAAGCATTATCAAATTATATATGGTAGGCTGTTATGGTTGAGGAAATGAATGCTCTTGAATATAATGAAACAAGGAGTTTAGTTCGGTTACCTGAAAATAAGAGACCTATTGGGTGTAAGTGGATATTCATTGTAAAAGCAAACTCTGATGGTTCAATTGCTAGATTGAAGGCATGTTTGGTTGCAAAAGGATATGCAGAAACTTATGGAGTGAATTATTCTGAAACTTTTTCCCCAGCAGCAAAGTTAACTTATATTCAGATGTTTATTTCATTAGCAGTAACATATAACAAGAAATCACTTCATCTTGAAATGAAGAATGCATTTCTTCATGGTGATTTCAAAGAAAAGGTTTACATGGTTCAGCCCCCTCGTTTCACTGCACAAGGGAAGAGTGGTCTTGTGTGCAAGTTGAAGAAAACAACTGTATGGATTAAAACAGAGTCCTAGAGCTTGGTTTGGAAAGTTCAGTTATGCAATGGAAACCTTTTGAATGGTGAAGAATAGATATGATCATCCAGTGTTCCATAAGAATACTAAATCTAGCATAATTTTAGTTGTGGTTTATATTGATGATATGATAACTGGAAATGATGAACAAGGTATTTCATCCCTTAACACCTTTATTTACAACCAGATTCACACTAAAGATTAAGGAGACTTGATGTATTTCCTAGGTGTGGAAATTACAAGAGATAATGATAGTATTGTTATGTCTCAATGAAAGTATGTTCTTGATTTGGTGGAAGAGACCACAAATCTAGGTTTTAAACCTAGCACTATTCCTATTCCATTAAACTGTAACATTGTAGAGAATGGTGAGTTGTTCAAAGATCCAAAGAAATATAGGAGATTGGTAGGAAATCTGAATTATCTAACTGTTACACAACCTAACATTGCTTTTGCCTTTAGTGTTGCAATATAGTTTATGGTGTTTATCTACCAAAGAATCATATATGAATCGATAGAATTAATCAAATAATAATTTAGTTATGAAAACCCTGGTCGGTCGGTCGCACGTAATTAGACTTGGTCATTCATAATCCCGGTCGCTCATTCTTTCGAACAAGGGGAGTCGGTCATCTTCTCATCAATAGTAGGACGGTCGCATGACCAAGACACAAGTTCCATTGAATATGTTCCGAGTCGTTCTTCCTCTTGCATCAACAAGCATCTGGTCGGTCTCATAAGAGCTCCTAGTCGGTCGGAATCCTTCAGACCATTTTTCAAGAAGGGTCGGTCATAATGGACAAAATCTCTGGTCGTCCTTTTTCTCACAAGGCTCCTGGTCGCTTTTTCTTCCAAGTAAAGTGGTCGGTTTCTTTCTTGCTATCACCCTGGTTGGTTCCACCATTCATGAAGTCCTGATCGTTCTGCTCTGGATCTAAGCCTTTGGGTCGTCTTGATGTCACATAATAGTCGGTCGGTCTTGTCTCTATGCTAACCTGGTCGCTCCATCCTGCTTCGAAGCCTCAGGGTCGGTCCGCCCTATGTCAAAGATCCCTGGTCGGTCCGCTCTGCACCAAAGCTTTCAGGTCGTCAAAATAGGTTTTAGATCGGTCAAAGCTGATCTGGTTGGTACAAAAGCATGCCAGCTGGTAACAGAGAGCAGTGGCATTTTCGTAAATACTCAAAATACTGACCCATAACCTGAAGGTCGTATTTCAGCCATTTCGTCACCTATAAATAGGACACCACTTCCATCATGAAGTGGGGGGATTTTTCGGAGGAGCAACAAGGTGCTGCTGGATTGTTCTTTGACCCTTTCCAAACATTCCAACATCCATTCTAGATCATTCACCGAAGACTTGTCAAACTTGTGGCCATGGCTTCTATAGAAGAAGAAGCATATGTGTTCCATAAGAGAAGGGATTAACCGTAAAAGCTCCATCATCAAAGAATTCTTCGCTGTCCTTTTAAGCTTTCGATCATTATCAATAAGTGTGAAGATGAATGTATATCAAAAAGAGCTTCTACGAATGTATGGGTGAACAAATATTGTAAAACTCTTAGTGAATAATAAAATTCTATCTTCAGAGTGGACGTAGACACTAATAAGGGTCGAACCACTATAAATTCTTGTCTTCTTTTCATATTTTGATGTTTTTTAGATCCTAGATATGGCTCCACACAATTGTAAAGGTATTCTTACACCTTGCCTATGAAAAGGTGACGTGCTTTCTAAGCATCTCGCCTCCGATTAGGTGACGTGTCAAGCAATACTTCGGCTGTTTTGCCAAATTTTGGTGTATACAATTAGGCGCCCACCGTGGGACCGGATCTACTTTCTGACATCAAATATATTGCGAAGACCTTGAAGTCTTTGAGCTCAGTCTCAAAATAGATCGTTCAAATCTACGAGTTGGGCCTTCTGACGAACACTCCTCAAAGTTTAAGCTACTTTCGGAAATAATGCCGCCAAAAGCAAATAAGGAAGTAAGGGCTAGAGCATCTAATGAGGGAAATCGAGAGGAAACCCCCGCGGTTAACCGGCTTGAAGTAGGCGAAACATCGAATGGAGGCGTGAATGTCACAAGAGGCGAGCTTGATCAAGCCGTCGCTAGACTGACACAACAGCTGGAGATAGCTAACAAAGCCATGTTGGCAAGGCTAGATTCACTCTTTGCTCTTCAAGCCACTACGACAAAGGTAAATTCAAAGCCTGCTCATGCAGAAGATGTCGGTTCCTCTTCTTCTAGTCCGAATCGAGAAAAATCTTTCCAAGAGATCTCTGATCCTGGTAAAGGAAAACTTGAGAATTCGAAGCAAGCTGATTGGAACCGTAATGCAGGGATTACTTCTCGTCAAGTTTCTAATTCTGCCAAAGGGGCACTTTCCAATGAAGAAAGACCAAGACCCCGGAGTCGCAACTGTGAAGGTTTGCTTAAGCAAGCCTCCGGTCGAGACAAAAGCGTCCGCCCCGTAGATAGCCTCCACGAGAAGGATCGTCTCTGGAAAATGGTCTGACAGATTATAAAAGAAAGAAAACATCGAAACGATAATGAGGCTGAATGGGAGTTCGCGCCATCAAAAACCCCTCTCGCTGAAAGAATCAAAAAGGCAACTTTCCCATGGAAATTTAAGCCACCTACAATCCAAGCCTACAATGGGACAGGCGACCCTAATGTGTTTTTGTTTCGATACGACCAACACATGGATGGGGCTCAAGCAACCGATGAGCTTAAGTGTTTGTACTTCCCAGTGTACTTGGAAGGGGTAGCATCATTATGGTTCACTAAATTGTCTCCCAGGTCTATTGATAATTTTTTCCACACTAGCAAAATGCTTCCAAGATCAGTTCCGCCTCCAGACAACGAAGGTTAGAGATATTATGTCCCTCAACGAGCTGGAACAAGCCCCGGGTAAAACGATTAGATCTTTTCTGAATCGTTTTAATGCTGCCACTCCCGAAGTGGGGACCTACGAGCCAAGGTTAATTCTAATGGCTTTAAAGGGGGGCATAGATAAACAATCTGAATTTGGAAGGTGGTTAAAGAGAAAGAAGCCCGATACATTAGAGAAATTCTATGACAAAGATGAGGAATACATGTGTCTTGAAGATGATCCCATCTATTCTGTTGGCAATGTCAAAACTAATGTAGTTCCGGAGAGGAAGGAAGCTCCTACAAAAACCAATCAAGGAAATTTAGGAGGGGGCAAAAAAGAGGAAACGGTTATGATGCTAGGAACGACAAGGATTCCAAAAAGTGACGCTTCTTCAAGCCAACAGACCTTACTCCGTTGAATGACAAAATTGAGCACATATACATGGCAACTAAGGATACGGAGGATTATCCGAGCCCGAAGCCAATAAAGGTGTCCGAAGAAACTGCAAATTTAGGAAGGTTCTGCCGGTTTCATAATCGACCGGGTCATGACACTAATGAGTGTCGGCACTTGAGGAATCTGATTGAAGAATTGATAAGAAAAAACCGTCTTCAGGAGTATGTGAAACGTTCATCAGATATTGAGGCTACTCAGGGGCAGCAAGCTCATCCAAGTCAAGACGAAAGAACACCTGCAAACGGTTCTCGACCTATTATCAATACGATTAGTGGTGGACCTCATCCTGCAGGAGATACATGGGAGGACATTGTCAGGTATACAAATAAACTAAGGGGTGCTTTAAAGGAAGATGGATTTGAAGTTTGCAGTAACTCTCTTCGTTGGAAAATGCCAAAAACATCCTGGGAAGATGTGGTGTTCCGAGATCGGGATTCTAGCGGAGTGCTGACTCCTACTATTGATCCAATAGTGATCACTATTGGCTTGGGTCCAGCAATAGTAAAGAAGGTACTGATTGATAATGGGGCATCGGTAAATGTCCTGTTTTACAATACTTTCTCTAAGATGGGGTTGTCTATGGATAATGTGCGAGCAAGTAAAAATAAAATACGCGGTTTCACTGGTGTACCAACTCAGCCTATTAGTGTGGTCGATCTCCTCGTAGAGCTTGGTGAGGGGAAGAAGCAAGTTTCCATGATGCAGCCTTTTGTTATAATAGACTCACTTTCAGGGTATAATGCATTTTTGGGAAGGCCAGCACTAACTACTTTCAGGATAGCTCTTGCTCCATGGTGCTTAATGATGAAGTTCCCAACTGCAAACAGAGAGGGAGTAATCAAAGGAGATCCTCAAGAGTCAAGTGATTGCTATATGGCAGAATTGATTGAAGCTCAGAAGTATGAAATCAAGAAGGATGTGGAGGCTCCTCTCTACATCCATGAAGCCCCCTTATAGCAATTAATGACCTCCCCCTGTGCTGGAAAATACGACGACATGCAAGAAGTTATGGATCCGCGAAAAACCAGTGCAGGGGATGAAAGGGCAGCACCAGCTGAGGCTACCATTTCTATACAGGTCCATGATAATGATCCAGATAAGGTGGTGAAGATAGGCTCTCAGTTGGATCCTTTGCTGCAAAAGGAATTGATTGTTTTTCTAAAGGCGAATTTGGATGTCTTTGCTTGGAACCACTCAGATATGTGCGGAATATCTCCGGAAGTGATGGTGCATAAGCTGAATATTGATCCTAGCATACATCATGTGAAACAGAAAAGACGGATGCAAGGCCCTGAAAGATCTGAGGCTTTGAAGGATGTGGTGGATAGGCTATTGAAGAACAATTTCATTCGCGAATCCACCTATCCTAATTGGGTGTCTAATCCAGTTCTTGTGAAAAAGTCAAACGGTAAATGGTGGGTGTGTGTTGATTATTCTGATCTAAACAAAGTGTGCCCGAAAGACAGTTTCCCCCTACCTCGAATTGATCAGCTTGTTGATGCAACGGCGGGGCATGAACTATTGTCTTTCATGGATGCGTACTCAGGCTACAGTCAGATCATGATGCACGAGCCGGACCAGGATAGTACTAGTTTCATAACTGATCGTGGGTTGTATTGTTATAAGGTAATGCCGTTTGGTTTGAAAAATGCAGGTGCCACATATCAACGCCTGGTAAATTCAATGTTCAAAGGGCAAATTGGAAAGACCATGGAAGTCTACGTTGATGATATGTTGGTGAAATCCAAGGAAGAAAAAAGTCATATGAGAGACCTTGACGAGATGTTTCAAATCCTAAGAAAATACGGCATGAAGCTGAATCCACTCAAATGTTCATTTGGTGTAGCTTCAGGGAAGTTTCTTGGCTTCATGGTAAATTCTCGGGGCATTGAAGCAAACCCAGCGAAGGTGATTGCCTTGCGAGAAATGCAAGCTCCGCGGACTAAAAAGGAACTCCAAAGCTTGAATGGCAAGGTAGCAGCTTTAAGCCGTTTCATTTCAAAGGCGACGGACAGGTGCATTTCCCTCTTTGATGCATTGTAAAAGGAAAGGAAGAGTTTCCAGTGGACTCCTGAGTGCCAGCAAGCATTTGAGGGTCTTATCAAGCACATGGAATCACCTCCGATGCTGTCAAAACCAAGGGATGGAGAAAGCCTATTCCTATATCTTGCAGTATTATCCCATGCTCTAAGCGCAGCCCTCATCAGGGAAGAAGATAAAGTTCAGTGGCCAGTATACTACATCAGTAAAAGGTTTACCGGGGCGGAGATGAATTATCCGAAGATAGAAAAGCTTGCATATGCTTTACTTATCGCATCACAGAAGCTCAGGCCTTATTTCCAATCTCATTCTATTAAGGTCCTTACAGATCAACCTTTGAAACAAGTATTGTTCCATCCAGAAACCTCGAGGAGATTACTAAAGTAGAATGTTGAGCTCAGTCAATATGATATCACTTATCACCCCAGGAAAGCGATAAATGGGCAAGCTCTGGCTGATTTTATTGCCGAGTTCACTAATAGAGGAGAGGAAATGGAAGAAACCAATGAATTGATCGCCAGATGGAAGCTTTTTGTTGATGGTGCTAAGAATGAATACTGTGCTGGGGCAGGAATAGTGTTCGAAACTCCAGAAAGACGACATATATGTTGTGCTTTACGGTTCGAATTCCCCGTTACCAACAACGAGGCCGAGTATGAAGCTTTGCTTGGAGGATTAAGAGTTGCGGAAGAATTGAACCTGAAAAGTTTGTTAATCTTCAGCTATTCACAGTTGATGGTTTCCCAGATCAAAGGTGAATTTCAGACCAAGATGGGAAAGCTCCCGACGTATCTACGCAAAGCCAAAGAGTTCCTTGACAATCTGGAGTATTATGCTATTTCCCATATCCCTAGAGGGGAAAATTGGAAAACCGATTCTTTATCAAAGCTGGCTAGTACCGGAGATCCTCAAATCTTCGATCTAGTTCCTGTTGAAGTTTTATCTAGTTCTAGTATTGAAGAACCTGATGTAGATTGGGTTATGGAGACAACCGACGAGCCAGACTCGTGGATGACCCCCATCAAGAACTATATACTCCATGGAACACTTCTTGAAAATCCGAAGAGTCGCAAGAAGTTGCTCCGAAAGTCTCGTTTGTATCTCGTCCAAGATGGTTGCTTATATAGAAGAGGATTTTCAACACCTTTGCTACGATGTGTAACAAAGGAAGAATCCAAAGCAATCCTGGCAGAATTACATGAAGGAGATTGTGGAGGGCATGTAGGTGGACAAACTCTTGCCAAAAAAGTTCTTCGATATGGCTACTTTTGGCCTGATGTAAATCTCGACTCTATGATCTTCGCTAAAAAATGTGACCGATTCCAGAAATTTGCAAAAACACCGAGAGCTCCATCGACTGAGTTGACACAAATGTTGAGTCCTTGGCCATTTGCCGTCTGGGGCATAGACTTGATTGGAGTATTACCTACCGCAAAATCCAGCTTCAAGTGTGCCATAGTTGTTGTGGACTACTTTACTAAATGGGCTGAAGCTGAACCACTGGAAACCATCACATCAAGAAGGGTGATCAATTTCGTTTTGAAAAATATCATATGCAGATTTGGAATTCCATAGAAGATTATCACCGACAATGGCACGCAATTTGAAAGTGATGAATTCAGGGACTTTTGCGACAAATATCATATTCAGAAAAGTTTTGCAGTAGTTGCCCATCCACAGGCCAACGGGCAAGTCGAGGCAGTCAACAAAATCCTAAAATCTACCATTAAGAAGCGTCTCGAGAAAGCTAAAGGTAACTGGATTGAAGAACTGCTACTTGCACTATGGGCTTATCGTACGACTCATAAAACTGCAACATGGCACACTCCATTCTCTTTAGCATTTGGTTCAGAAGCAATGATACCTATGGAGTTAGAGGTTCCTACTCACCGCAGAATTCACTTTAACCAGAAAGAGAATGAAAAGCTGCAACTTGAAGCCCTTGATTTACTCGAAGAAAAAAGGGCCGAGACGGAACTTAGAATAGTCGCCCATCAAAGGAGAATTGCCCGGCACTTCAATCAAAAGGTCAGGCATAGAACATTTGAAGAGGGAGACTTAGTGCTAAAAAAGATCATGACCGCAATAGGAGTCTTTGGCCCTAATTGGGAAGGTCCATTGGTCATCGATCAAAAGCTCCTCGATGGCACCTTTAAACTCAAGACTACAGACGGAGTGGAACTCCCAAGGGCCTGGAACAGTGATCACCTCCGTCGTTATTTCAAATAACCTTCTATCTCATATTCCTTTGTATTCCTCTATGAATATAGTAGATACTTTGTACGAGATTGCATGAATACGAATAAAACGGTTCTTTTGAATCCTATCTAAACTGTACATTTACATACCTTTGATTATATATTCAAAGATGCTAAGTTACAATTTCTGGTTACAGGACATAATAAATCCGCTGGTTCATTGTCCGATGAAAGCCCGGTGTTAGTTCATAGCATATTCTAAAAGGACAAATTGCATACCGCCCGTCAAAATACGGGAGTATGAAATGTCTCCATAAGATAAAAAGAAGAACAAAACACCAAGGCTAACCAGCGGGAAAAACCAAAGGAGTAAAATCAAGAAAACTCGCTAAAATTCCACCAAAGGAGCATCATCCGAAAGGATCGACCTAGGGTTATGGTTTTACTACCAAGACATCTTGATCAATTCAAATGTCCAAAAAAAAATCAATACCTACTCCGTGGAACTAGGCAGACACAAATTTAACCCAAAACCTCTCCGGGGGTGCTCAGTCAAATAACTTAAAGTCAGAAAAATCTGACCACGTTATTACCGAGTCATTAACCCAAAACCTCTCCGGGGGTGCTCAGTCAAATAACTAAAAGTCAGAAAAATCTGACCACGTTATTACTGAGTCATTAACCCAAAACCTCTCCGAGGGTGCTCACTCAAATAACTAAAAGTCAGAAAAATCTGACCACGTTATTACTGAGTCATTAACCCAAAACCTCTCTGGGGGTGCTCAGTCAAATAACTTAAAGTCAGAAAAATCTGACCACGTTATTGCCAAACTGAGTTTTTAACCCAAAACCTCTCCGGGGGTGCTCAGTCAAATAACTTAAAGTCAGAAAAATCTGACCATGTTATTACTGAGTCATTAACCCAAAACCTCTCCGGGGGTGCTCAGTCCAATAACTAAAAGTCAAAAAAATCTGACCACGTTATTACTGAGTCATTAACCCAAAACCTCTCCGGGGGTGCTCGGTCAAATAACTAAAAGTCAGAAAAATCTGACCATGTTATTACTGAGTCATTAACCCAAAACCTCTCCGGGAGTGCTCAGTCAAATAACTTAAAGTCAGAAAAATCTGACCACGTTATTGCCAAACTGAGTTTTTAACCCAAAACCTCTCCGGGGGTGCTCAATCAAATAACTTAAAGTCAGGAAAAATCTGACCATGTTATTATCAAACTGAGTCATTAACCTAAAACCTCTCTGGGGGTGCTCAGTCAAATAATTAAAAGTCAGAAAAATCTGACCACGTTATTACTGAGTCATTAACCCAAAACCTCTCCGGGGGTGCTCAGTCAAATAACTTAAAGTCAGAAAAATTTGACCACGTTATTGCCAAACTGAGTTTTTAACCCAAAACCTCTCCGGGGGTGCTCAGTCAAATAACTAAAAGTCAGAAAAATCTGACCACGTTATTACTGAGTCATTAACCCAAAACCTCTCCGGGGGTGCTCAGTCAAATAACTTAAAGTCAGAAAAATCTGACCACGTTATTGCCAAACTAAGTTTTTAACCCAAAACCTCTCCGGGGGTGCTCAGTCAAATAACTAAAAGTCAAAAAAATCTGACCACGTTATTGCCAAACTGAGTTTTTAACCCAAAACCTCTCCGGGGGTGCTCAGTCAAATAACTTTAAGTCTGGAAAAATCTGACCATGTTATTGTCAAACTGAGTCATTAACCTAAAACCTCTCCGGGAGCACTCAATCCTATTAAAATCAGTAAAAATCTGAACAAACAAAGTCACAAATTGGGTAAAAGCTCTCTTCATGAGGTGTCCACTTATTCTGCAATATCTGGTCCTCCCAGATACAGAGAATATCAGATTAAAGTTAACGCAACTGTTCGCGTAGCATTGGGCCCACCCATTTGTGAAAACAGTTGCCCAGGAAAAAGCCTTCATCAGAGGCATTCATTCATACAATATCTGGTCCGTCTGGATACCAGAAATAACGGATATTAATCAATATCTAGCAAGTAGGTAAAATATGTGAAGTGCATGTGTAATGTGCAAACAAGAAAGCCAGAAGAATAAGGCATAACACATAGGCACATCACATGCACATACCAAAACGAAACCACCAGCATCGTAAGTACATCCATAGAGTACTAACAAAAAACAGTCTAGAAGTTAAAGGCGAGGGCAGGCACTCAATTACTACAAACCAGTCTAGATTAAAAGTTCAGAAAATAAAGATCGTCAAACAAAGAGTGCTACACAATCGGGTGCTTCCTAGGCCTCCCGACCTTCCTCTTCGTTGGGATAGAACCTGAAGGGGAAGCACCAGAGGCAGGCCTCTTGTCGGAGGGACCCGCTAGTTTAATATCGCCTTTCGGGAAAGCAGCAATGATGGTATCCCGAGCTCGTAAAGCTTGAATCAGTTTCATCTTGTCCTCTTCCAAGACGGAAATTCGCTCAAGATTTTCCCTGTGAAGTCTATCCAAATCTCCGACCAGAATGTACCAATCTTGAAGTTTTTGAGAAGTCTGATCCTTCAGCATAACCATTTGTTTATTAAACTACTCCAATGCATCCTCCATTCGGCTCAGTAATCTAGATTTAACAACGACCATATCACTAGACATAATCTGATGATCAGAAGAAGAGACACCCACATTGGAAGTAACTCCTTGTAAATTCCAATCGGGAAGTCGTCAAGCAAGTCTAGCATTACATACTCCTGGGGAATAATGGGGCCTGTTTATAACAGCCTGGAGTTCAGGATAAGATGGCCGAATAAGTAGAGGGGTGTTCACGGAAGGCTGGACAGTCATTTCGGCATCCCTATCGAAGTATTTCTTTACAAACTCCTCTCGAGACATGTCCATCCTGCACAAGGATTTCACAAACTTTTGGTCAACAATCAATTTCAAGTGGTGTCGGTTCTACAAACTAAACTGGTCAGTCGTGCTTGGTTAAACAGGGTAGGTCGGTCTCAAAACTGCTCTGATCTGGTTGGTCGGTTACATATCATAAAGTTGGTTGGTACGGATTGCACAGAGCAATTCAAACCGACCCGACCTAATAAAATGCGGGTATATACGACCGAAACCAGGTCGTGTATAACGAACGCACCTAGTTGTGCATAACGACCAGGCCTGGTCATATAAAATTGACCCAAGCTGATTGCATTCGGACACAGTTCAAGTCTGTTCGACTAGGATCAAGTAAAGCAAACGTATGCAGATAATATAGATGGACACAACGGGATTTACAACACAGACATTCAATCAAATGTCTTATATGCGTCAATGTCTCAAATGAAGTGTTAAAGATAAATGCAAACCACGGAGATAAAAATTTGAAAGAAAATCGCCTTCAATTGACAAAAAATACCTCAAGTGACAAGAGATAGCTCCAATAGGATTAGAAGATGATCGGATTTTGCCGTGGGGATCGAGCGCAACTGCCGGATTTGAAAGCGGCGGATGATCTAGTGTGATTAAAGCTTGAAAAAAAAATCGGTTGTAAACGACGCTTTGAGGATCTTCAGCGCGAGAGAGAATGAATTGCCACCATGGAAGCTTTTTTTTTTTGAAAAACCTAGGGGAAATGATGAAACAGAACTCGGAGGGGTACATAAAAAGGGGGGATATGAAAAGACTGATTTAGCCCAGTTGACTCGGGATGATCGACCGACTATAACAATTAGTGGGAGAACCGATCCGACCAGCATTGAGCTTAACTAAAGTATAAAATTTGATTAAATCTTTTGATTGGTATTACATTTATTATTTCAAAGCCTGTAAATTCTTCACGAAACCATAACTTACGAACTTCGAGGGGCAAATGTTTATCTACCAAAGAATCATATATGAATCGATAGAATTAATCAAATAATAATTTAGTTATGAAAACCCTGGTCGGTCGGTCGCACGTAATTAGACTTGGTCATTCATAATCCCGGTCGCTCATTCTTTCGAACAAGGGGAGTCGGCCATCTTCTCATCAATAGCAGGACGGTCGCATGACCAAGACACAAGTTCCATTGAACATGTTCCGAGTCGTTCTTCCTCTTGCATCAACAAGCATCCGGTCGGTCTCATAAGAGCTCCTAGTCGGTCGGAATCCTTCAGACCATTTTTCAAGAAGGGTCGGTCATAATGGACAATATCTCTAGTCGTCCTTTTTCTCACAAGGCTCCTGGTCGCTTTTCCTTCCAAGTAAAGTGGTCGGTTTATTTCTTGCTATCACCCTGGTTGGTTCCACCATTCATGAAGTCCTGATCGTTCTGCTCTGGATCTAAGCCTTTGGGTCGTCCTGATGTCACATAATAGCCGGTCGGTCTTGTCTCTATGCTAACCTGGTCTCTCCAACCTGCTTCAAAGCCTCAGGGTCGGTCCTCCCTATGTCAAAGATCCCTAGTCGGTCCGCTCTGCACCAAAGCTTTCAGGTCGTCAAAATAGGTTTTGGATCGGTCAAAGCTGATCTGGTTGGTACAAAAGCATGCCAGCTGGTAACAGAGAGCAGTGACATTTCCGTAAATACTCAAAATACCGACCCATAACCTGAAGGTCATATTTCAGCCATTTCGTCACCTATAAATAGGACACCACTTCCATCATGAAGTGGGGGGATTTTTTGGAAGAGCAACAAGGTGCTGCCGGATTGTTCTTTGACCCTTTCCAAACATTCCAACATCCATTCTAGATCATTCACCGAAGACTTGTCAAGCTTGTGGCCATGGCTTCCATAGAAGAAGAAGTATATGTGTTCCATAAGAGAAGGGATTAACCGCAAAAGCTCCGTCATCAAAGAGTTCTTCGCTGTCCTTTCAAGCTTTCGATCATTATCAATAAGTGTGAAGATGAATGTATATCAAAAAGAGCTTCTATGAATGTTTGGGTGAACAAATATTGTAAAACTCTTGGTGAATAATAAAATTCTCTCTTCAGAGTGGACGTAGACCCTAATAAGGGTCGAACCACTATAAATTCTTGTCTTCTTTTCATATTTTGATGTTTTTTAGATCCTAGATATGGCTCCACACAATTGTAAAGGTATTATTACACCTTGCCTCTGAAAAGGTGATGTGCTTTCTAAGCATCTCGCCTCCGATTAGGTGACGTGTCAAGCAATACTTCGGTTGTTTTGCCAAATTTTGGTGTAAACATATGGCATCTCCTATTGTGTATCATTGGGGCATACTAAAACATATTTTGAGTTATCTTAAGGGAACTGTTGGGCAAGGAATTGAACACAAGAATCATGGACATGCAAGAGTTGAATGTTTCTATGATGCTGATCGGGAAGGAACAAAGCTGGATAGGAAATCTATGTCTAGGTTTTGTGTATTTCTAGGAGGAAGTTTGATTTCATGGAAAAGCAAAAAAAAAAAATGTTGTGTCTAGATCGAGTGCTGAATCTGAATATAGAGCCATGGCTAAGCCAATCTGTGAAGTGATGTGGGTGGATCATCTTATGTGTGAAGTTGGGATAATTATTGTTACACCAATAACTCTCTATTGTGACAATCAGGCTGTAATGATATTGCATCTAATCTGGTGTTTAATGAGAGAACGAAGCATATTGAAGTGGATTGTCACTTCATTAGAGAGAAGGTTCAACATGGTCTGGTTCTGACAAAGCATGCCAAGATCGAGGAGCAGGTGGCTGATATATTTACGGAAGCAATGAGTTGTGCTAGAATCAAGTATTTGTGTAGAAAGTTAGGCATGATAAATATCTAGCACCAACTCGTGGGGGAGTGTTGTGAATAGAGGTTGTATATATGTAAATATGTATATAGTGTCATGGCTGGTGTAAATATGATATCAGCATCAAGCTGTTGGAACAAACATCTCGGTGTCGACGCCGAAGCCAAGAAGGCAACGCCGAAGCCGAAGCCAATGCCAAGAAGGCAACACCGAAGCCGAAGACGATATCGAAGCCAATGCCAAGAAGACAACACCGAAACCAAGAAGGTGATATCGAAGCCGAAGATGAAATCGAAGCCAATGACAAGAAGATAGTACAAGAAGTGATACTAAAGCTGATGCCGAAGTCGATACCGAAGCTGATAATGAAGTAATGAAGCTGATACCGAAGCCAAGGAGACAATATAAGAAGACGATACCAAGAGGAAATGATACTAATATCGGAAGGCGATACCAAGAAAAAATGCTAATGGCATTAATGTAATATTGTTACCCATATTATTTTTTCTATAAATAGTGGTGGTGTACTGCTTTTGAAACTAGTGAGAAAATTTTATCTTCTCTTATCCATTTAATTTCTTCATCGTTTATATCATATACTAACGATTGCAATTTAGTGGGAGACAATATCATTCACCTTAGCCAAATTAGTCTAGACTGCTCCACCGCATAGAGCTCGTTAATACTAGTCTAAGGAAAAAATGGACGTTCAAGTCGGATCCTGTATGCAAAAGTTATTACTTATATTAGTTCAACGAGTAAATATACTACTTAAACTTTAATTTGTTTGTTAGTTAATTACCTAAACACTGTTAACCTCTTCTCCCCCAAATCAATGGTTGGGGACAGTGGCAACTCCAAACCCAACTATGCTTGCATGCCCAGGCTATGACATGGAGCCATGCTCCATAAAAATCGAATCCGTCTTCTCCATCGCGCTTACCATCCAAACCCGACGCACTCACACTAAAACCACATCACTCGAGTTCACCGATCAAAACATGTATGGAAGAAATCCCCCTCGCTACTGTTAGGACACAACCCGCCTGAGGCCGCCGATTTGGCCAAGAATCCAAGCGAAGGTGCGCCTCCTCTCCACCGATCCAAATCTGGCCTTGCTTCCCTAAAGCTCTGACCATAGCCAGTGAAAACCCAAACCCTAGTTCAGATTGAGTTGCGTCAGTCATCACCGATCATGGCTACTGAAATTGAAAAAAAGTAATTGAATTGTAGTTCAGAAAGAAAAGAAATGAGAATGAAAGCAAGCTAGGTTAGAGAAAAATGGGTTAAAGTTAAATAATAATATTCAATTGTTTATCTAGTTTGAATTTCAAATGAAATTGATGCTCGTTTTCATTCCATATGATCAAATGATATGTCTAGTCGCTACAAAACATGATGACGTACATTGCCACAATATTTCGGTTTCGATGGTATAAGTTTTGTCATAATATGTGATCATGCCCCAAAATGAAAATTTACGGGTATTTCAAGACCGTGTTGACCATTAAATTGTTTGATCTCGAAATACAGCAATTCATATCTTTTTTCTTCACGTAATGAATTATCCGAATTAAATGGAAGTTGTCTCAAGTCCTGATTTGATAGTTTGTGAAAAGTCATCTTTCGAACCGTCACCCAATTAACGAATAATATTTATATAAAATATTTAAATACCTAAGCGTTAAAATACAGATCGTTACAGAAATGATCAAATATATATTCTAAAATCACAATTGTTACAAAATATAATCGGAAAACTCCACCACTTCGTATTTTACTGCTAAAAACTATTCTATACTATTGCAAGATTTGTCAAGCTTGCATAAATAAATTTCTACCGGTGTGCGCTGCTCTATTATGTATACAGTTGTTGTTGTGTTGGTGCAATTGTGAATTAGAACGATATACAATATTGAAGATTATCAATGGCTCGTGTTCAGTCGTTGATTACAAAATGCATCAATTTGAAATAGCACATGGACAATTGATTTTACAAACTTTCTATTAACAAATATGTGCCGTTCTTGACTGTTCGACTGATCGAACCTTCAAAACTTTTAACTCGAGTCCTCACAGTTTGTCTTATAGTCGGGTTTCAAATTCATTGACTACAGGTGAAAATGGCAATCTTAGTTGTTTCAAATATACTTCTATCTGTCATTTCATTTTTTTTCCTCCTTCATTTTTAAGTCACGATCTTTAGAAAAGTAAACTAAACATGACCATTTACAATTTTAAGTTGGCATGCTACATTTTTGAATAAAATTAATGAGAACATCTATTTGAAGAACAAAATATTGACATAGAATTAAACATAAAAAAATCACAATCATTGGATCTTCTTCTGAATATCAATTATTATGTAAAAACAAATAAATCCGATAATATATAATCTATGTATCTAATATTATGTATAATTTCGTATTTCAGTCGACACTTCCAAAATCAAATAATATTGTTTACATTCTAACATTACCTAAATTGGTCAGTGTTTTTTATTGCATGATAATCAATGAATTTAACTAATTACATTGCTAACGATGATATTTAATTATTTTGACAGAGGAAAGTCCAAACTCCAAAGGGCGTTGTTACTGATGCTCCGGTTTTGATTAAGCAGCATCACGTCAAAAAACGAAAATTCGATATACCCTCACCGTTTTTTGATTTAAACCATTTTCGACGGCTTTTTGTTCATTTTCAGACTTAAACTCGGCATAACTCCGCCGAATTCGATTAATAAGTTTGGTAGCACCTTAGAACTTTCAATCTACTCCCTTCTTAATCAAAAGTGGATTGTCGTTAATAATGCTGCGTCCAAATTCTACCATGGCAAATCACAGTCATTTGCATGCATAACATGTGTTAATGATCTGGTTAAGAAGGCGATTAGTCCAACAATAAAAAGTAAGATTAAGCAAAGCAGGATGCAAGCGGATCAAACGCTAATGATATACAAATCTCAACCAAACTACAACACCATTAACACAAACCAAAGTTCGAAAACTGCCAACCCTAAACATAGATAAAAAATTGATTAGAAATATGGAGGGAAAAAAAAAAAGAAGAATCCCCGATTTAGAAGTATATGATTCACAGCGACGCAGTGTGAGGAAGGCGGCTTGCTAGAAGATGAATGCAGACGAGCTAGGTTGTTGCGTCCTGCTGAAGTTCAGAAGGTTGTAGGCATGAGGATCTGATGCGTTGGGTTGCTGTGTCATCTTGGAGGTGGTGATTTTTGTCGGCGTCGGGTTCGTCAGGTGATAGGAAGAAGTGTGGAACTATTTTGTTAGCTAGGGTTTGTGATTTGGGAGATGTAACGTGGATTTAAAGAGAGGAATTTGAAAGGTGGAATTTTTTATTTTGAATGAGCAATGGTAGAAGGAAAAACATGAGGAAGCTTCAGATACAGGAGGGAGAGGAAGCGCGTGAAACATCATCCTTGTTATTTTGGTTAGACGCTGCTGCTGTTCGCAAGTAAACATTCCAAAGAGTCAGTTTTATGTATCATGTCTGATTGTTGGTAAGCAGTAGCTCAATACCTGGGATACTTCTAATGGACAGGGGACTCAGTTGTTCCTTCCAGCATTTGCACAACTTTCTTCATATTAGGTCTTAACCCAGGGTCGTCTTCAGCACAGGAAATACCAACCATCACAAACCTTTCTAAGGCAATCACGTCACTCATTGCCTCTTCGTCATCCTCAACTAGCAAATCTAACCTTCGGTTATCTAAGCAGTTCTTAGCCCAGTCTATGACAGTCGTTCTTTCATGACTTTCTAATCCCCACTCGAATTTCTTTTTACAGCAAATTATTTGCAGTAACATCACTCCAAAGCTATAAACATCTACCTTTGCACTGATTCCGACGTTCTTGAACCATTCTGGTGCAAAATAACCTATAGTTCCTCTAATGCCTGTGGCTGTCCGTGTTTGATCAAATCTTAACAATTTTGCCAACCCAAAGTCTGAGATTCTAGCTTCCATATTCTCGTCTAAAAGTATATTTTGAGGCTTTATGTCACAATGTATAATCTGGTTCCTACATTGTTCATGCAAGTACGCCAGTCCATTTGCAACACCTAGAACAATCTGTACTCTTTGATTCCAATCTGGTCGATTGCTTCCAAAGATGTACTTATTAAGTGATCCTTTACTGAGGAACTCGAGCACTATAAGTCTATGCGACCCTTCTTTACAAAATCCAATGAGCTGTACTAAGTTTTTGTGATGTGTTTGGCCAATTGTAGCAATTTCATTTTCGAAATCCTGATCCCCTTCTTCAAGCAGGCTTTCTTCTAATTTCTTGACTGCTACTGTAAGTGTATTATTATCATTAGACTGTGATGGCATGACTCCTTTATAGACTACACCAAAAGCGCCTTTACCAAGCTCTTCGCTGAATCCTTTGGTAGCTTGTTCCAGCTCTTTATATGTGAAAGAGCATGTTGCTGAAATTGAAACAATACTGCTTGTCTTTGGTGTAACATTTCCAGGTATTCTTTTGAAATATATACAGCAACAAGCACCAATTAGTATTACAGAACCAACTAGAATCGATGATCCTATTATTACCCAACTCTTCCGGTAACCTGACCCATCACTATTTGGGTTACTGTTCCCGTTACTTGACCCATTGTTACTTGTGTTCAATCTGTTATACTTGATGTAGGCCACTGTATTCACACTTAGCTCTGATATTCCATTAGCAAGCGGGAACATTTTTTTATAGCAAGTTCCAACGTTGTTGTATATAGCAACCAAACAAAAGCAATCATTCAAGCATTCGTCTTGGCATTGAGTTTCATTCATCGGAGTAAGCTTTTGGGAATCAACTGTTGGCCAATCCAGATTCTTTATGACTTCAAAAGCGAAAGTTGATCCACTGCCTTGTTCGCAGAGTTGTGGAACATAATCAGGTTTGCAGCCTTTGTATTTTCTGGTCGGGTCTATGAAAGAGAAGTGAGGGGGGCACTGACAGTTGATTAATCCTGTATCATATTTTGTGCAGTAACTATTGAAACCGCATATCCCACTTCCATATTTAAACACGAATGAACATAGATCAGGAACAAGATTTGCTGCTATGCTCCAGCTTCCAGTGCTTAGCTGTGCCTTTGGAAAGGAATACTGCCTGAAATTGTCAATTCATTGTTATGAAATTGGAATTAAGACGAATCAGAGTACTATAACTTTTAATTTACATATAAAACAAACCTGAAACCGCCATCTGGGTCTAAAGTTGCTCTCAAGTAGTTGTCCCCAATTAGAACAGGTTCTGGTAGCACTGCTACTCTAGAACCATTAGTAAACAGAACATACAAACTTCCAGTCTGATTAAACACGAGGCTAGTTTTTCCTGGATTATCTTGTGTGGCTGTAGAATAGAAGTTGTTGTCGACATCAGTTTGTGTTGGAAAGTCCACTTCATACAAGACTAAGTTTCCATCATCCTGCATGATAAACTTAAATCTTCCTTTTGAATAATCATCGTTGTTAAGTTTCGAGAAGATACTAATGTTTTGTTTCAATATCTGGCCAGGCAATATAGTATCAGTTGGGGAGTCAAATGTCTGCCAAACTATGGAGGATCCACTAAACAATATAAAATTTCCATCATCGCGAATGGAGCCATAGCTCGCTCCCTGGATGTTCGAACTCCATATTTGTTTATTTGGCGAGTCTTCCAAGGTCAGCTGTCCTTCCGGTGTCAGCTGAACTTTGGATTTGTTAGACACAGGGTTGTCTCCATTTGCAGTCCATATTACAGTTTTAGGCTCGATTTTGTAGTAGAAGACGGCAAGAAAGAAGAGTGTGGGATTGGTGTCAAGTGCACGGAAGCCAAAAGCAAAATCTCCAGAAGGGGAGAGCAGAGATGAACTGTTAGTTGATGGAGATAAAATCGTTCCTGATCTTATATTTGTGTTGCTATTTTGACATGATATGTTGAGCGAAAGAAGCGGAATCAACAACAAAAACAGCAAGATATGTGACTCGAATACCATTTGGAATGAATGACAGGTATGTTTCTCTGTAATTTGCATGCAATGAAACGGAGGGGATGCGTTTGGCAAATATGTAAATTATAAGAGAAACGGTCAGTGGTCAATGTAGCAGGCCTGCAACAGCAACAGGGATAAACCCCTCTAAGTTATTAAAGAAAGCATTGATATCGACACTCCAAAAATGGATTGGGGGGATACAGATGAAATTCGACAAGCTTTTGCCATATTTATCCACAAAATTTAACGGGATGTGGTTGAGTTTCACCCCTAAATTCGACAAAGGACCGCCAAAACAGAAAAAACGAAAAACGGTGAATATACAACGAATTTTGTTTTTAAACGTGTTCCCCTTAATCATTTTTGGTGTGTCAATAACAATGCTCATAAAGAAATTATACAACGTCAATGATCGAAATTAATTCATGATTCCTATGCATTAATTCAATGATGGTTTATTTACTGATCATGGACCCCTTTTTTTTTTTTGAAGTTTTTCAAGTATAATTTTTGCATGACTTATTCTTTGCTGAATTTTAGTCCGGAACACTACTCTCTTTATATTTTTAACAGCATAGGATAAACAAAGCTCCCCATTGACGCAATTGTAGATGCATAGGATCAATGCAGGCTTAAAATCCAGCCTCTAAATTTGACTGAAATTTCATCCCTTTGAAATCCAGCCTGTAAATTAGGTTGAATGCTATGAGCTCTCATTAGTTGGGCACCCATTCAACAAATGTCTGATTTTGTATGCTTACTCAATAGGTCTTAGATAAATAATTTTGTTTAAAATGTACAAAAGCTGCTCTTGCACCTATTTTTGCTTTATCTTCCACTTTCATGCCGTACTAACGTGTAACCCGTGCTTTGCACATGATAATATTATTAAAAATAGTATTTATTATTTAATTTTTAAATTGAGAATTTTGTTACGCGATATATGATAAATTTTTATATGAATTACATAAACTATTAATCAAAATTATTATTATTGTGTGTATAATTTTTGTTTTTTGGGCAAGGCTGACCGCTTTTTATATGTATATAATTTATGTTTTATAGCTTACACAAGCAATATGTATGCATGTGTATTTGAGGAACGTTTTTTAATTATTTTTGTTAATATAGATATACATGTTGAAATTGGTGTATGTTGGTACTTTATTTTATGAATCAGCAAATATTGTTTTATAGAATTTGTTTAAATTAGTTAAATATAAAATTACGAAGTTAGTTAAACTGTATAACATAATAGGAAAATTTGAAAAAAAAAATTGCAAAAAAAAAAAAAAAAAAAGTATTTGTTGTGGAGTTATTGATGTTCAAAAAAATTGTATGATATAATATATGATAAATTCTTGATATAGATGAATCATAACTAATTTACAAATTAACTTTGTCATTATTGTTGATATACACAGTTCATGTTAGGTGATTAATACATTTTTGTAATTGCATGGAAAAATATCCTTCTTTAATATGAATATACAAAGTACAATTGACATATATTTTTAAGTGCTATTAGAAAAATGGATTAAATGCCCTCTAAAATTATTTGAATAATTAGAATTTAAGATTTCATGACTAGTTTAAGCATATGAATTGAAATATAAAAAATTACGAAAGAATTGAGGAGGTTCAGCAAATAATTGTAGAAATGTAAAAATATAAATATTTAAAGCGGAAATTGGTTTGTTCAATTTATGATAAATTTATTGAGAGAAGTGTGTAATTTATTATTATTATTATTATTATTATTATCATTATTATTATTATTTACATATATTATCTAAATTGTGTGACTTATTTAACTTTATATTTTGAAAAAAAACTAATTTTGCCATTTTTATTAATATAAATACGGGTGTACATTTTAAAACATTACACACAACGTTAATTTGTAGAATTAACAATAATTTATTGATTGAATTCATTTGTTAAATTCAAAATCACATAGTAAATTTAAACATATTGACTTAAATGTACGACGTTGAGTTATATTGTATAGTATTTTATAAATAACTAAATAAAATTTAAAATGTAGGCATTCAACATTAATATTACAATGCAATACACGATTAATATATTAACGTAAATGGGTTCAACTTTGAGCTTGTGATAGTTATTTATGTGTATAATTTATGTTCAGTGATTGATGTATTTATATATTTGATTTTTTTTTTCATTTTTGTTAATATGAATAAGGTTAATCTTGATGTGATTTATTAAGTGGATCGATGAATAATAGTTTGCTTAAGTTATTTAAATTGTTTTAATATTATGTAATTAATTGTATTAAATGTAAAATATTAGAAAAGAATTGAGAAAGATTTAAATGATTATTGAAAAATTGAAGTGTAAGAGTTTGTAGTCATGAAACATAATTTTGTTATTTCTAGAATTTAAAAGCAACATTAGTTAATTAAATTTATTTAAATATTTTCTTTTGTAATTAATTTAAATATGTTGACTTAAATATAAAATCATAGGAGCTAACTGTTAATAAATAATTGTGTAAACTTTGAAATGTCTATATCAAAATATAAAATGATAAAAAAAAGTAAAATAATGTGAGAAAATAGTAAATAATTGTAAAGTGATTAATTAATTTAAAAATAAAATATCTAAAGGAGAAAAAGGAAAACTCCAAAAATTAAGGAGAGAGCTTTAAAATGTTCTGCTTTACTATTATTTAATAGATTCATCTTATCCATAAATTTCTAATTCACATTTATGTAACTTTGGACAGTGTATTAAAAACCAAATCGGACCGACAGTCCATCCAAAATAACCGTGAACCATGGACCAATCTAGTCCGAAGTCTAATCAGACCTAGTTTTCCCCGAACTGGGAAAATCGCGGTTCAACAAAAAAAGAAAAAGAAAAACTTAATTTGAGTATATACGTTATGTAACACCCCACGTCCATTAATGTCACTCTCAAAGGGAATGCATTAACTTCTATAGAGCGTTTTAAGTAAGTATAGAACAGAAAATCACAACAAGACAGATATAAAGCAGTACTTGGAAATTTAAAACTTTATTTCATTGCAGCGGATAACACATATGTTTGATTACATCATCAAAACCATAAACCAAAGTCAAGTACATCATATTCATCTTGATAAAACAAAGTACATAAACTGAAAGACATAATCTCCAACATCAAAATAGCCATAAATAAAGAGAAGCTGAACTTTACTTCAGCGATCCAAGCAATCCTCTAAAAGCAGTCCAAAATCAAGCTCCACTGGTGCTAGTTCCAACCTGAGCACCTGGGGGGAAAGGAAAGAGATGGAAAAAGGGGGGTCAGACATAAAGTCTGGCGAGTGCGATGATTCTAACAATATAATTAACAAAGTAACTAGGCTAAGACATAAGTTGGAAAATAAGGAAATGATCATGAACCATTGAGTATGACAGAGTAAACAAGGAAGCAAGATGAACAACAATATCGTTAAAGCGCACCTAACCCACTAAGATAAATTTACTAAACTACACCAACACTATAGGATAATTGTTATACTGCACCGCCACTAGTATACTGCACCACCACTAGTCACCCTAAGATTGATCCCGCATACAGACTTAATAATGATATTGGTAGTTTCGTGCACCCCTAGCTGCCTTCATAGGTGTCGTCTGCCCCTATCTCCACTAGGTGTACCCATTACCCCCAAGCGATCGGCTCCCTAACTCGTAGATACCCGTGTTGGCCCCACAGTGGGGTGTATCACTCCCCAAAGTGGCAACCCGATATCACCAAGAATGCACGGCTTATACCTACACGATGCAACAACGTCTTACCTACCAGCCCGGGTCCACACACGCATATGAACCCGTTGGACTTGCGTTGTCACCGCTAACCCGGTTTGGCCTCTTACAGTCAAGCCCAGTATGCGTGTCCCGTCCTCGACTTGGGTCGAGCCTACAAAGATACGTATGGGTTACTGGTTGAAACGGGCCCCCATTACTTGACACAAGCTATCCACCTAAGTTTGGTCCCCTCTAGTACATCCCACTTAGCCCACTTTTTATTCATGTTTCAATTTTGGTTAAGTGTTTCTAATCGTATTTCCAAATGCCACCCAAGGCACCCACTAGATTCCACATGCCACCCAAGGCACCCACTTAACCCTCTCATGTCCCACTACATGCTTATCTGGTTAAGTGTTTCTTAATTCATTAAGACCGTAACCTCATAAAGACCTCTCACATTAGACTGACATTTGTGGCAGCTGGATTTGCAGGGCGGGTCCGGGCAGTCTTACACCACAAAAGAGCCTAACCTCGTGTCTTTACAACTGTTACGTATTTAGTTTGTGCCTAAGACCTCTCACATTAGACTGACATTTGTGGCAGCTGGATTTGCCGGGCGGGTCCGGGCAGTCTTACACCACAAAAGAGCCTAACCTCGTGTCTTAGACGATTAATTACTCCTAATTAATCATTCCCCAAATTTGAATTACTTTCCCTATTCAAATTATCAATCAATTCCAAATTTAACGATGTCCATAATTGACTCAATTATGTCCATCCATTTATGGTATGTAAAATCATACCAATTTTCACCACAATTATATTTTATGTCTTTTAAGGCATTTATGCCAATTAAATATTTTTAATATTATCCCATTTACCCCACGTAGTACGTTTGTTCGTTTAACGTGAAAATATACGTTAGACTCGAATAGTCTAACTTATAAAATAAAATAAAACATCAAAATTTATACATATAATTAAAACATAGATCTAACATAGGGGTGAACTTGCATATGTGAATGATGTTCTACATCTAAAACTTGCATAGGCCAAAATTACAACTTGCATAAATAACATATGTCATGGATCCAAATCTAAAGGTGTGAACTTGATGAGATAATGGCCACAAACTTACATAAACATTATATGTCATGGATCCAAATCTAAAGGTGTGAACTTGATGAAATAATGGCCACAAACTTGCATAAATAACATATGTCATAGATCTATATTTGCATAGGTAATAATCCTAAATTTTCATAACATGATTCATATCCAACTCATAAACTTACATAGGTGATTTATACATCGCAACAATGGTGTAGACTAGTATCTAACATGTAAAGTATCATGTAGAATTTAGCATATGTCATAGCCTAATTTTCAATTAAATTCTCACATAAACTAGGAGTCATAATCATGTAAGTTCACATGTAATTCTACCCAATTTGTATATGATTCATGTTTGAATCAAAGTCTAAATATGCATACATATGATTTATCATATGAGTCAATATAACAAACTAGCATAAGAAATATGATGATTCAACTAGACATAAGCCAATCATAGGATTATAACATGGGTGATAGCATCATAACTTTGCATCGTAGATGATAGCATCATAACATAATATCATCGAAATTACAACATAATTCTACAACATAATTACAACATGAAATCAACAATTCATATCACATCCAAATTATCCGCATTATAACTCAATCCAATTCATTTATTAATTATTTTGTTTAAACTATCGAACTCACAACTCAAAAGAAGTCTTGAGTTCTGAATTCTGATTTCTGGAGTTGAATTAGCGCTCCTTTGAAGAAGATTCGCTGTTAGAGTTGAAAAGGATTGATTTAGACTAGCTTTCTTCCTCTTTAATTGGTGGCGGCTATGCTGAGTTGCAAGGTGACGGCATAGAGGCCATGAATCAAATTTTATTTTGATTTTAGGGTTTGAGTCTATAGGTGTTTTTATAGAGTTTAGGATTAGTTTAAGCCGTCCGATCAACCCAGAATTAATCCCAGCCAATCAGAGCAGTTCAGAACCCTAATGAGTCAGCATCTAGTCACAAACAGGTCATCATTCAAATCTGCCCGGGGGGAGGGGGGGCAGGTCGACACTATGGTCGACCTAGTTAGGGCAGGTCGACCTGGCCCTGGCGGGAATTTTCCCGCCTAGCCTGTCTGACTCCGAAATTTGAATTTTCTGAAATCTGTTTTGAATTTTCTGAAACTTCCGATCGCCATAACTTCTTCGTACGAAGTCCAATTCACGCAAACTCGGACTCTATCTCAACCAGAATTCCGAGGCGAACACAATGCCGCAACCCGTTTCCCTTAATTCTCTCATCTAAGATTAGCTATTCTGTAATTTAGTTAATTCAATTATTCAGAAATCCGGGATGTTACATTCTCCCCTCCTTAAAGGATTTCGCCCCCGAAATCTCTTAGTTAAGGAGAATGCATATCCTAACAACCATCTACTCAACCATCATACACAGGCATCCATTGTCCTTATAAATTCCTAACGTTGTATGAACATATGCAAGAAGTGTGTTCATATGTTCCTTATTTAATGCAAAATCAGGCGGTCTACTGTTTCAGTTGACCTCCTTAATGCAAACCATGATAGTGTCATGCGTCCATTATGTATGCGAAGAACCTTATCGATACATATTATTTCTACATGTGTGCACAACCATTCACCAAAATGCAACATCCATATGATGGTACAACCATTATACATCAATTTCTTATATATGCACACACATTTATATGCAATATGCAATATGAAGTGACTGAGCCGATCTAGTGCCTAAAGTGTGTGTATATGCATCCATGAGCAACCACTAGCAAACACTTGCATCCACTTGCATCCATCATACATAACATGTCTCAAACACATGTTTCAACCATAGGACTATCCTATCTAAAGGTCAAAGATACTAACGAGAGGACATACTAAAAATAAGATAAGTACGAGATAAGCGATAAAGGAGAAATTAAAAGACATAGCCTCGAAAAGAAAAGGGTATAATGAATGCATCCTCGCTTCCGTCTCCCAAGTAGCGTTGCTCTCATCATCTCCCCATTGCACTTTGACTAGTTTGACCTCTCGGTTCCTCAACTTCTTAGTCTCCGACCCCAGAATGCGCGTAGGAGCTGGTCGAATCATTGGATCTCACTCGATCTCCACCTCTCTAAGCAAGCTCGGCTCTACCACTTCCACGGTCTCGTGCAAGCACTTCCTCAAATGTGACACATGGAATACGTCGTGTACATCACTAAGTCTCTCGGGCAACTCCACTCTATACGCCATCTGCCCAATCCTTTCCTTAATAGGAAAAGGTCCTACGAACCTTGGTGCTAACTTGCCAACGGACCCAAAGCGAACGACGTTCCGTAATGGAGACACCTTGACAAAGACCATGTCCCCAACATCAAACTCAAGATCTGACCTCCTCTTGTCCGCATAAGATTTCTGTCTATCTTGCGCCGTCTTCATCTTCCTTCGAATCAAATCGATCTTCTCCGAAGTCTCTCTAATCATATCGGGTCCAAGCAAGATCTTATCCGTAGATTCCCACCAACATGTAGGAGAACGACACGGCCGTCCATAAAGAGCTTCGAACGGTGTCATGCCAATGCTAGACTGAAAGCTATTATTATATGCGAACTCTACCAACGGAAGATGTTCCTCCCATGTACCTCCGAAATCTAAGACACATAATCTCAATAGGTCCTCTAGAATACGATTCACCCTCTCGGTCTGGCCGTCCGTCTGAGGATGATATGCGATGCTTAAACATAACTGAGTCCCTACTGTCTCTTGCAAGCTCTTCCAAAACTCGCTAGTGAAGATGGGATCGCAGTCGCTCACTATGTTAGAAGGAACACCGTGCAAACGAACTATTTCTCGAATGTATACGGAGGCTAACCATGGAGCAGTCCCCTTACTCTTCATGGGAATGAAATGGGCGCTCTTAGTAAGTCTGTCTACCACGACCCAAATCCCCGTATTATCCTTCCTCGATCTTGGTAATCCGTCAATAAACTCCATCGAGACGCTTTCCCACTTCCATTGTGGGACCTCCAATTGGTGAAGCAATCCACCGGGCTTCTTTTGCTCCGCTTTTACTTGTTGGCACACCAAGCATCTAGCGACATACTCAGCCACATCTTTCTTCATGCCGGCCCAAAAGTAAACTCCTCTCATGTCCATGTACATCTTGTCCCCGCCGGGATGAATGGTCATCTTCGAACGATGGGCATCATCAAGAATGGTCTTCCTCAGATTCTCGTCCCGTGGTACACAAAGTCTACCGTCCCTACGCAACCAACCCTTATCATCTAGGGTATACCTACAAAGATGGCTCGATGACTCCCCTCCTTTGAGATTTTCTACTAACTCAACCAACTGTGTGTCGTCTCGCTGTGTCTCGCCAATCCGTCCTAAAAGCGTAGGTCTGACCTCTAAGGATGCTAGCAAACCAGGTACGAAGTCAATGGAAGGTGTAAAGTCAAACGTAGAGATGAACTCTAAACTTCGCCGCTCAACAAACAACGGACTCAAGGATAATCTTTTTCTACTTAAGGCATCTGCCACCACATTACCCTTGCCAAGGGTATACGCTATCTCGAAGTCGTAGGATACTAAGAACTCCATCCACCTTTGCTGCCTTAAGTTCAAGTCCTTCTGAGAGAACAAGTATTTTAACGACTTGTGGTCAGTGAACAATTCAAATTTCTCGCCAAGAAGATAATGACGCCAAGTCTTAAGCGCGAAAACAATAGCGACCAACTCTAGGTCATGTGTAGGGTAATTTCTTTCATGCACTCTCAACTGCCTTCCACCATAGGCTATTACCCTTCCCTCTTGCATTAAGACTGCGCCTAGTCCTGTCCCACAAGCGTCGGTATAAACGGTAAATGGCTTACTTCCATCTGGCTACACTAAGACTGGGGCTGTGGTCAAAGCTCTCTTTAAACGTTGGAACGCATCATCACAATCTACGTCCCACATGAAAACTAAGTTCTTCTTCGTCAAGCGTGTTAATGGAGCTGATATTTTTGCGAAGTCTTTGATGAACTTCCTATAGTAGCCAGCCAACACTAAGAAACTCCTCACCTCGGTCGCATTTTTAGGAACCTTCCAATCTTGGATGGCCACTACCTTCGCGGGATCCACGGCTATACCCTCTTTGGAAACCACATGCCCTAAGAATCGCACTTCCTTTCTCCAAAAGTGACATTTAGAAAATTTAGCTTTAAGGCTATGCGCTCGAAGAGTCTCCAACACTTCCCTAAGATGTAGGGCATGCTCTTTTTCGCTTTTAGAAAAGATCAAGATGTCATCTACAAAGACTACCACGAATTTATTAAGGTACTCGCTAAACACCCTACTCATCAAATCAACAAAGTATGCGGGGGCGTTTTTCAAACCGAAGGGCAACACCAGCCACTCGAAGAAACCGTCTGGAGTCTTAAAGGCAGTCTTGTCTATGCTATCCTCAGCCACTCTCAACTGATGGAAACCAGTGGCTAAGTCCAACTGCGAAAATACTGAGGTGCCAACTAACTGATCGAAGAGATCGTCAATCCTCGGCAGTGGGTGTTTATTCTTCTTAGTAAGCTTATTAAGTTCTCTATAGTCCACACAAAGTCTAAGGGACCCATCTGCCTTTGTGGCAAATACTATTGGAGCACCCTACTCCGATATACTACGTCTGATGAACCCCTTCTCAAGCAATTCTTTCACTTGCTTACCGAGTTCTCTTCTCTCTCTTGGAGCCATGTGGCGCACTGGCAATGCAACTGGCTTTGCATTATCTACTAGATATATTCGAAAGTCTATCTCACGTTTTGGGGGTAAACCCCTCACCTCATCGAAGACATCAGCATATTCACGGACTATGGGAACAGAATGAAAATCATCATCGGATGCGTCAAGGGACTCTAGGTAGCTAAGCATTACCGGACCTCTAGGGTCACAAGAAATATCAAGGGTCCTTCCATAACGAGTCAACAATCTAACTACTCTTCTTTCACAATCTAGGATGGCCCCATATCTTGTTAGCCAATCCATACCTAGAATCAAGCCGTAGCCCATAAAGCCTAGAACAAAGGCGTTGCATTCAAAATCAACGCCCAAGATAAACACTCTCAAATCCCGATAGATCATAGAAAGATGAGCCGAACCACCAATAGGATTTGAGAGTACTAAGGTAGACTAGTATCTAGGTGCAGTGTTTCAACTAATGATGTAGAAATAAACGAATGCGATGCCCCAGAATCGAATAAAGTACGGACAGGATGGTCAAACAGAAAAACTAAACTTTCAACGGAAATCGTTCTACCTCGTTCTTGCAGCGGTGGGACCACGAGAGCCTGAACTTGTCCCCTTGCCTGCCCGGGTGCCATAAGAGCTTGCACCTGTCCTCCCGAGGTAGACCCTGCCCTCTGCCATTTCTTTGGGCAGTCCTTAATAAAATGTCCCGCTTCGCCACAGTGGAAACAACCAGTCTTCTTTTTCTTCCTACAATCTTTGCTTAGATGGCCGGGTGTCCCACAGTTAAAGCATTTCTTCTTCCCCTTAGCATTGTTGCCTTTGCCACCTTTCTTGTTCTGTTGTTGCTGTTGCGGCTTCTTTTGATCCCCTTTCTTCTCGGGTGCCTTATTAGCATTGGCGCCCTTCTCTTCTTCATGCATGAGTGCCGTGTCAACTAAGCTCTCAAAGGTAGCCCCCATGGGAATGTGGGTCATAGCTAACCCATGAAGCGGCTCATTTAAACCCTTAACAAATCTTAGAGCCTTCTTTTCTGGAGTATTCACCAAGTCTAAGCCAAACCTTGCCAATTGGTTGAATTTGTTAACGTACTCTTTCACCGATAGATTCCCTTGCTTCAGCGCCAAAAATCTTTCCATGTATAGATTCTCTTCAGCCCGTGAGAGAAATTTTGCCTCAAACCTTTGCCTAAAATTTGACCACGTATCGACTGGACGTCCCCAATTAGTGACCTCCCACCAAAACGAGGCCTCATCCTTCATTAGCCAAGCAGCTAGCTGGACTTTTCTTCCATCATCCACTTCAAAGATTCCAAACAATTCTTCCACCTCCTTTAGCCAGTTACGAGCTTCAACAAATGTCTCCGTCCCGTGAAAAGGTTTTCCACCCATTGCTCTAAAGTCCTTACATATATTTGTGAAATTATCGACGCGAGGAGGAGGAGGATCATTTGCTGGATCTGCGGCGGCGGCCCTAGCCTCAAGATATTGACGAAACCAACCGGGCACATGAACGCCCTCTGGTATCTCAGATGCTTCAGACATGCTGAAACGAAAAGGGAAAGATTCAATACAAAAAGGACTGAAGGAAAGATATATGGCTCTTGGGGTTATGCTTTCCAAAATATACTTTTCTCTTGAAAATACTTTCCTTAAATCATACTTTTGAAAGTACTTCTTTATAAAAATTGTTTTGAAAAATAGTTTTTCAAAAATTCATATCTGTTCTGGTAACCTTCAGCTCTGATACCACGTGTAACACCCCACGTCCATTAATGTCACTCACAAAGGGAATGCATTAACTTCTATGGAGCGTTTTAAGTAAGTATAGAACAGAAAATCACAACAAGACAGATATAAAGCAGTACTTGGAAATTTAAAACTTTATTTCATTGCAGCGGAAAACACATATGTTTGATTACATCATCAAAACCATAAACCAAAGTCAAGTACATCATATCCATCTTGATAAAACAAAGTATATAAACAGAAAGACATAATCCCCAACATCAAAATAGCCATAAATAAAGAGAAGCTGAACTTTACTTCAGCGATCCAAGCAATCCTCTAAAACCAGTCCAAAATCAAGCTCCATTGGTGCTAGTTCCAACTTGAGCACCTAGAGGGGGAAGGAAAGAGATGGAAAAAGGGGGTCAGACATAAAGTCTGGCGAGTGCGATAATTCTAACAATATAATTAACAAAGTAACTAGGCTAAGGCATAAGTTGGAAAATAAGGAAATGATCATGAACCATTGAGTATGACAGGGTAAACAAGGAAGCAAGATGAACAACGATATCGTTAAAGCGTACCTAACCCACTAAGATAAATTTACTAAACTACACCAACACTATAGGATAATTACTATACTGCACCGCCACTAGTATACTGCACCACCACTAGTCACCCTAAGGTTGATCCCGCATACAGACTTAATAATGATATTGGTAGTTTCATGCACCCCTAGCTGCCTTCATAGGTGTCGTCTGCCCCTATCTCCACTAGGTATACCCAATACCCCCAAGCGATCGGCTCCCTAACTCATAGATACCCGTGCTGGCCCCACAGTGGGGTGTATCACTCCCCAAAGTGGCAACCCGATACCACCAAGAATGCACGGCTTATACTTACACGATGCAACAACGTCTTACCAACCAGCCCGGGTCCACACACGCATATGAACCCGTTGGACTTGCGTTGCCACCGCTAACCTGGTTTGGCCTCTTACAGTCAAGCCCAGTATGCGTGTCCCGTCCTCGACTTGGGTCGAGCCTACAAAGATACGTATGGGTTACTGGTTGAAACGGGCCCCCATTACTTGACACAAGCTATCCACCTAAGTTTGGTCCCCTCTAGTACATCCCACTTAACCCACTTCTTATTCCTGTTTCAATTACAGGTTTCAATTTTGGTTAAGTGTTTCTAATCGTATTTCCAAATGCCACCCAAGGCAGCCACTAGATTCCACATGCCACCCAAGGCACCCACTTAACCCTCTCATGTCCCACTACATGCTTATCTGGTTAAGTGTTTCTTAATTCATTAAGACCGTAACCTCATAAAGACCTCTCACATTAGACTGACATTTGTGGCAGCTGGATTTGCCAGGCGGGTCCGGGCAGTATTACACCACAAAAGAGCCTAACCTCGTGTCTTTACAACTGTTACGTATTTAGTTTGTGCCTAAGACCTCTCACATTAGACTGACATTTGTGGCAGCTGGATTTGCCGGGTGGGTCCGGGTAGTCTTACACCACAAAAGAGCCTAATCTCGTGTCTTAGACGATTAATTACTCCTAATTAATCATTCCCCAAATTTGAATTACTTTCCCTATTCAAATTATCAATCAATTCCAAATTTAACGATGTCCATAATTGACTCAATTATGTCCATCCATTTATGGTATGTAAAATCATACCAATTTTGTCCACAATTATATTTTATGTTTTTTAAGGCATTTATGCCAATTAAATATTTTTAATATTATCCCCTTTACCCCAACGTAGTACGTTTGTTCGTTTAACGTGAAAATATACGTTAGACTCGAATAGTCTAACTTATAAAATAAAAGAAAACATCACAATTTATACATATAATTAAAACATAGATCTAACATGAGGGTGAACTTGCATATGTGAATGATGTTCTACATCTAAAACTTGCATAGGCCAAAATTACAACTTGCATAAATAACATATGTCATGGATCCAAATCTAAAGGTGTGAACTTGATGAGATAATGGCCACAAACTTACATGAACATTATATGTCATGGATCCAAATCTAAAGGTGTGAACTTGATGAAATAATGGCCACAAACTTGTTGGATCTAGATTAACCCTAGAGGAGGTGAATAGGGTTTATCACAGTTTTTAACTGAACTAAAAATTTAACGAGATATATGATAACAAACAGATCACAGAATATAGCAGAAACAGAAATGCAGAAAATAAATCACACATAGATATACCCAGCTTCGGCAAAACTCTGCCTACTGCTGCATTTCTAAGGTTTCTACTAGGTGATAGAATAGATCCCGCATACAAGACCATGTACACTCGCAAACCCTGCTCCTGTACTAACCCTACGCTCAAAACCGTAGACTGACCGATATTCCCTCGATCAGATTTCCCCTGATTACAGCCCCGTAACCAGTAACCCAGATTTTACAGACTCTGTTAACTGTCAGTCAACACTCTGACTGAAACTCCCTAGTTTTTTACAGAGACTAAAAAAAACTGTTCGGATTGATTTACAACTCGAAACAAATTTAAAAAACAAAACAGAGATAAAATAAAATAAAATAAAACCTTAGGATATAACTAAAGGGTCATCCCCTTTTCATTTGAACACTTGGCCGACCCTTTTCAAATGGGTTCCACCATTTATGTTATTGCCCGATCCTTCTTTGTTCTAGAAAAAAAATGGCGGCTTGAAAAATGGCTAGGGTTTTCTCCTGCTTCGTCCCAAATCAAATCGACGGCTTGATGAAATTACTTCTCTGAAGCTCCGTTTCGCTGTTGCTCTCAGATGTCTCGATTTGGGATTTTATCTCTTGCTCTCGACCGAAATCAAAGTGAGTTTTTCTGAAAATTATTGCGTTGAAAAATTTGCGAGATGTTTGTTGGTTTCGATGCTTTTTGCTTGTGATGAGTTGGTGTTTAGAAATAGGATTTAAAATCCTTAAATTGAGCTCTGATTTCATTATGTGGCTCGATCTGATTTTTGTAGTTTCCCCTTTTGGCCATTCTCGGCTTTAACTTGAATTATTGAATGGATATGGATGATTTGCTGGTCTTTAATGACTCTCTAAAAATGTCCCTTGCGCAGATTCTTTGATTGATAAATTTCCAAAAAAAATTGCCTGAAATGAAACAAACAGTTTCTCCTTGCCTTGTTTGAATTCCTTGGCTTTGATGCACAGCTGGAAACAATTATTTGTGGCTATGAGTAATCCCTTGTGTAATCGTGATTTCCATGATTGAATCACTCGATTTAAATGATAAATCTGGATATGTATTTAAACCATTGTGAACTTGATTTTCTCGGCAATTAAATAGTCTTGATTTAATCTGTGATTTTCCCTTTACCAAATCTGCACAGTGATTGAATACATTTCTGGAAATCAAATTCTTGACTCTTTTAAAAAAGTGTTGAGCATATCTGGAATTTATTGTTGCCTTAAAAACACATATGCTAATTTTCTGGAATAAATGATTCTTGCAACTTAATGTGGATATGAAAACTGGAAATTAAAAAAACTTGCCAAGTTTGTTGCATGAATTATTTACTGTCGATTTTTTTTTTTTTTTTTTTTTTTTTTTTTGCCAAACATATGTGATTGATTTCCTTGCCAAGGTCTGAGTTTGCTAAATTCCTGTTGCTTGTAAATGTTGTTTCCCAAAATGAGTTGCTTACACTTTGGCTCCTTGTTTGTACATTTGAGACTTTGACAAAAATGCTTTGTCATATTTGTGTACACCATTTTTGTGTATCCACTTCCCATTTGCATTTGATCAAGAGCTGCTGCTTGATTGCATTGCCACTGTGTCATTCACCTATGAACTTGCACCTTGTTCTTCTTGCATGCTGAGGTGTAAATACTTGTGAACATTCCATTTTTGCTGTATGTATGCTGCTCCATTGTTTCACCATACCCAAGTTACACTGTCCCCTGTATATGTATGCACCATTGTGTTTTTACTTATTGCTAGTGCACTTATACCATGCTGAACTGTGCTCGGCCAATTGTATGCTGCTATAACATTGAGCTCGACACTTCATTTGTACTTGTGCCATATGAGCTATGCAGCAACACCATACATTGCTGTTGCCTTTTACTGTGTATGTGCTAGTTGCACCTTCTTGAATCTGAACCAATCTGTGTTGTCATGCAGACTTGAACCATGCTGGTTGCACCATGCACATTACCCATGTCATGACTGAAAAATGCTCTTCATTGTTGTGTTATATCACATGTTGTTTTGAGTGCTTGTTTGGCTCTGTCACTTGTCTCGACCATGATTGTCTTTGCTGGCTTGACTCCATGTAGTCTTTAATTGAACTGAGTCGAGAAGGTCCACTGCGGCTACTCCTCAGTCGCAAACTGATTGGCGAGGCAGTGCACACGTGTATACACGTGTGTACATGCAGCCATCAGTCAAGTTGTCCCTGTCCCTGCATTGAGATATATATATGTTGTCTGCCTTGTGGTATTTACAGTGTTTCACTGTGAATATCACAAGCTGTCTAGTCACAGATTAATCAGATCAAGTCATGAAAAATGATGAGAAACACACCAGAAATCTGAGGCAAATAAAATTTTAAAAATAAAATTTAAATCTGCATGTGTTCAGTTTTTATTTCTATTACAGTGTACTGTGTGTGTGTTTCTGTGTATGACAGGTATGAAGACTGGACTGACTGGACTGACAGAGAGCTGAGAAGACAGAAAACTGAAGATAAGAAGACAGTGTGTAGTGTTAGTGAATGTGTCAAAGTGTATGTATGTAAATGTGAGTGTTGAGACTGAATGTATGTACAAAAAGAGTGACTGAGTTAATCTGTAATGAGGAGCTGTATATATGAAATCTGATATGTTATAAAGTGTAATACAGAGATGTACAAATAGTGGAGTAAAGAATTTGTACTGTTTGATATTGAAATAAAATATTCTATTCAAATAAAATACTGTGAATATTTAAATTTCTGTACAGTTGTATTTTATTTAAATATAAATATTATATTCCAGTCTGTGATGTATAATAACAGTACAATATCAAACACATTAAAACAATATTTATTTGGTTGTTATCATCAAACAAAAATCATATAATTGTGTATACAACACCGTTATATACAACAATCTCTCCCTTTTGATGATGACAAACAAATAAAAGATTTTGTATACAACAGATGTGTTTGACAGTGAATATTGAACTCCCCCTATTTATTAGCTCCCCCTACAACAGACAATTCCCCCTATAATTGTGCATGAGTGAAATGTATGAATAATAAATTTTCAAAATTATAAATATTTATAAAATATTTTTCAAAATTATAAATATTTATAAAATATTCACTCATAAATCAAAATCTCTATCCATTCTCCCCCTTTTGTTATCATCAAAAGGTTTCAGAATTTGAAATACAGATGGAAAATGACAAAAAAAATAATTTCAGCTGAAGAGGAAGAAGGATCATCATAAATCTCAATCAGTCAAACAAAAATCATAATATTCTGAGAACAGGTGGCATATTTCACATTTTAGAGAATGACGGATTTACGATGGATTTCATACATAATGGAGAGAGTTTTAAAAACAAACCATTTCCAATTATTTTCCAATAAAAATTTATAAAAATGAGACACAAAAACAGTGATGGATTTGGACTATAATTATAATTTCAATTTAAGTGACAATATCGTACAATCTCAAATCCCAATACCTATCAATCAACAAATCATAATACGTCATAAGATTTCAACACATTTCACAGATTAGAAAGATGGATTGATAGGCTGGTTTTTATACACCAAGGAGAATTTCATATTAATTTCAATTTATAGCATTTTTTTTTTAATTTAAGAGCACACTGACCACGCATAACCAGAACTTGGATTTTTAAATGAAGTCAGTCGCAGCTTAAATTATAAGTTGTCTCTTAACCATGCATGACCAGAACTTGGATTTTTAAATGAGGTTAGTGACACACTTATATATTATATATATATATATATATATATATATATATATATATTTGCTCTGTATAGAAAACTCCTCGTCATATACAACCAATATGAATGACAGAAATGTGGTTAGTACAGAAATGGACTGTGAAATAAATTTCTAAATTAATTATATTATGAAATATGACCAACTGTACTAGGATCGTTGAAAATTCTCAATTTCACTAATTCTGGATAATAACGAAGTCCAATTTCTATCACAAATATTTTCATTGTTTATTCAAGATGTTTTTTTTTTTAAAAAATATATTAAACTCTCCACATTAATATAAAATTATCATGGATAGCAGAATGATGGTAGTTAAAGGAGATGGTCGTGAAATAATTCCCAATTCAAAGATATTATAATAAATGTTCAACCATTATGAAAATCAAAATAAAATCTCCTCTTATTGTGAAATATATTGCAGTCATAATTCATCACAATTTCAAAATCTGTTAATCATTTTGATGAATTATAAATACAGTTCAATATGGATATTGATTTCAATTTTTGAATGAATAATCAATAAATAATTTTAAAAATGAAAATCAATTACAAGAGGGATATGAAGATTTATACAAGACATGAGGGATTAAGAAATATATACATGATGAGAATTAAAAAAAACAACACTTCCTAATCTGATACCACTTGTAGTCTCTATTAATGAGGATTTTCAAAAAGACACTGGTGGCCAAACAAGGGTATCTTAGTCAACAAAAAAAACTTAATTACAAAAAGCAAGTAACTCAAGCACTCATATTCCATTTATCAGAGCATGGTATATATATTTGATACCAAAGCAGGCAGTCACCAAAAATATTTACAAACCAATTTCTTTTAATCAGAGCAGCATGATTTCAAAACAAGCATTTTTCAAAAACGGTATCAGAGCAGCACCAAAATAGTTTCAAAGTACACTTGTCAAGACATTTCTAATGGTCACAGAATATGATTCATGATCCAAGATTAAAAATACCGTTTATTTTAAATCATTTGAAAAAATGAAAATATCAGGATTTAATAAATCAATCACACCAATTTATAAATTTTTGATTCGAGATATGTGTGAGATTTAATAAATCAATAATTTCAAATGATTTTAAACAAACAAATATTTAGATCAAATAACCATGAAATAACAAAGAGATTCAAGACCGAATTTTCAAAGAATTTTTCCAAATTATTTCTGACAAGCCCAAAGAAAAAATTCAGATCATTTACATCAAGTTTGAGAGATATTCATGATTCAAAAACTTAAAAATAATTTATTTGATATCACTTGAAACAATGTCAAGTTTGAGATATAAAAAAATTATTCACAAAAGATTGAGAATTTCAAATTTAAGTGGTGTGTGATATTCAAAATATCTAGAATCTCAAATGATTTCAAACAAAACTAATTTCAAATATAATAATCATGAATAACGATGAAATTTCAAGATGTATCACTGATTCAAGACAATTTAACATATCAAGCCAATCTGAAAATTTCTGAAATTATCACAACTGATAAATAACAGAGTGTACTGTAATGAGTATAATATTTTAAGCATTTCCAAAATTGATTGGAAGAAACTCAAAACAGCATAAGTGTGTGAAATTTCATTAATTATTCAGATCTTCAACAATTTAGAATTCAAAATAACAGTGTTCAAGATATGACACGAATACATCAACACTATTATGAATTCATAAATCAGAAAATAAACTTCAAAACAATTGCAGATATTTGCAAGTTTAAATACAAGATCTGGAAATGATTAAAAATAACAGATTTTCATTCAATTAAGGCAAATTTCCAGAAAATCATGATTACTGCAATTGGAAGTTAAGGAAGCCCAAGAAGTTACAATGATATGACAGTGACAAATCAAAACAAAAAACAAAAAATAGAAAGGATAGAAGAAAGAAAAAAAAATATTTACAAAGTTGAGTTCAGAGATTATACCTGAAATCCATGTAAACCAGAATCTCCGACTCAGCAATCCTGGCTGGAGGAACTGTGAATGATACAGAACCATAAAACAGTTTGAATTTGAATCTCCTTTGAATAGCAGTTCCTCAGCCACCTCCAGTACCTAAGTGTTTAGGGGATTGAGCGGTCTAACAAAATTAGTGAAACCACTCACAGTTGTGTGCTGGGCTTTCAGTACCCAAACTTGTTTGAAAAGCAACCCATCAGAATTTATCAAAGTGCCTTTAGGGACCCAGATCTGTTTGAATTTAGACGAATTCATTTTGTTTCTTTTTGGGGTCCAAGAATGATTAAATGGTTTGTTATAAAACGAACTCTTATTTCGTTTATGATTCAAAAAATCTTTTGATTTGCCAGAGTCTAAAATTTCAAAACAATCCTTTCCAAAACAATTTGAAGAGTTTTCAAAAACATTTGAATTCAGCCTTTCAAGACGATTGATTTTCCCAAAGCCAAGACCATATTTATTTCCAATAGAAACTTGGTTTTGTAACAGCATATTCAGCGATTTTTCCCCATTAGAAAATCTATCCAAAGTTGATTCTAATCGTTGAACTTTGGATTTTAGATCGCTATTTTCTTTTATTAACCTTGAGCAATTATTTCTAGCGATCTTCTGTTCAGCATTGGACTGCTTCAAAACCAAATTCTCATTTTCAAGTAATTTAATTTTGGCTTGGGATTCAAAAATTTCAAATTCAAAATGATTTTGCTTTTCAAATTCAAGTTTTTCAAAGGTTTTGAATTTTTCAATCTCAGTTTCAAGCTCTTTCAAAATCGCTTCGGTTTTCATCAAACTTTCTTTTTCAAAAAATTCATGCTTGGAATTAACCATATCCAACTCCTTTTGCAAAGTAATGTTTTTATGAATTAGCTCATCTTCACGGTTTTTCAAAATCAAAGTTTCTTTTTCAAGCTGATTCAAATTTTCATTAAGATGAGCAAATACTTTCTCTAAATTTGAACAATTTTTGCAATTGGAGTTTTCAAATCTCTTAATATTTTCCAATTCCAAAACATCAATTTTTCTACTCAACTCATGATTCTCAGATTTAAGATGTTTATTTTTCAGTCTGAAACTCTCAACAGATTTTGTTAAATTAGTACAAAAATGAATTAAATCTTCCTGTGAAAAAATTCCAGTTGGGTCTCCATTATTATCATCATCTGTTGAATCTTCATCTGAGACTCCTGTTAAGCACACATCTGAGTTTGAGTTGGCAGTTGAGGGTTTTGAGCTGTTGTCATCATTTCGTCCATACTTTACATTGAGAGTAATCCAAATATCCTGCGCAGTTAAACAGTGGGATATGAGATTAAGCTGATTATTATTAAGATAAGAATAGAGAATATGCATAACACGAGCATTGGTAATTTTATTCTTCTTATCTAACAAATCTCCCAAATTCTCAATAATATTCCAATATTCTAAATTAACAGATTTTAAATAGGATTCCATTTCTGATTTCCAAATTAAAAAATCTATACCATTAAAAATAACTGGAATACGACTGAACTGACTCTCGGAAGGCTGACAACTAGGGATCACCATTTCTCTAGAGTTAACTGAAAATACCTGCTCTGATACCACTTGTTGGATCTAGATTAACCCTAGAGGGGGTGAATAGGGTTTATCACAGTTTTTAACTGAACTAAAAATTTAACGAGATATATGATAACAAACAGATCACAGAATATAGCAGAAACAGAAATGCAGAAAATAAATCACACACAGATATACCCAGCTTCTGCAAAACTCTGCCTACTGCTGCATTTCTAAGGTTTCTACTAGGTGATAGAACAGATCCCGCATACAAGACCATGTACACTCGCAAACCCTGCTCCTGTACTAACCCTACGCTCAAAACCGTAGACTGACCGATATTCCCTCGATCAGATTTCCCCTGATTACAACCCCGTAACCAGTAACCCAGATTTTACAGACTCTGTTAACTGTCAGTCAACACCCTGACTGAAACTCCCTAGTTTTTTACAGAGACTAAAAAAAACTGTTCGGATTGGTTTACAACTCGAAACAAATTTAAAAAACAAAACAGAGATAAAAAAACAAAAAAAAAACCCTAGGATATAACTAAAGGGTCATCCCCTTTTCATTTGAACACTTGGCCGACCCTTTTCAAATGGGTTCCACCATTTATGTTATTGCCCGATCCTTCTTTGTTCTGGAAAAAAATGGCGGCTTGAAAAATGGCTAGGGTTTTCTCCTGCTTCGTCCCAAATCAAATCGACGGCTTGATGAAATTACTTCTCTGAAGCTCCGATTCGCTGTTGCTCTCAGATGTCTCGATTTGGGATTTTATCTCTTGCTCTCGACCGAAATCAAAGTGAGTTTTTCTGAAAATTATTGCGTTGAAAAATTTGCGAGATGTTTGTTGGTTTCGATGCTTTTTGCCTGTGATGAGTTGGTGTTTAGAAATAGGATTTAAAATCCTTAAATTGAGCTCTGATTTCATTATGTGGCTCGATCTGATTTTTGTAGTTTCCCCTTTTGGCCATTCTCGGCTTTAACTTGAATTATTGAATGGATATGGATGATTTGCTGGTCTTTAATGACTCTCTAAAAATGTCCCTTGCGCAGATTCTTTGATTGATAAATTTCCAAAAAAAATTGCCTGAAATGAAACAAACAGTTTCTCCTTGCCTTGTTTGAATTCCTTGGCTTTGATGCACAGCTGGAAACAATTATTTGTGGCTATGAGTAATCCCTTGTGTAATCGTGATTTCCATGATTGAATCACTCGATTTAAATGATAAATCTGGATATGTATTTAAACCATTGTGAACTTGATTTTCTCGGCAATTAAATAGTCTTGATTTAATCTGTGATTTTCCCTTTACCAAATCTGCACAGTGATTGAATACATTTCTGGAAATCAAATTCTTGACTCTTTTAAAAAAGTGTTGAGCATATCTGGAATTTATTGTTGCCTTAAAAACACAAATGCTAATTTTCTGGAACAAATGATTCTTGCAACTTAATGTGGATATGAAAACTGGAAATTAAAAAAACTTGCCAAGTTTGTTGCATGAATTATTTACTGTCGATTTTTTTTTTTTTTTGCCAAACATATGTGATTGATTTCCTTGCCAAGGTCTGAGTTTGCTAAATTCCTGTTGCTTGTAAATGTTGTTTCCCAAAATGAGTTGCTTACACTTTGGCTCCTTGTTTGTACATTTGAGACTTTGACAAAAATGCTTTGTCATATTTGTGTACACCATTTTTGTGTATCCACTTCCCATTTGCATTTGATCAAGAGCTGCTGCTTGATTGCATTGCCACTATGTCATTCACCTATGAACTTGCACCTTGTTCTTCTTGCATGCCGAGGTGTAAATACTTGTGAACATTCCATTTTTGCTGTATGTATGCTGCTCCATTGTTTCACCATACCCAAGTTACACTGTCCCCTGTATATATGTATGCACCATTGTGTTTTTACTTATTGCTAGTGCACTTATACCATGCTGAACTGGGCTCGGCCAATTGTATGTTGCTATAACATTGAGCTCGACACTTCATTTGTACTTGTGCCATATGAGTTATGCAGCAACACCATACATTGCTGTTGCCTTTTACTGTGTATGTGCTAGCTGCACCTTCTTGAATCTGAACCAATCTGTGTTGTCATGCAGACTTGAACCATGCTGGTTGCACCATGCACATTACCCATGTCATGACTGAAAAATGCTCTTCATTGTTGTGTTATATCACATGCTGTTTTGAGTGCTTGTTTGGCTCTGTCACTTGTCTCGACCATGATTGTCTTTGCTGGCTTGACTCCATGTAGTCTTTAATTGAACTGAGTCGAGAAGGTCCACTGCGGCTACTCCTCAGTCGCAAACTGATTGGCGAGGCAGTGCACACGTGTATACACGTGTGTACATGCAGCCATCAGTCAAGTTGTCCCTGTCCCTGCATTGAGATATATATATGTTGTCTGCCTTGTGGTATTTACAGTGTTTCACTGTGAATATCACAAGCTGTCTAGTCACAGATTAATCAGATCAAGTCATGAAAAATGATGAGAAACACACCAGAAATCTGAGGCAAATAAAATTTTAAAAATAAAATTTAAATCTGCATGTGTTCAGTTTTTATTTCTATTGCAGTGTACTGTGTGTGTGTTTCTGTGTATGACAGGTATGAAGACTGGACTGACTGGACTGACAGAGAGCTGAGAAGACAGAAGACTGAAGATAAGAAGACAGTGTGTAGTGTTAGTGAATGTGTCAAAGTGTATGTATGTAAATGTGAGTGTTGAGACTGAATGTATGTACAAAAAGAGTGACTGAGTTAATCTGTAATGAGGAGCTGTATATATGAAATCTGATATGTTATAAAGTGTAATACAGAGATGTACAAATAGTGGAGTAAAGAATTTGTACTGTTTGATATTGAAATAAAATATTCTATTCAAATAAAATACTGTGAATATTTAAATTTCTGTACAGTTGTATTTTATTTAAATATAAATATTATATTCCAGTCTGTGATGTATAATAACAGTACAATATCAAACACATTAAAACAATATTTATTTGGTTGTTATCATCAAACAAAAATCATATAATTGTGTATACAACACCGTTATATACAACAAAACTTGCATAAATAACATATGTCATAGATCTATATTTGCATAGGTAATAATCCTAAATTTGCATAACATGATTCATATCCAACTCATAAACTTACATAGGTGATTTATACATCGCAACAATGGTGTAGACTAGTATCTAACATGTAAAGTATCATGTAGAATTTAGCATATGTCATAGCCTAATTTTCAATTAAATTCTCACATAAACTAGGTGTCATAATCATGTAAGTTCACATGTAATTCTACCCAACTTGTATATGATTCATGTTTGAATCAAAGTCTAAACTTGCATACATATGATTTATCGTATGAGTCAATATAACAAACTAGCATAAGAAACATGATGATTCAACTAGACATAAGCCAATCATAGGATTATAACATGGGTGATAGCATCATAACTTTGCATCGTAGATGATAGCATCATAACATAATATCATCGAAATTACAACATAATTCTACAACATAATTACAACATGAAATCAACAATTCATATCACATCCAAATTATCCGCATTATAACTCAATCCAATTCATTTATTAATTATTTTGTTAAAACTATCGAACTCACAACTCAAAAGCAGTCTTGAGTTCTGAATTCTGATTTCTGGAGTTGAATTAGCGCTCCTTTGAAGAAGATTCGCTGTTAGAGTTGAAAAGGATTGATTTAGACTAGCTTTCTTCCTCTCTAATTGGTGGCGGCTATGCTGAGTTGCAAGGTGACGGCATGAAGGCCATGAATCAAATTTTATTTTGATTTTAGGGTTTGAGTCTATAGGTGTTTTTATAGAGTTTAGGATTAGTGTAAGCCGTCCGATCAACCCAGAATTAATCCCAGCCAATCAGAGCAGTTCAGAAACCCTAATGAGTCAGCATCTAGTCACAAACAGGTCATCATTCAAATCTGCCCGGGGGGGGGGGGGGGAGGGGGCAGGTCGACCCCCAGGTCGACACTATGGTCGACCTGGTTAGGGCAGGTCGACCTGGCCCTGGCGGGAATTTTCCCGCCTAGCTTGTCTGACTCCGAAATTTGAATTTTCTGAAACTTCTGATCGCCATAACTTCTTCATACGAAGTCCAATTCATGCAAACTCGGACTCTATCTCAACCAGAATTCCGAGACGAACACAATGGCGCAACCCGTTTCCTTTATTTCTCTCATCTGAGATTAGTTATTCTTTAATTTAGTTAATTCAATTATTCAGAAATCCGGGGTGTTACACGTTACTACCAAAATAAAGCATCCGGAACAGGCCGGCGGTGAAGGGGTAGTAGATCGCCAGAAGCAAAGAGGAGTATTCCGTCAATAAAAACTCGGCACAAGAAAAAACCGACAACCTAAAGGAACAGTCCAAAAGTCGTGCGACCAACACCATTATCGAAGTAAAGAGCTCAGAATCTATGCAAAAGAGAGATTACCGACAGGGTAATTCCGACAGGGTAGTTCCGGTGGGGAGGATAACTGACAAGAAGTCACATAAGAATCGGGAGCTGCTAGATTAGAAAACAAAGGACTTCACAACCCGAGACCCAGAGACACGGAAGGGATATCGGTATTAACCGGCTTAATTACGATAAAAACTGGGAGCCATACACCAGAACCTCAATCCGATGGATATCAAGAGGCCATTCTAATAAGCAACTAATAAAGCATCGAAAGCAACCTCCCAAAAAAGCAAGGGTACTCTCCGGAAGTCTATCGACAGGCAAACCGGAACCCCCAAGGAGAAACAAGCTATCCACACTAATTTGCTCAGTGTCAATACCAATAGGGGTGACAATCTCGGTAGCCTTCCGCTTAAATCACAAAGGCAAGCTCCACCAAGAATTAATAGCAAGGTCGAGAGTCCATGCCCGAAAGTATATATCTGGAGACCTACATCCGGAAGTAGAAACTGCCCGAAAGCCATTCGCACCGCCAGGCTCATCAGCAATACAAGGAAGAAAGACATAGTATTAGCCAAAAGACTCCAAAGACCGGGACCATTCTCCCGAGAGCTACAGCCGACACCTTAAAAGCCACAAGCAAGTCCCTCAGAACTAAAAGGAAAAGCAGTCGAGAGCCAGAACTCCCGGAACCCAAAGGGAAAGAGGCCGGCAGGTTCTACTGTTGGCCCAATAGCAAAAGGGGTCCTGATTTGTTTATAAATAAGACCCTAAGGGTCTCATTTTAAGGACCGGATTCTCATTTCTCAATCCCGCTCTTTTTCTCTAGAGCGAACCCTAATTTCCAAATAAATTGGGATTTCTTCAATTCTTGTAATATATCTATAATCAATAAAAAGGAGGAATTTGAGACTTAAGTGTTTCTTGATTTGATAATCATTTACGATTTTAAGTTGACATGCTACATTTTTGAATAAAATTAATGAGAAAGCCTATTTGAACGCAAAATATTAACACAAAATTAAACATAAAAAATCTCAATCATCGGATTTTCATCTGAATTCCAATTTTTGTGTAAAAACAAATAAATCCAATAATATATAATTTATGTATGTAATTATATGTATAATTTCGTGTTTCAATCGACGTTTTCGAAATAAAAAATAATATTGTTTATATTCTAACATTACCTAAATTGATCAGTGGTTTTAAATGCATGATAATCAACGAATTTAACTAATTACATTGCTATTGATGATATTTTATTATTTTGACAGAGGGAAGTCCAAAGGGCGTTGTTACCGATACTTCAGTTTTGGTTAAGGTGCGTCACGTTCAAAATCGAAAACTCGATATGTCCCCATCGTTTTTCGATTTTAACCATTTTCAATGACTCTTACCGACTTTCAGACCTAAGCTCGGCATACCTCCGTCGAATTCCACTTATAAGTTCGGCAGCACCTTTCTACGTTCAACCGACTTCTTCTTAATCAAATCTGGAATGTCACTAAAAATGCTCCATCCAAATTCTACAAGGCAAATCACAGTCATTTGCAAGCATGATATGTGTTAATGATCTGGTTAAGAAGGCGATTAGTCCAACAATAAAAAGTAAGATTAAGCAAAGCAGGATGCAAGTGGATTAAACGCTAATGATATACAAATCTCAACCAAACTACAACACCATTAACACAAGCCAAAGTTCGAAAACTGCCAACCCTAAACATAGATAAAATTTAATTAGACATATGGAGGGGGAAAAAAAAGAATCCCTGATTTATAAGTATATGATTAACAGCGACGCAGTGTGAGGAAGGCGGGTTGCTAGAAGATGAATGCAGATGAGCTAGGTTGTTGCGTCCTGCTGCAGTTCAAAAGGTTGTAGGCATGAGGATCTGATGCGTTGGGTTGCTGTGTTATCTTGGAGGTGGTGATTTTTGTCGGCGTCGGGTTCGTCAGGTGGTAGGAAGAAGTGTGGAACTATTTTGTTAGCTAGGGTTAGCGATTTGGGAGATGTAACGTGGATTTAAATAGAGGAGTTTGAAAGGCGGAATTTTTTATTTTGAATGAGCAACGGTAAAAGGAGAAACATGAGAAAGCGTCAGATACGGGAGGGAGAGGAAGCGCGTGAAAGTACATTCCAAAGAGTCAGTTTGATGAACTATTGAATCACCCTACTTAACACCTCAGAAATCACATGTATCATGTCTGATTGTAGGGAAGCAGTAGCACAATACCTGGGACACTTCTAATGGATAGAGGACTCAGTTGTTCCTTCCAGCATTTGCACAACCTTCTTCATATTAGGTCTTAACCCAGGCTCGTCTTCAACACAGGAAATGCCAACCATCACAAACCTTTGTAAGGCAGTCACATCACTCATTGCCTCTTCGTCATTCTCAACTAACAAATCTAACCTTCCATTTTCTAAACAGTTCTTAGCCCAGTCTATGACAGTCATTCTTTCATGACTTTCTAATCCCCACTCGAATTTCTTTTTACAGCAAATTATTTGCAGTAACATCACTCCAAAGCTATAAACATCTACCTTTGCACTGATTCCGACGTTTTTGAACCATTCTGGTGCAAAATAACCTATAGTTCCTCTAATGCCTGTGGCTGTCCGTGTTTGATCAAATCTTAACAATTTTGCCAACCCAAAGTCTGAGATTCGAGCTTCCATATTCTCATCTAAAAGTATATTTTGAGGCTTTATATCACAATGTATAATCTGATTCCTACATTGTTCGTGCAAGTATGCCAGTCCATTTGCAATACCTAAAGCAATCTGTGCTCTTTGATGCCACTTTGGTCGATTGCTTCCAAAGATGTAGTTATTAAGCGACCCTTTACTGAGGAATTCGAACACTATAAGTCGATGCGGCCCTTCTTTACAAAATCCAATGAGCTGTGCTAAATTTTTGTGATGTGTTTGTGCAATGGTATCAATTTCATTTTCGAAATCCTGATCCCCTTCTTCAAGCAGGCTTTCTTCTAATTTCTTGACTGCTACTATAAGTGCATTATTATCATTAGACTGTGATGGCATGGCTCCTTTATAGACTACGCCGAAAGCGCCTTTACCAAGCTCTTCGCTGAATCCTTTGGTAGCTTGTTCCAGCTCTTTATATGTGAAAGAGCACGTTGCTGAAATAGAAACAGTACTGCTCGTCTTTGCTGTAACATTTCCAAGTTTTCTTTTAAAATATATGCAGCAGGAAGCACTAGTTAGTACTACAGAACCAACTAGAACTGATGATCCTATTATTACCCAACTCTTCCAGTTAGGTGAGCCATCACTATTTGGATTACTGTTCCAGTTACTTGACCCATTATTACTTGTGTTCAATCTGTTATACTTGATGTAGGCCACTGTATTCCTACTTTGCTCTGAGATTCCATTAGCAAGCGGGAATGTTTTTTTATAGCAAGTTCCGGTAGTGTTGACGTGTATAGCAACCAAGCAAAAGCAATCATTCAAGCATTCATCCTGGCATTGAGTTTCATTCATTGGAGTAAGCTTTTGGGAATCAAGTGTTGGCCAATCCAGATTCTTAACGACTTCAATAGCAAAAGTCGATCCACTGTCTTGTTCGCAGAGTTGTGGAATGTAATCTGGTTTACAGCCTTTGTATTTTCTTGTAATGTCTTTGAAAGAGAAGTGAGGAGGGCACTGACAGTTGATTTTTCCTGTGTCATATTTTGTGCAGTAACTATTGAAACCACATATCCCACTTCCATATTTAAATACGGATGAGCATAGATCTTGAAGAAGATTTGCTGCTATGCTCCAGCTTCCAGTGCTTAGCTGCGCCTTTGGAAAGGAATATTGCCTGAAATAGTTGATTAATTGTTGTAGAATTGAATTAAGTTGCATCTACCCGAGTACTGTAAGTTCTAATTTATATATAAAACAAACCTGAAACCGCCATCTGGGTCTAAAGTTGCTCTCAAGTAGTTGTCCCCGGTTAGAACTGGTTCTGGTAGCACTGCTACTCTAGTACCATTAGTAAACAGAACATACAAGCTTCCAGTCTGATTAAACACAAAGCTCGTTATTCCTGGATTATCTTGTGTAAATGTAGAATAGAAGTTGTTGTTTTCATCAGTTTGTGCTGGAAAGTCCAACTGATACAAAACTAAATTCCCATTGAGCTGCATAATAAACTTAAATCTTCCTTTTGAATAATCATCATCGGTAGGTTTTGAGAAGATACTAGTGTTTTGTTTCATTATCTGGCCGGGCAGTATAGTATCTGTCGGGGAATCAAATGTCTGCCAAACTATGGAGGATCCACTAAACAATACAAAATTTCCATCATCGCGAATGGAGCCATAGCTCGCTCCCTGGATGTTCGAACTCCATATTTGACTGTTCGGCGAGTCTTCCAAGGTCAGCTGTCCTTCTGGTGTCAGCTGAGCTTTGGATTTGTTAGACACAGGGTTGTCTCCATTTGCAGTCCATATTACAGTTTTGGGCTCGATTTTGTAGTAGAAGACAGCAAGAAAGAAGTGTGTGGGATCAGTATCAAGTGCACGGAAGCCGAAAGCAAAATCTCCGGAGGGGGAGAGCAGAGATGAACTGTTAGTGGATGGAGATAAAATCGTTCCGGGTCTTATATTTGTGTTCCCATTTTGACATGATATGTTGAGCAGAAGAGGCAGAATCAGCAACAAAAGCAGCAAGATATGTGACTGGAATGCCATTTGGAATGAATGACAGGTTTGTTTCTCTGTAGTTTGTATGCACTGAAACGGAGGGGATGCGTTTGGCAAGTATATAAATTATAAATTATGAGAGAGACGGTCAGTGGTCAATGTTGCAGGCCTGCAACAGCAACAGGGATAAACCCCTCTTAAGTTATTTAAGAAATTAAATTAATTCATGATTCCTACTCATTAGTTCAATGATGGTTTGTTTACTGATCATGGACCCGTTTTTAGTAATTTTTGAATGACTCACTCTTTGCTGATTTTTGGTTTGGAACGCTACTCTTTTTTTTATTTTTTGGCAAAGCTACTCTCTGTTTATTTTTAACAGCATAGGCCATTGGATAAACAAAGCTCCCCATCGACGCAATTGTAGATGATAGGATCGATGCAGGCTTAAGATTCAGCCTCTAAATCGGATTGAAATTTCTTCCCTTTGAAATCCAGCCTGAAATAACCGCGGTTCAACCGAAATGGCCCAATTTGAGTATATGTAATTAAACCATAGGCAGAGGGTAATTTACTGTAGAGACGGCAAAATTAAAAGCTGAAGTTGCAGCGGTGCTTGTTTGTCAGCTAGCAGCATATGTTTATACATGAAATATGCAAATGTTCTCTTATATTTCAGGATGTGGGACGTTTTTATTGTTGAACTTCATTTGTTTCCTTCGCGCTGTTTATATTAGCTACATCTCTTTTGCTTGTTAAGATTGTTAAGATTAGGATCTATCTTAATAGCGCTATTAAGATTGTTAAGTTAGCCAAGGTTCAAAATCCATAAAGGGACAATCTTAGTTTACTGGAAATTAGGTTCAAGTGATCATGTTTTTTCTACAGTAATTATATATCTAGGCCACGTGTTTTAAAAAAATTTCTAGGCCATGGTATATATATTGCACATTTTTGTTTATTACTTTTTTTTATATCAAAATTATCTTCTTTCTCATTTCTATAAAATTTGACCTGAATTACATTTTTAGCAGAGATGGGATAAGGACTCAATTGGATTGCCGATTTCAACGTCATTTTGGATCCAAATTCCGATTAACTTTGGTTTGTTGATTTTAACATCAGTCTAGATCTAAATTTGGATTTACCTTGAATTATCGATATGACGACCGCCTCATATCATTGTATGTAAATATGTAAAATAGCGCGTTGTAACATGCTAAGCTAATATGGATCGACCATCATGAGTGATAATCAAAACCACAGTTGTCATATATCTCACAATGCATGGATAAAGTATAATAAGAAGCATAGACAGCCATTTAGTGAGTAATGACAAAATAACCAAGCAGCAAAAATATCATCAGATCATAGAGTCATGTACATGAAATCCAGTAGTACTCGAATACATGTCATTGTCACTACAACTCTCAGAGTATGCTCATAATAGTGAAAAACAAATATATACAATTAAGTATACGCTATAGCTTCTCCAAGCTCGTCTCCGGCTCAACATCCCGTAACCTTGGGTTAACAAATAGTTTGGCGTGGGCAATAAGATATATCATGAATTATGATGCAAGATATGTAAATAGGAAGGTTAAGTCTCATACCTGACATGTCCCTGCAATCAAAGAGCCAGCATCTACTATAATGCCAATTCTTTAGCTGTGGTGAAGCTTTTTCACCTTCCAAAACTAGCCTTCTACTTCCACGCAGTTCATACAACCGGCAAGGTACACTCGAGGGCAGTCCGGATTTTTTCATTCCCATTTATATAACCCACTCATACACCGGTTACACACACGTTTCGTTTTCCTTCCGTTTCCACCGCTTTTTTTCGTTCCCTTCTCCACATTCTGCTCAATTTTTTCCTGCCGTCAATTCCTTTTCCTTCTCCCAACCCTAACTTTCTTCTTCTTGTCATGAATGTTCAACAGCCATTTCCTTCACACTTTATTTCCTTCCCCGTCACATGTTACTTCCATCACTCCTTCAGATCTGACAGTTCGCCTTCCTTCTTACCATGCTGTGGTCCCGACCGATACTCAAAACCACGTTTTACCTCCACCCCCACCACGACTTCACAAGTGAAATCGGTATATATTTCTGCCCTTCGTCCTGATTCGTTTACTTTATTATTTTGTACGTTTTGTTTGTTAAGATCTGATGTTGTACGTTCTCACTTACCTCTTCGTTTCACTCTTCCTTTCCAGATCTGTTACTAACTACTGCTGATTATTACTCTTTGACCAACTGATACTGCAGGCAAAAACTTGTGTAAGCTATTTTCGCATTTACCTTGTACATCTATTTTATCCTGTCTTTGTATTCATGAGTTAGCTGATTAATCCGTGTTCCACCTTTAATCTATGAATGTATACGCATATAAATCTAACCATAATTACAAATTTTGTTCAACGTTCGGTCCCTTCTGCTAATAGTTTGAAACCTTATGCCTACAAAATGAACTGCTAATGTTGGAAAATGAACTGACAACGTTACTGTCTTCAATTTTTTGGTATGGACCACATAATATACCATGCACAGTTTTTGTGCATTCCACATCATTTTCTGACTCCACATTTTTGTTGTTGTTTGCACACAGTACATATATGTTCTTCATACCTGTCAAGTTGCCAACGGACATTGCTCCACCTCTCTGTACACATACAGTATGACAACGTACTGGCTTTACATGTGGCACATACCACATTTAGGCAATCAAATGATATTCTATTTTGTTATTTTTTTACTTTATCTACTGTTTGGCACTCTTTAGAGTTTGCACTAGCTTTACACCTTTTTTTAATAAATAATTGCGAACTCGACACTCTGTATCATCGTAATTTTCATCATATATCTAATATCAATTTTTTTAAAATTAATTAAGTTGATGTCATGCTGTTAAGGCCTACCTACTTTCAACTGTTACGAATTTAAAAGCATCATGTTTACAGTCTTAAAACATCCTGTTTATAAATAATTTTGCCTTAGGTTACTTCATATACTGGCTTGCCTCGTGCATTTAAATTTTGTAAATGATGATTGAAATTATTATTTTACTGCTCAACTTTTGGATTTAACGTGTAATCTATATCTACTAATTTGCACTCTTTTTTTATATAAATAATTGCGAACTCAACACTCTGTATCATCGTAAATTTCATCATATATCTAATATCAATTTTTTTAAAATTAATTAAGTTGCTGTCATGTTGTTAAGGCCTACCTACTTTCAACTGTTACGAATTTATAAGAATCATGTTTACAACCTTAAAGCATCATGTTTATAAATAATTTTGCCTTAGGTTACTTCATATAGTGGCTTGCTTCGTGCATTTAAATTTTGTAAATGATGATTGAAATTATTATTTTATTGCTCAACTTTTGGATTTAACGTGTAATCTATTTCTGCTAATTTTAAAATGATACCTGCAAAAACTATTCTATCAAAGTAAGCATGCTCCACTCATGTTCATTTTAAATGAACCAGGGAAACAAAAATGTGATATTTTCATATGTATATGTGTTTGTATACAGTATCATTTTATATGTATTTGTATCTTTTCACGTATGTATACAATTTCAAATGCTCACATGCGTACAATGATGGACTTCGATTGGCATGCAGGGTATGAATGCATATGGTTTGGATTAAATAATATGTTTCACGTCTTTTGGTTTTCATGCATGACGGTTTTCAATCTACACTAAATTTCATATACCAATGGAGAATGATTCTTAGCAATGTTGATGAAAAAAAGCTGTATTCATAAATCATGAAACAAACGTAATTCAGTATATTATCATTTCACTTTTTTTATTGTATACTTTACCACACCGTGTCATTTACACAACACCTTTATGGCTAGAAAATGAAGTGATAACGTTACTTTTTTCAAAAAAATTGTACGGACCGTATACTACACCATGCGCAGTTTTCGTGCATTCCGCATTATTTTTCTGACTACACATTTTTTGCTGCTTGCACACAGTTCACATATGTTCTTCATACCTGTCAAGTTGCCAACGGACATTGCTCCACCTCTCCGTACACATACAATATGACAAGAGACCGACATTACATGTGCCACACACCAGTTCTAGGTAATCAAATGATATTCGACTTTGTAATTTTTTTCCTTTATCTACTCTTTGGCACTCTTTATAGTTTACAATAGGTTTACACCTTTTTTTTCTACAGATAATTGCAAACTCGACACTCTGTATCATCGTAATTTTCATCTTACGTTTAATATCAGTTTTTTATTTAAATTAATTAAGTTCATGCCATGCTTTAACGGCCTAATTGCTTTCCATTTTTACAAATTTAAACGCATAATCTTTTCAGCCTACAAGCATCATGTTTATAAATAATTTTGCCTCAGGTTAGTTCATATAATGCCTTGCTTCTTGCATTTAAATTTTGTACACGACAACTGAAATTATTATTTTACTGTTCAAGTTTTAGATATAACGTGTAATCTATTTCTGCTAAGTCTAAAATAAAACCTCCATAAACTATTATATCGAACTAATCATGTTTCATTCATGTTAAATTCACATGAACTGGGGAAACATAAATGTGATCTTTTCATATGTATATGTGTTTTCATACAATATCGTTTTTATATGTATTTCTAATTATTCACATATGTATGCAATTTCAAACGCTCAAATACCTACACTGATGGACTTCTACGGCAGGCTATGAATGGATATGGTTTGGAATAAATAATATGGTTGATTTTTTTTGGTTTTCATGCACCACGGTTTTGAATCGACACTAAATTTCATATGTCAATGGTTTTATTTATAAATATGTATACTCTTTAATTACTATTTGGATTTCAAATATGTACATAATGTTAAGTTCATGCAATTTTGTACATGCATTAATCTTTGTATCAAACAATGATCTATTATTATGTCAATTTTCTTAGCAATGTTGATTCTTAGCAATGGAGAATGATTCTTAGCAATGTTGATGAAAAAAAGTTGTATTCATAAATCATGAAACAAACGTAATTCAGCATATTATCATTTCACTTTTTTTTTTGTATACTTTACCACACCGTGTCATTTACACAACACCTTATGGCTATAAAATGAAGTGATAAAGTTACTTTCTTCAATTTTTTTGTATGGACCGTATACTACACCATGCACAGTTTTCGTGCATTCTGCATCATTTTTCTGACTGCACATTTTTTGCTGCTTGCACACAGTTCACATATGTTCTTCATACTTGTCAAGTTGCCAAAGTACATTGCTCCACCTCTCCGTACACATACAATATGACAAGGGACCGGCTTTACATGTGCCACATACCAGATCTAGGTAATCAAATGATATTCTACTTTGTAATTTTTTCCCTTTATCTACTCTTTGGCACTCTTTATATTTTATAGTACCTTTACATCTTTTTTTTTTTTTTTTTTTTTTTACAGGTAATTGCAAACTCAACACTCTGCATCATCGTAATTTTCATCTTACATTTAATATTAGAATTTTTTTAAATTAATTAAGTTCATGCCATGCTTTAACGGCCTAATTGCTTTCCATTTTTACAAATTTAAATGCATCATCTTTTCAGCCTACATGCATATGTTTATAAATAATTTTGCCTCAGGTTAGTTCATATAATGGCTTGCTTCTTGCATTTAAATTTTGTACACGACAACTGAAATTATTATTTTACTGTTCAAGTTTTGGATATAATGTGTAATCTATTTCTGCTAATTCTGAAATAAAACCTCCATAGACTATTCTATCGAACTAACCATGTTCCATTCATGTTAAATTCACATGAACTGGGGAAACATAAATGTGATCTTTTCATATGTACATGAGTTTTCATACAGTATCGTTTTTACATGTATTTCTACTTATTCACATATGTATACAATTTCAAATGCTCAAATACCTACACTGATGGACTTCTACGGCAGGCTATGAATGGATATGGTTTGGAATAAATAATATGGTTTATTTGTTTTGGTTTTCATGCACCATGGTTTTGAATCGACACTAAATTTCATTTGTCAATGGTTTTATTAATAAATATGTATACTCTTTACTTACTATTTGGATTTCAAATATGTACATAATGTTAAGTTCATGCAATTTTGTACATGCTTTAATCTTTGTATCAAACAATGATCTATTATTGTGTCAATTTGTTTCTAAGATGTTAAGGCCCTATTGTGATATGATCGCATAAGTAATAAACCCTAATTATGTTTTCTTTTATAAGAATGAACAATTTTAGGTGCACAGAAGCCGATTGCAGATAAATATGATTCTGGATTACATACTTTGTTTTGTACTTACCAGGCGTTTGAATGTATGACAATTCACCACAGTTTTGCGCATCTAAATTTTTAAGTCTTCAGCACATATGAATGTCAAGTGTACTTACACTTGGTTTAATTATTTAGAGCTAGCTCTTGCAATTTTGGTTCATTTCCAAGCTTTATTACTTCATAGTTCAATTTTTCATTGCAGTAAATTATTCAAGATGATGAACCAAAGGAGCACTCTTCCGATGGTGCTGAAAGCGATAATAACATTGACGTTCAATTTTCAGGTGAACTTATTTGTTCAGCATGAATAATGAACGATAGTCTTATACAAACTATTTTTCTGTTGATCTCATTTTTTAAATACATTTAGGAAAAAAACACATGTTCAACACATGAGAAACAATAATTGAAGATATAGGCTATAATAGAAAGGAGGGAGAAATCAAACTTGGATCCAAACGCCTGTACAATCAGGGCAAAGTATATATACTACATTTTGAAAATTGGTCAATAATTTATTCTTCTGACCTTTTATTTTTGCAACTTGCTGCTGCTAAAAGGTCTGAGAATGGTGCTTTGAAAGTGGATCTTCATTTTGAATACAATTTGAAACCTGCTCCACTAAACTGAAGACTGCAGTGCTTCTATCGAGCGTTAATTAAATAAAGGATTATATAGGTACTCTAAATTTTACTACCACACTTTTTTTTACGTTGGATTTCTCAACTACTTCCCAAATTATATAATCAACTTTTACATCCTTGCTTGCTTACAAACCTACAATGATGAGTAATATTGCACAAGTGTAGTCATTTATTTTAGTTGGATCAGTCTGCATATTTTTAGTCTATTCTTTCTTCTACTTCAAGGCAAAATAATGCAATATATGTTCTTGGTTAGACTACATTATGAATGAATAATGATAAATATATTTGACGGGTTTTCCATTTTTCTTTACCTGTTAGGATGACTAATTATGGTGTACTTTATCGACTGTATTAGTTATACTGAATAGTATTAGTTATCCAGCCGTTTGCAAATGATTTCATGTTTGACTTAGCTCTTCCTCTCAACGTATCTCCAAATATGTTGGAGATATACACATCAGCAGCAGTTATGCGCTGATTATCTTCGTGTATGACTTATTCAACCCTTATTTCCCTCCTCCCTTTCAGAACTATCATTCAATTGTTACAACCAAATAAATGTGTTATGTAATATTTCTATCCTTTTTTCTCGATTCTTTTTTCCTACCCATTTCTTTCTCATTCGTATTTGCTGTTTCCACAGTTTGCAATACATCTACCAACCACTTCTCTCTTTCTTTGTTCTACAACTACTACACTTTTTTCAATTTGCTTATTTCTTCAACAACTCAATGAATGTTCAACAACGAGAGCAACGACGTTTGGCTCAATGAGGTAGACGTGCTCGGATGTCAACCGACGAACGAGAAGTACAGTAGGCAAATCGTAGGCAACGACACCGTGCACAACGGACCCAACTGATTACCTCGTCTGCCATTACCACATGCTATAACTGTGGTAGGAATTTTACTGCCACTCAACAATTCCTCCGTCACATGCTACCCCAACCCACTTACTGCCAACACTGTCATGCAAAATTATTCTTTCACAAGACATCCGAAAATTGCTGCTCAAATGGGAAAATTGTAGTTCACCACTCTTTCCCACCTCCGGAGTTGTTGGCTTTATTTACCACTGATGAAGAACGCGGTTCGCACTTTCACACAAACATAAGATCATATAACAATGCTTTTGCATTCACTTCTATGAGTGCTAATATTGATCAAAAATTGGCTAATGCGCGAAATGGAATATACTCTTACCGTGCACAAGGTTCTATCTACCATAGCATTAGAAGAATTCTCCCCGCGCCCACTACTAGGCCAAGATATCTACAGCTCTATATCTACGATACCGATCATGAGATTGAAAATCGACGACAAGATAACGTACTCTTACGTCCTGACATCTTATACACACTACAACAAACTTTAGATGTTTACAACCCTTATGTCCATATATTGAGACATTTGGGACAAAGTGCTAATGTTGGTGAATGCAAACTTATAATAAAGGAAGTTACAGTTGATCGTCATCTTCATCCCTTACCAACCGCATCTCAAGTTGCAGGAATCATTGTTGGAGATGACGACTCTGGCAATATTAATGAAAGAGATATTATAGTTCAAACCAGATCAGGAACTCTACAACGAGTTCTCAACACAACAGGCTTTTACGATCCACTACAATATCCGCTTCTACTTCCGCGCGGTGAGCAGGGTGGGACGTAAATATCCATAATACCGGTGATAACATAATCAGTTGTAGAGCTTACTATTTACGTTTGTTACAGGCACATTTCCCCTTAACCCATTACACAATATTTCGTTCCAAGCTTTTTTCTTGCTTTTCCTCTAATCTTCATTTCACACTATTCTATCTTTTGCTTCCAGATATGACCTTTCTCAACGTCTCTTTTACTTCATAGAGGTCGTCTACTTCAGCAATTCGTTGTAGACACTTTTGTCAAAATTGAAACAAAGCGACTTCGATATATTCGAGATCATCAACACACCATTCGAGCTGATTTATATTAGGGTCTACAAGATGCTCTCGCAACAGGCAAGACAAGTGCCAATAAGCACCTTTTCTTCATACTTCGCATTCTCCCTAACTTAGAGATATATTTCTTTTCGTTTATTTCACTCACCTTCATTACATATAGGTAATGTTGGTGTTAAAAGAGTTTTTCCTACGTCTCATGTTGGCAGCCCTCGCGACATGCATCATCGATATCAAGACGCAATGGCAATAGTACGAAGGTATGGCAAACTCGACTTATTTATCACTATAACATGTAATCCTAACTGGGTTGAAATAACACAAGACCTGCTGCCCTTTCAACAACCTTTCGACCAACCAGATTTAACAACTAGGGTTTTCCGTGCAAAACTCGAACAACAAAAACAAGATCTATATGACAAGCACGTTCTAGGAAAAGTCGTTGCACATATTCACGTAATTGAGTTCCAAAAAAGGGGATTGCCGCACTCACATATGCTAATTATTCTTCACGAAACTGATAAACTTAACGTCCCTGATGCTTATGACTATATCGTTCGTGCAGAAATTCCAAATCCAGATTTAGAACCTGATTTGTACACCGTTGTTATGAAACATATGATTCATCATCATGTGGCCGTTTCAATCCCGATTCCACTTGCATGCGAGACGAAAAATGTAAAAAGGAATTTCCTAAATGTTTTGCCTCTTTTACTATAAAAGGCAATGATTCATACCCTATTTACAAAAGATGCGATATTCCGCTACATAATCAAACAACTAATATGCTAATTGACAACCGTTGGGTAGTTCCATATAATCCGTACTTAGTGCTCAAATACGATTGTCATATAAATGTTGAAGTTTGCTCCAGTATTGAATCAGTAAAATATCTTTATAAATACATTTATAAAGGCTCAAATCCCATCTCTATGGAACTATCTTCTACAACGAACGACAACGATGAAATTTCTAAATTTGTTAATGCTAGATGGATTTGTGCACCTGAGTCGCTATGGCGACTCGTCAAGTTTCAACTTAGCAATATGTCCCCATCTGTTATAGGCTTACAAATACATCTACCTAATATTCAACAACTTCATTTTCAGCCACATGAAACATTAGATTCCATTGTAACTGACGAAGAAAGAACTAAAACTATGCTTACAAATTTTTTCGAATGTAACTCATGTAACGAGGAAGCACAAATATATCTATACCATGAATTCCATGAACATTATTGGTGGGACTCAAGCCATAAACAATGGATATGTAGACGAAATAATCGTAAAGTAATTGGTCGAATTTACACAGTTTCTCCAACCGAAGGCGAACGTTACTACTTACGGTTACTTTTAAATTATGTAAGAGGCCCCCTGTCTTTTGAGGACTTACGCACTGTTAACGGAAGTCAGTACTCCACATTCAAATAAGCAACCAAGCACAGAGGCCTGCTTGAAAATGATGATAGTATTCATGACTGCTTAACTGATGCTTCTAATACTCACATGCCTACGGCTTTAAGACGTTTATTTGTTACAATTTTGGTATATTGCGAACCATGTGGTGTACGAGAATTATGGGAAGAGTTTTGGCCTTTCTTGGCTGAAGATTATCAATTTACCTGCTCCACCACAATCCCAAATGCAATATTAACCAGTAGATTTCTATTTGATATTAACAATCTTCTTAAACATTACAACAAATCAATTTATGATTACGATTTACCGCAGTCTTCGCTACGCTCACAACACAACCAATATTTCCTTGCTTATCCTGGACGAACAAACAATACCTGTATCACCCACCGATTTAAAAGCAATTAACTATTTGAATGTTGAACAAAAAGCTGCATTTTATATGATGTTGCATTCCGTAAATACTAAAAAACCATCCATTTTCTTTATCGACGGTCCTGGAGGGACAGGTAAAACATTTTTGTACACATCACTTTTAGCTCATCTACGAAATGAAGGTCATATTGCGCTCGCTACCGCCACTTCTGGAATAGCTTCTATTGCTTTACCCGGTGGTAGAACTGCTCACTCACATTTTAAGATTTCGATTAATTATATTGTTCATCCACCTGCCATATTCCTAGACAATCCGATCTTGCTAAACTATTATCCATTGCATCTGTTCTACTTTGGAATGAAGCGACCATGGCACACCATCATGCATTTGAGGCGTTGGACAGAACATTAAGAGATTTGATCTCTATCGATGTTCCATTTGATGGAAAAATCGTTATCTTAGGCGGAGATTTCCGTCAAGTTTTACCGGTTTTCCAAGGAGCAAATAGAGCTCACACAACTGATGCATGTATACTTCACTCTTATTTGTGGTCTTCCGTTAAAGTAATTCACCTAACCCAAAATATGAGAGCACGAAATGATATATCATATGTTGATTTTGTTCTACGTATTGGAAATGGAACTAAAACACCCATACAAGACGACATTGTCAGATTACCCGATGATATTGTTCTACCATGGGAGGGAACAAGTTCTTTGTTTTCTTTGATTGATGAAATCTATCCTTCTTTATCCGATAACTATGAAAACACAAGCTATATATTAAACAGATCAATATTAACACCAAAAAATGAAAGCGCAAATGAAATTAACAACATGATCATTACTAGATTTCCTGGTGATGAACACATCTACTACTCTTTTGATAAAGTTGAGGATGATACAAATAACTTATATCAACCAGAGTTTCTTAACTTGCTTACTCCAGATGGTATGCCACAACATAAATTAACTCTTAAAACTGGATATCCAATTAACTATGAAACTTAGATCCGTGTATTGGATTATGTAATGGCATGAGGCTAATATGTAGAGTTTTTCATAGAAACGTTATTGATGCTGAGATATCTTTCGGTCAATTTAAAGGTACATGAATGTTTATTCCACGAATACCTCTTAAACCATCTGAAAACTTGAATCTTCCTTTCGACTTAACCCGTAAACAATTCCCCATACGACTAGCTTTCACTTTAACTATTAACAAATCACAAGGACAAACGATTCCACACGTTGGCATTTATCTTTCCGACCACATTTTCACCCACGGACAACTTTACATCGCTTTATCTAGAGAAATTTCACGTTCATCAACAAAAATCTTGGTTAAAAATGGAACACTACAACGCAAAACAGGTACACACACACCAAAAATGTTGTCTACACTGATGTTCTGTCAACGTATTCTAAAATTATTAATTAACCTTACATTATTAACCAAGCTCACATTACTAAATTTGCAACCAAGAGATTTTATGATATGTAAAACATTACACTACACTACATCACTTTCAATTTTTCGTCCGTACTCCAATATTTTTCTCACAATAAAAAAAATGGACCAACAATTGCACAACACGTATGTAAGCCAACTTAATTAAAGTTTATGTTTAAAATATAACAACAATACTACACATCATAAAATCCCTTGAACCATTTTTAACTCCGCCATCTATGATGCTTTCCTCATCTAGATGCCAGTCTCAAGCCCAGATGGAGGAGGAGAGGAAACACGTGATTGTTCTTTCTATTTGGTTACGGTTTTTACTCAATTACTTCTTCCTCCTCTCTGCTCAGCTCTGCTATTAATTCTTTTATACGGATAGCTGACAAACTTTCTTTTATTTTGCATTATGCTTGATACTTGACGAACATTATTTTCTTTAATTGTAATACGATATTTTGTGCAATTGGAAGTACATCCATGACAACATAACAGTCAACTTTCACGATTTATCTTCATCAGGTACGAATGACGTTGAGTTTTATATTTATATCAATTCTTTCAAATTACTTTGACATGTCTTCATTCAGCTGTGGTCTTCACAATATACATGCAGGCTACATCACATTCTTTCTGATTACTGAATGAGTTTGGCAACAACACTTTTACTGACGGGTACTTATTTTTGTGACATTTAGCATCAGTTCATTCATCAATGTGTAAACAGTTTCTGAAACTATAATTTAAATTAGTTACAATTACCACTTACATGCAGATGGGATTGGAGTTCTTAGTTGAAGCATACATCAAGGCTGAAGCTGTTATACCACTAAGCATTTTTTTTTCTTTCTTGAATGGGTACTCAATTTGCATTATTTTTTTCCCTGCATGTGTACTCCATTTGCACGTTGGTACATACAATTATGTGCTATATCAACTCTGTAATATAATGTTAACACGAGTTTTTTTCTTTGCATACACACAGAATCATTGCAATAGTTTTGTTTTTCAATCAATCGTCAAATTCTTCCCACCAAAACAAGTTAAACGGAATGGTACTTCCTACTGACAAAGTTTCATGACAACATATCTCAAAGTGATGACACCATATCTCAAACTGTTCCATGTCATTAACTTCCATGCCAACAGGTACATTATTTACATTACATACATGCTTTTCCCAAGATTCCGCTTCTTATTGGCACATTAAAATTTAGTCATCAATTTTTGCTCCCCTATTCTGATTGGTACGCTTCTATCTCACACAGTTTCGTTTGGCTATGATTAACTGTGTACGCAATTTATAATGATGTTTTCGACCTCCAGTGATTATCCATTCATGTATTAATCATGTTTGTTTCATGAATATTTTTTACTAATTAAATTAAAGTATGATATATGTGGTTTTCTTAAAGAAAATCAATTATTTTCCAATATTTCTTTTGACAACATAGAACTAAACTTGGATACCTGTCATTTTTAGTACAGTTTTACTTTGTACATGGTTTGAACTGTCACCATGTCATAAAAAGTTCCCATTAACATTGCAGAAACATCTCTACAACTTATTCCCTGATTTCTGCCAAATAGTTATCGTACCTCCCATTGTCATCGAATGCGGATAATCTAAGCAACACTTTTCACCAACCTTTCCCAATTTGGGAGTATTAAATTATGCTGTTACCCATCCTTTTGGATGACTGTGCTCATAATCCTCATGCTATAGTCGACGTCACCTTTGCCCCATTCGTACAAACTGCAGAAGAACAACCATGATAGAATATAGATGTTGCTTCCATGTTAGGATCCATTTTATGCTATTATTTCATGCCTTCAGTTCTTCGTCTTTTGGGTCTATACGTCAGTAACTAAAGGATTGAACTTTTTGAGATTTTATTTTAAAAATATTGCACATTTACCGGTATATTTCTTTCTGTGATTCCACTATGCAACGTTGTTTATAATACTATATATTATTCCTGAGTTAACATTGCACAATCACGACACTCTTCCAAAATACTTCTTAAAAATAACAAGAAATAAATGTATATCATGCTTGCTTTGATACAGCAGAATTAAGTGACTCATTGTCCTATATATGACTAGCATGCATAAAGTTTTTGTTTTATTTAGTACATTACCATTTATTTTTGTCAGGTTTTATAGTAAAAGGTTCAATCAGATGTTTAGACTGCGAAGGTTGGTATAATAAAGTGATTTGGACAGTCATTTCCCAGATAGTATGTACCTGGCAGTGGATATGTAAGCTTGCTTGGTAAATTTTTGATTTTTCTCTTATTGGACTGTGTTTTACAGTTAACATCTACCTAACTTTTGTATAAATAAAAATATTATTAATTTTTTTGTTATATTTGTACAGTGGTTGAAAATCGTTTCCTTCAAGCCATTATGATGACTACAGTAAATGAGAATTTCAAGACGATCCATATTATTATTGCATGCCAACTGATATATTGGTAAGAATATAAAACATTTAAACTTGGGAACACGTCATGCTACATAATGTTTTTATCTTCCATTGTACTTGGCATTTTTATTATGTCCTGCTATGCTATTAAGGACTGCCTTCCGGCCTGCTACTTTTTTGTCTACTTCAGTGCCAAATCACGGTACTCTTCTCGCTCACCTTATGCATGCTTTTTCTATTTTTTATTCATTCCAATATTACTGAACTTTTACATGCCACATGTGTTCACTGAAGTTGCAAATACCAATTCCACATTTTATTTGACATGTTCTCCTCCTTTTTTAACAAAAAAAACCTCACTAACTCATCAACACAACCCCTTTTTGTCTCCTATTTTTAACCCACAATTTCACTCCTTCGTTTATTATTTGTTTTCAAAATAGCTCACTGCACTGATCATACACACTCACACATAAATATCTCGCATTTTCTCATTGAATTGGTTTACCACGTTTACATGCTATTTTCTCTCCACAAATTACCAATTCATAACCTCTTTCCTCAACGATCTCCTTTTGTCCCTCATTTCTACTTCCCATTTTTGCTACACATGTTCAGTACATTTGCAACCATACTGTTTTACTGCTATATATATGTACCCACATGCACTACTTTAATCCTACATTAATTAATCTTCTTCACTTTCGAATACAAGTGCGCTTTCATAACTACAAAATGACAAAGGTAATACAACCCGTTCAGTTCCATTATTATTGTTTTAATTTATTTTTTCACTACTCTTTCTTCTTGCTCACTTTACAAACTGTCGGCTACTTTCGTTAAACACAGCCCAAAGGTTCAGGTAAAGGTAAAGAGTTGGCAATGCCTCCTGCTGAAAAGCAGGCACGTAAAAGCTCCCGTAATTCAAAAAATCATACTACTACAAGCTACGACACGCCTGTTGAAATCCCGGACGAGTTGGACCGCAACAACACTCAAACTCGCACACCTATTGAGAATCAAGTTAACCACGATGATGCCACTTCACATGATTCTGTTCACATTCACACTGCTGACTTTGATGATGACGAGTACTAGAATGACCCGGCAGTGGTGAGCTTTATTTTTAACTTCATCAAATTTTCTTTTTCCTACCATACTATCAGTATAGAATCCAAACGTCTAACTCCCCTTTTACATAATCAACAGCTTGCAGATATTGATAGGTTTTTTGCTGAGTTTGAAAGTCGTTCACGTTCACGTTCATGATTCTGCTGTTCCTACTTCTGCTCGTTGTTTGATTGACGTCCCTTTTGTTATTTTTTTTTCAACTATTGTTCTTTTTTAACTTTCTGCTACCAAATAAATAGTACTACCTGCTACGAGCTATGTAATAAACACTTAGTGCATGTATTTTGCAAGTAATAAATAGTTCTTCACTTGTGTACTGACGCAGGTTCATTGCTTCCGTTTGTTAACTGAATACAATTTTTTTCCTGCATGAACTGTTTCCTGCTTTGTTAACTTCTTTTCCCAAATTTCTAGATTTTCTGCATACAGAAATCTGTAATTACTAATCATTCTTAACTTTATTTTCAGCTTTCTTCAAATACATCTATGCACACGCCCATCGGGCGTGCATATGTGCTGGTAACAATAAATAGTATATGTTACTCAAAGAAGTAATGCTACACAAAGGAAACAACATAAGAAGTTGACAAAGTCATAAGTTAAGAGAATCTGTCTAGCCCTCCCCAGCTCTCATTCCCTATCTTCTCCTCTAAACCCTATAGGTGATAGTATACCCAATAAGTGAAGATGAGAATAAATAAGGAAATCATGGCAACCATTATCCAAATCTAAACTGTCCCTTCTAAAGCCTCGAATCCATTGATATTTGTATGGTAATCATTTGTAACCATGGACTAACGGAAATCTCATCCTTATGAACTATCATCATAGTTTGAGACTCTACTCAGCTAATCCATTAACACGTAGCTTTGTCTCCTACGAATTGCCTCCTATATGTAGCTATATTACCCACGTACTAACCATAGCTTCCCTTCGAACCACTCCACCTTCGAGCCTTAAATTGAAGAGTTGTTTGCTTGATTATGCCATAATTATCAAAGTTGAAAAGCAAATGTCAAACCAAGACTAGCAACATGATCATCAAAGCCTATAGGTCTCCCACCACAGATCTCATGCAAATCAACATCAATATGATGGACTGGTACGGGATGGACCGGTATTGATTTATGTACTTAGCCAAATTTTGGCTAAGTTCTTAGGATGTCTGTAACAACCCGTATTTTCAATAACCTGTAATAATGTAAATTGAGGCAGAATTTAATTCTAAAATCTAAATCAAGGGAAACGGGCTATGCCATTGCGTTCGTCTCGGAAAAATACGCGAAATAGAGTCTGAGTTTTCGAAAATCGGAGTCCGTATGACCCAGTTAAGGCCCATGGAAGTTTTCAGAAATTTCCATAATTAAAACAGATTTAAATCTAAAATTAAAAACTAGGATTTGGGCCAGCTGGGCCAAGGCGGGAAAAATCCCGCCAGGACCCGCATGTCGACAGGCCTGTCGACAGGGTCCTGGGCATGTCGACTGCCCTGTCGACAGCCCTGTCGACAGGGGGTGCCCAGGCAGTCTAGCCTGGTGCACCATTTCTGATTTGGGCTTGATTGGGTGGCTTGGTTCTAGAGAGTTCCGAGATCTGACGGGCCAAAACTGTCCTAGGGTTAATCCTATGGTCTAAATCACCCTAATCTTCTATAAATAAGCTCCTAATCCTACCCTAAAGCCTCATTAATCATCCTAGCAACAAAACTATGCCAAAATCTAAACTCTCATGGCCTCCACCTAAAACCCTAGCCTCCAATCTCTTCATTAATAATTCCTAAGTAATTTTCCATGCATACAAGCATATTTAGGCTTGTATGATCCCCCTTAGCTTGCATTAAAGGCTTGTTTTTCAATTGGCATCATAAAGGAGGAGTCTTGATCAAGTTTGCTTGCATTTGGGGGTCTTAATTAGTTGCATAAGGGGTTTCTTGCGTTTGTTATACTCATTTGAGTCCGCATAAGCATTGTAAGCCCTCTTACCTTCATTTTAGAAACTCTAAAGTTAATGTGTGATGAAAGTTGGGGTTTTGTATGATTATTGAGTTATGCATGTTTATGCAAGTTTGCTAAGCCATGATTTGTATGATTATTAAGTTATGCATGTTTATGCAAGTTTGCCAAGCCATGATTTGTATGTTAAATAAGTTATGCATGTTTATGCAAGTTTACTAAGCCATGATTTGCAAGTTTTGACAAGTTGGGCATGATTTGACAAGTTGTGCATGTTTATGCAAGTCTAAAATGACAAGTTGTGCATGTTTTGGCAAGTTGTGCATGTTTTGACAAGTTGTTCATGTTTATGCAAGTTTAAAATGACAAGTTGTGCATGTTCGACAAGTTATGCATGATTATGGTAATATGCAAGTTCACTATGCTAAGTTATGCAAGTTTAACATGTTATGCATGTTTTATGGTAATATGCAAGTTCACTACGCTAAGTTATGCAAGTCTAACATGTTATGCATGACTATTGTGCAAGTTTATGTTGTGCCAAGTTCCCTCTTCCTATCCTTTATGCGTTACTACGAATATGTAAGCGATATAATGACGTTGGGGGTTTTGGGGTAAACTTAAAATACATAAAAATATAAGATTGGGAATTTACCTATTAAGTTAGGTCTACCCCTTGGGAATTTACCTATTAAGTTAGGTCTACCCAAGTAATTGTTTGACTTGTGATTATGTTTTGAAATAAAGTGGACATGACACTTAGAAAACATAAGTGTGGCCAACTCGAGGTTGGGTTGAGTTTGTAGCGTAATTCTACCCGGAACCGACCGGCTTAACTAGTGGCTACAAACAATAGGACCCAATGTGAGAAGTTGGTCATGGGGTGCCAAGACCCGAGGTTAGACCAAGTTGTGGTGTAAAGCTACCCGGACCCGCCCGGCCTAACTAGTAACCACAACAAGGTCTAATGTGAGAGGTCGAGGTGCATTAAATTAATTAATGCCTCATGATTAGGGTTAAGTCAGGGTCCACTAATACTTAACCAATTTGGGGATTCGAGGGATTAGAATGTGGTTAAGTCGTGAACCATTGGTTACACTTAACTAGTTTAATCCATTTGGGAGCTCAAGGGATTAGAATGGGGTTAAGCCACACTTAACCAGTTTAATCCAGGATTAGTGAAGGGTTAAATCACACTTAACCCTCTTGGGAAATCCTAGCAACGTGGTCTGTTCTAACAGTAATCCCAGTTTGGTATCATACACAACCCTAGAAGCTAGGCTAGGGCGGGGCACGATTACTGGCAGATGTAAGCGACCAAAGGGCGATGGCCGAGTGGTACAGCGGTGCGGGTTCGGCGGGCTACGGACGTGCACGTAGTCCGATATTGGACAAACTCGAGGCACGGGTACCAGTAGATTAGAGCTGTGCATTATTGCTTAAGTGTCTGGGGTTGACATCTGAGGGCTTGATACACCCAAAAGGGGGACCCAGCACAGTCTAACTACATCCATACGTGGGCCATATGGACACCAACACTTGACGTGTTAGGTTTATAGGGAGCCGATCGACTAGACCGTGGGCTGGACCTTTTATTAAGGTCACTTCATGTTATTGGACCAAAGTTTGGGCTAAGGGATCATTACCTGTTATGTTGGTTTGCTAGTACACCGTGGTGCAAAAACTTAACCTTGCTTTATGCGATGACACCTCTATCTGTCTTGTAGTTGATTTATTCATGCCAGTATGTTGTTATCTATAATCACCTCAGTTTCCATCATGATGTTAACTTTATTAGTTTATAGACTGATCGTAGCAGGGCTTACTCAGTCTTTTTGACTGACCCGTTTTGTTTCGCCTCTTTTCTTCCGTTTCCCCCCCCCCCAGGTTCTCAGGGAGGGAATACAGGAGCCTAGCTTGGATCTTAGCTGCTTTCTTGGATAGCTCATGTATGCTTTGGACTTGGGCTGGCTATGGTTTCTTCCACTTTGGGGATAGCTACTTTTATGTTTTCCTTTTTCAGTATCAGATGATGTATTTATCTAGACTTGTAATTTTGGGAAATTGACATTTTGATGTACCAGACTTGTGTTTTGAAATGGTTTAAAAATCTTCCGCTGTTTTATTTACTTACTCTGTTTATTTACATATATATATATGTCATGTCCTGCCTTGCTATATCATTATGCATGTTTACCAATAATGCCCCTCCAAAGCTAGTGCATTCCTTTGCGAGTGACCCTGGCGGAGGTGGGGTGTTACATTTGGTATCAGAGCATATGGTTTACGAGAAGGGATAAAAAGGTTTTTAAAACTTTCGAAAAACTATTTTCAAAACCAAGTATAAAGTATTTTCCAAAGAAAAGTCTAGTTGTTTTAAAAGGCTATTCCCCAAAAGCCATTAGCACTATCCTTTGACTCCTCGTTTGAACTCTCTTCTTTTCTTTTCCAGCATGTCTGATAATCTCATCTTGCCTGAAGGAGTAACGATACCCGATTGGTTTCATCGTTACTTGGAAGTCACGGCACCGGTCCCGGATGTCCCTAATGTTGTTCCCCCAGTCGAGGCCGCTGTTCCTCCTCCTCCTCCTCCCGTAGTTGATGTTCCTCTTCCTCCTTCCCCTCAGCATCCTCAAATTGACTTCGCCGAGATTTGCCGAGATTTTAAGGCGATGGGTTGCAGGGATTTCTTTGGAACCGAGACTTTTGTAGAGGCAAGGAATTGGTTGAAAGAGACCGAAGATCTTTTAGCCACCTTTGATATAGGTGACCGCAGGAAGGTTTTATTGGCAGTATGGTTGCTAAAGGAAGAAGCTGCACGTTGGTGGGTAGTCACCACCGCTACTAGTCCAATTGAGACTTGGGATGACTTTAGGGGAAGGTTTGGACTGAGATTCTTATCACTGAAGCAAGGGGACATGACTATTAGGGGATACATAGATAAGTTTAATCAACTGGCTCGGGTCGATTTAGACTTGGTTAATACAGCTCAGGAGAAGGCCCTACACTTTGCTCTAGGATTAAACGAGCCATTACGTGATTTGGCCCTGTCTCATATACCCTTGGGGGCAACTTTCGAGAGTTTAGTGAATTTGGCCCTACTTCAAGAAGAAGGTAGCAATGATAAGAGAGAGGTCAAGGCGAATGAGTCTCAAGGCAAAGGAGTAAATTCCGGGAAATGGGGCAAGAATAACCACAACCGCAAGGACAAGCCAAGAGGGAATATAAAATGTAACTTCTGTGGTAACGTTGGACATATGGCTAAGGAATGTAGGAAGAAGGAAAAGAGAAAGCGGGGCGAATGCTTCATTTGTGGTGAGTTTGGACATTTCAGCAAGGATTGCCCGAGGAAACAAGGGCAAGGTCAGACTCAGTGTGCAGGACTATCTGGAGGGCGAATTTATCCCCTCAACCCCGTTTTTCCAGCTCATGATAGAGGTAGTGTTTCTGTTGAAAATCTTGTTTACATTTTCTGATTTTCCCTGTTCGAACTTTGTTTGATTCTGGCACATCGCATAGTTTTATTTCATCTGATCTAGTGGAAAGTTTTGCACCTAAGTACTAGTGTAGTTGATGATCCCGTATGTGTTTCAAATCCAATTGGGGGTTCTACCCGCCTGTCTGTGGTCGGAGTGGATTTGAAAATTTCTATCTTGAGTATAGAATTCTCGTGGATGTTTATATTCTCGGTTTCGGGGGATATGTGTTGGTTTTGGGCATGGAATGGTCGTCCTATTTTGGAGCCATTCTGGGTTTTTGTATATAGGGTGTGGGGCTCATGACTCGCCTCGGTAATACCCTAGAAATTTCTAGCAACCCTATGGGTCCCGTCATGTTATGTTATCTTGAATCCCTCAACTCGTCTATCGATAGTTTGAAATCTTTGAGGGTGGTCCGAGAATATCCTGATATCTTGGGGAAAGTGAAGGGGTTACCCTTAGACGTGGGATAGATTTCCGTATTATCTGGTTGGTAATACCAAGCCAGTTTCGTGACCGGTTAGGCACGTGACCTCACGAGGTGAGAGTAAGAAAGCAAGTCAAGGAGTTGCTTGGGAAGAACTTCCTGAGACGAGGCATTTCCGAGTAGGGTGCTCCAGTAGTATTCGTTACTAATATGGATAGTTTGCTTCGCTTACATGTTGAAAAGAATAGACAACCGTTACCAGGGATCGATGATTTGTTTGATCAGCTGGTAGGAGCATCCGTTTTCTTTTGACCTAGCTACCGGATTCCATCGGCTTAGGATGGCTGAGGATGGAATTGACAAGACTGCGTTTAGGACTCTAGATGGATTTTTAGAATGGCTAGTCATGCTATTTGGTTTGACGGATGCACCCGCATATTACGTGGACTTGATGGGTAGGGTGTTTAGGGAGTCCTTGAACAAGTTTGTCGTGGTCGTCGTAGACGATATTTTGATCTCCTCAAAAGAACGAGGAAGAGCATGCTATACATCTCAAAGAGGAGATGGATACGCTTAGAGCCACCGGATTGAAGGTCAAGTTCTCCAAATGCCACTCTGGAGGAAAGAAGTTGGATTTCTTGGGCACATAGTTCTTAAGTAAGGCTTAGCGGTGGATTCCGCTAAAGTGGCTGCGGTTTGAGACCGGAAAACTCTGAGAAGGGCAATTCAAGTAAGAAGCTTCCTCCGTTTGGCTAGTTAGTTAGCATCACCTGAGCTTAGACTTACTCTTCTGGATCAAGAAGGGAGTTTCATGGGAAGAAGACCCGCAGTTGGTCAAGAACATGGACCAGTCAACTCAAGGCGAGATGTTAGGTCACCTCGCTAGATATATTATAAAGGATGACTAAGGCGCGACAAGAGATTATGTGTTCCTCGAGTGAAAGACTTGGTAAAGAAGGTTCTTGAAGATGCGCATCACTCGAGGAGGTGGCCGAGTTGGTTTCGGAATACATGTGGTGCCACCAGGTTGAGGCCAAGTCATAGAAGCCCAGTGGGCCATTACCTCCATTGGATGTTTTGCAAGGGGAGTGTGAAAACATCTCGATAGATTAAGTGGATAAATTACCTAGATCAAAGAAAGGGAATACGGGTAGGTGGGTCATAATAGGTAGACTCACGAAAAGTGCTCATTTTAGAGCGAGAGAACTGCATCATGGTTAGCAACGGTTTACCCTCAAGAAGTTGGCCAGTTTTGAAGGAGCCTACAGAAAGCCATGGGTAGGCAACTGAATCTAGGTACGGCCTATAGGCAGATGGTTCATTTCGATTAAGCATGAGTTATAGAAAATCGCGTTTATAAGGGCAATTGGCAACGTGGATTGGTATTTTCAAGAGAAAGTTCGGCTGCATGGAATACTTTATAGTAAGTAGACGAGATCCAAGATTCACTAGTGAATTTTGGAGAGCTGGCAGGAGATCATGAGGTTATAGTATGTTTAAGCCTAGTATACAGGAAAAAGAATAAGTGGGAAAGAAAGACGAGAGGCAATAATGAAATAAGTTCCAACTCGGATTTTGGAAAATAGGAGTTAGGAAGCCAAGGAATCATGAAGTGAAAGATAGTCAAAGCACAGTTGAGTTAAGTTCAAGGGAACGTGACTAAGAAGAGTGAAGACTAGATACCCGCATCATATCTATGTAGGGGCGCATCCTTGATCCTTGTTTTCCCGTGGAGCTTGCTTACAAGTTATCTTTTGTATATACCCTCTCGGTCCCATTCCCGATCTTATTTCGGTTGTGAACTCCATAAGGGGGTTAAGACTCATCGGTTAGTACTATATGTCAAAGTTTGAATGGATTTCTGGTAATCCAAAAAGGAGTTTGTCTAGTTTATCTAGTTTATCGTGTCTATCTTGTCATGAGAACCTTAGGTAGAAACCCTTTTGGTTGAAACATGTGTTTGAAACATGTTATGCTTGATGGTTGCAAGTGGCTGCAAGTGTTTGCAAGTGGTTGCTCGTGGATGCATTATACACATTAGGCACTAGATCGGCTCGCACACTCTTCATGTTGCATATGCATGAGTGCTTACACTTATTCATGGTTGAAACTTGTTGTGTTATCACATGGATGTTGCATATGGGTGAATGTTATGTGCACTCATATAGATACTATGAATTATGGTAGGAATTTGCATACATATGGATTCATTCCACTGACATACATATGCATCAAGGAGGTTTACTGTACCAGTAACCGCCTGATTTACATACATATGCATTAAGGAGGTTTACGGTATCAGTAACCGCCTGATTTTTGCATTAGGTAAGTACATATACACACACTTTTGCATATGTTCATCCAGCATTTAGAATCTTGTAAGGACAATGATTGCTCGTGGATGATGCTTTGAGTAGATGGATGATTGGATGGTAGGATACGTTCTTCCTAACTTGAAGATTTCGGGGACGAAATCCTTTAAGGAGGGGAGAATGTAACAACCCGTATTTTCAATAACCTGTAATAATGTAAATTGAGGCAGAATTTAATTCTAAAATCTAAATCAAGGGAAACGGGCTATGCCATTGCGTTCGTCTCGGAAAAATACGCGAAATAGAGTCCGAGTTTTCGAAAATCGGAGTCCGTATGACCCAGTTAAGGCCCATGGAAGTTTTCAGAAATTTCCATAATTAAAACAGATTTAAATCTAAAATTAAAAACTAGGATTTGGGCCAGCTGGGCCAAGGCGGGAAAAATCCCGCCAGGACCCGCATGTCGACAGGCCTGTCGACAGGGTCCTGGGCATGTCGACTGCCCTGTCGACAGCCCTGTCGACAGGGGGTGCCCAGGCAGTCTAGCCTGGTGCACCATTTCTGATTTGGGCTTGATTGGGTGGCTTGGTTCTAGAGAGTTCCGAGATCTGACGGGCCAAAACTGTCCTAGGGTTAATCCTATGGTCTAAATCACCCTAATCTTCTATAAATAAGCTCCTAATCCTACCCTAAAGCCTCATTAATCATCCTAGCAACAAAACTATGCCAAAATCTAAACTCTCATGGCCTCCACCTAAAACCCTAGCCTCCAATCTCTTCATTAATAATTCCTAAGTAATTTTCCATGCATACAAGCATATTTAGGCTTGTATGATCCCCCTTAGCTTGCATTAAAGGCTTGTTTTTCAATTGGCATCATAAAGGAGGAGTCTTGATCAAGTTTGCTTGCATTTGGGGGTCTTAATTAGTTGCATAAGGGGTTTCTTGCGTTTGTTATACTCATTTGAGTCCGCATAAGCATTGTAAGCCCTCTTACCTTCATTTTAGAAACTCTAAAGTTAATGTGTGATGAAAGTTGGGGTTTTGTATGATTATTGAGTTATGCATGTTTATGCAAGTTTGCTAAGCCATGATTTGTATGATTATTAAGTTATGCATGTTTATGCAAGTTTGCCAAGCCATGATTTGTATGTTAAATAAGTTATGCATGTTTATGCAAGTTTACTAAGCCATGATTTGCAAGTTTTGACAAGTTGGGCATGATTTGACAAGTTGTGCATGTTTATGCAAGTCTAAAATGACAAGTTGTGCATGTTTTGGCAAGTTGTGCATGTTTTGACAAGTTGTGCATGTTTATGCAAGTTTAAAATGACAAGTTGTGCATGTTCGACAAGTTATGCATGATTATGGTAATATGCAAGTTCACTATGCTAAGTTATGCAAGTTTAACATGTTATGCATGTTTTATGGTAATATGCAAGTTCACTACGCTAAGTTATGCAAGTCTAACATGTTATGCATGACTATTGTGCAAGTTTATGTTGTGCCAAGTTCCCTCTTCCTATCCTTTATGCGTTACTACGAATATGTAAGCGATATAATGACGTTGGGGGTTTTGGGGTAAACTTAAAATACATAAAAATATAAGATTGGGAATTTACCTATTAAGTTAGGTCTACCCCTTGGGAATTTACCTATTAAGTTAGGTCTACCCAAGTAATTGTTTGACTTGTGATTATGTTTTGAAATAAAGTGGACATGACACTTAGAAAACATAAGTGTGGCCAACTCGAGGTTGGGTTGAGTTTGTAGCGTAATTCTACCCGGAACCGACCGACTTAACTAGTGGCTACAAACAATAGGACCCAATGTGAGAAGTTGGTCATGGGGTGCCAAGACCCGAGGTTAGACCAAGTTGTGGTGTAAAGCTACCCGGACCCGCCCGGCCTAACTAGTAACCACAACAAGGTCTAATGTGAGAGGTCGAGGTGCATTAAATTAATTAATGCCTCATGATTAGGGTTAAGTCAGGGTCCACTAATACTTAACCAATTTGGGGATTCGAGGGATTAGAATGTGGTTAAGTCGTGAACCATTGGTTACACTTAACTAGTTTAATCCATTTGGGAGCTCAAGGGATTAGAATGGGGTTAAGCCACACTTAACCAGTTTAATCCAGGATTAGTGAAGGGTTAAATCACACTTAACCCTCTTGGGAAATCCTAGCAACGTGGTCTGTTCTAACAGTAATCCCAGTTTGGTATCATACACAACCCTAGAATCTAGGCTAGGGCGGGGCACGATTACTGGCAGATGTAAGCGACCAAAGGGCGATGGCCGAGTGGTACAGCGGTGCGGGTTCGGCGGGCTACGGACGTGCACGTAGTCCGATATTGGACAAACTCGAGGCACGGGTACCAGTAGATTAGAGCTGTGCATTATTGCTTAAGTGTCTGGGGTTGACATCTGAGGGCTTGATACACCCAAAAGGGGGACCCAGCACAGTCTAACTACATCCATACGTGGGCCATATGGACACCAACACTTGACGTGTTAGGTTTATAGGGAGCCGATCGACTAGACCGTGGGCTGGACCTTTTATTAAGGTCACTTCATGTTATTGGACCAAAGTTTGGGCTAAGGGATCATTACCTGTTATGTTGGTTTGCTAGTACACCGTGGTGCAAAAACTTAACCTTGCTTTATGCGATGACACCTCTATCTGTCTTGTAGTTGATTTATTCATGCCAGTATGTTGTTATCTATAATCACCTCAGTTTCCATCATGATGTTAACTTTATTAGTTTATAGACTGATCGTAGCAGGGCTTACTCAGTCTTTTTGACTGACCCGTTTTGTTTCGCCTCTTTTCTTCCGTTTCCCCCCCCCCCCCAGGTTCTCAGGGAGGGAATACAGGAGCCTAGCTTGGATCTTAGCTGCTTTCTTGGATAGCTCATGTATGCTTTGGACTTGGGCTGGCTATGGTTTCTTCCACTTTGGGGATAGCTACTTTTATGTTTTCCTTTTTCAGTATCAGATGATGTATTTATCTAGACTTGTAATTTTGGGAAATTGACATTTTGATGTACCAGACTTGTGTTTTGAAATGGTTTAAAAATCTTCCGCTGTTTTATTTACTTGCTCTGTTTATTTACATATATATATATGTCATGTCCTGCCTTGCTATATCATTATGCATGTTTACCAATAATGCCCCTCCAAAGCTAGTGCATTCCTTTGCGAGTGACCCTGGCGGAGGTGGGGTGTTACAATGTCAAAAGGACTATTTCCCTCGGTTCCAACTTCATGCTGGTTCATCTACTACTGGTTCTACATTACTTAGAAAATTTCCCTAAGTCGCATGTCAAGTCCAACTGGCCACAAGCTTGGCTGGTAGCCTACTTATACACCCAGGAGTCCATTCCAAAAATTTCATGATGAAATAATGCTCCCTCATGTATCAATACCGGTGCATAGGCCATGGACCAGTGTCATCCATGTACATAGAAAATTTTTCTCCAAAATTCTTGGATGCCTTCATACCACCTTTCAAAGCCCAACCTCCAAATTTCGTGTGATTCCAACGAACTATTCTCTGGTTATGCTCCAAAATTCATATCAAATCCTAATTTCAGCAGTTCTAACACACAAAATCAAGTATACATCTAAACAACAATTTCAACAATTCAAACATCAACTTAATTAACTATCATATTCAAACACAAAAATTCATATAAAACATGAAGTAATCATTTATGCGCATAGATCTAGTGTAAATTTACATGTTAATTAATCTAACTTAACATTTTAATCCATTTTATCACTAGTTAAATTATTCCTAGGGTTTCAAAACTGAAATGAACATAAATGGTCATAATTTGCTGTGATTTGACATGTAAATGTGATTAATAAAACTATTTAAGCATATGATGTAACATAATCTCATGAAATATCAAAGTAACTCACCAAATCAATGAATCTAGACAGATCACAATCAATATTAATTGGGACAACAATAAAATGAATATAACAGCCCCTAAATGATGAAAAATGTGTAGATAAATGAAGATCTAATCTCTTTTAGACAATTGGAGGAGATTAGAAGTGATTTCGAATGAATTTTGAGAGTTTAGGAGAAAAAGCTAGAGGATTTTAGTTCTTGTGGCTGTTAGGAAAATGAAGAGAAGAAGTTAATCTAACTCTTCAATCCCTATTTATACTACGGGTTATTAACTTTAATGCGCTAACATAATATGTCCATCAGTTGCTAATTAAATCTGTCCAGCAGTCGTGACAACTTAAAACTATCGTATCTCCCTAACTCCTTCACCAAATCGTTAATGTAACCACTTTAGGAAATGGCTAATCATCGAATCTTTACAATGGCATAAATTTGAGCGTCTGATTCTGCACCAATCAAAAGATACAACCAGAATAAATGCTCAGGAGTAAAATTGTAAAACAATCCTACAAAAATCATAGATGTGTAAAACATCCTAACTAACCATATATCTAAATACGAGAATGAAAAGATACAACAAAAATCTTCACAGAGTCACTTGTTTTTGTTTTCTGATTGTTAACGATATTTTTCGTCAACACCAGAGATATGTCTATAGAGGTGGACCTAAGGGGAAAATGTGATTATTTATTTTCCACGAGCTTAAGTTAGTTCACCGTTTTCTAGGTATCAAGGTATAAACCCCGAAAGATTAGTTACTCTTCCCATAAAAGGGCGAGCATCACGCTTAAGAGACTTATGAACCAACAGTTATCTTAGGATAAGGGTTCCTTAAGTGCAACACTTGGTGGAAGGCTAAATGGCTTGTAAGAAGGGGTGATGCAATAGCTTTGTGGAAAGGGGTTAACCTTGTGTAGGAAGCAGTTGCCATGTAGAAAGGATAAGGCTCGTCATATAGGAAATAACTAAGAATCTCATAAGAAACTCATAAGAAATATGCTAAGTGTTGAGTCACTCTTTATTGATCTTTGATTTGATGTACATAAGCAATTACAATAGAAATCACCAAATTGATTTAGGAATTAGGGTTTACTCTAGAAGAAAAGAGTACAAGAATGAGAAATGAGAATTCGGTCCCGAAAATGAGACTCCTGGGGTCTTATTTATAGACAAATTGGTTGCTATTGGGCCAGCAGAAGCCTTTTTCAGGTGCATCAGCCGTGTGTTGGCCGCTTTTCTCTGTCGGTTCCGGTTGCTTTTCTTTTGGTAATTCCTTTGGCCCTATTGTCGGATGTAGTATTGCTTTTTAGGGTACCAGTCTCGGCTCTAGGAAGGACGGTCTCGGTTTTCAGAGCCTCTCTTTGATGTTACTTCATTTCCTTCGTATCAATACCAAGCCTGTTGGTATGGATAGATTTAGGAAAGGCTTTTGACTTTTGGCTATGGGCTTCCGGTCATGAGCTTTCGGTCTTGTTACTAACCCTTCATGACGTTTGCCTTTGTGCTTCGGACGTGTTGTTATGGAATCCGCCGCCCCTTTCAGTATCGACACTAAGTGAATTAGTGTTGATAGCTTTTCCCTTTTGGAGGTTTAGGCTTGCCTTTGATAGACCTCCGGATTGGGTTTCGGTCTTTCGGAAGGAATGCTTTCGGAACATAATTAGTTGTCTCCTAAAGCTTTTTTTTGGCGATCATCTGTTCGTTTCAGTCCCGGTAATTACCTTCTAGAAGGCTTATCTTTCCTTAGACATTTTCGTTGCTCTTTGTATTGACATTAAGCAAGTTAATTCCATTGCCCCTTTCGCTTCCCTTAGCGTTCGGTTACAGGTTCCCTTCGGATTTGAGCTTCTATTGACTACCTTGTTTGTCGGGGCCACCCTGTCGGTATTCTCCCCTTTTCATCAGCTTCAAGCTTCCTTCCTTTCTGATGGTGATGGTTGCTTTACTTTCGGATTGTTCTCTTATGCAAATGACGATTCGTTACCCCTTCACCGATAACCTATCTTGGTGTTAATTTTGGTAGTAACATTTGTCCCCCTAGTGAAGGGGTATTTTCGACTTTTCAAGTCAAAGTCTTTCGGCCTTCGTGCTTCATGGATCTAAACATGTAGGGTTTCAATTTCAGCTCTTTAGGATGGATTCGACTCGTTGATTCGATCTTAATCATGTGGTTGGGATTGAAAGAGTATCTTTGGCATAAATTCCTTTTTCTTCTTCTTCTTCTTCTTACCCGCGTATTATATTGCTCAAACAAGGTTACTTTTCCTTATAATTTCTCGAGCTTCTCAGGATTTCAAATTTAATTCTCTGTGAGTATTTCTGTTTTAACTGTAAATGGAAATATACATCATGCCTTTAACTCGATTTAGGAAATTGATCAGGATTTTTAGGTCATGGGTATGATTCGAACCACAATGACAATTGGGATAGTTATTAATGGTGGACCAATTAAATTATACATTTTTTCCAATACACTTTTGGGGTTTAAAAAGCAAAAATACATATGGAAAGATATCTCTTGTCGATAACAAGAGAGCTATACTTTCGGTGTTAGCGAACCCCATACCTTTGTCGTTTACTTATTTAGCTTCCGATTTTGCCGACACCAAGGTTCGTGTTTATCTGGCTCCTGACCCAATGGGTGTCGGTTTGGCTGTGAAAGTGCTGCCGTAAACTCTATTTTCTCTCGGTTGTAGTGCCGGCAAAATTTGAAGCTTTTCAATAGAACATTTTGATCCTGGGTTCGCTTGTACCAGGTTTCAAGACTAACTTTTGGTAAGGACATCGAATTATTTGGCTCTGGTTGAATCATTATTTCATATAACCCAGAGCCTTACCCTTCCGACATATACCTTCCGCTGTATTAAGCTTAGTGTCGGAACAATTATTTTGATCACTACCAGAGGTCTAGTTGGTCTCCAGTGCAGGTGACTTATGCATAAGCTTTGTTAACACTGATTTTCACAATATACTCTGGTGTTTAAATGGGTTAAATTCCCAACATTAGTGAATTTCTATGTTATTCACTCATTTACATGTGATATGTACATGCTTTTGTAAAAGAAAAATGTATTAATACATGTGTTTCGATATGATATCATTTGGCAGTATTATGTCTGAGGAGCAACAGGCTAGTAACTCCAAGTCAAGTAGATCCACTAAATCTCGTCTAGAGAAATCCCACAACATTCTTTCATTAATTCTCAAGAGGAAGTAATTTCTATTCTCCAAAGTTTTAGTATGAATGGTATTGACGCCATTCTTGTTTCCCCTCAAGATACTATTCAGAATCCGCCGGAAGGGTATTTTGCTTATACTGCTATTCATATCTGGCACTGAGGTTTCTTCCCCTTTCCGTAGTTTATACATAGGTTCTTGCGTCACTTGGGGGTTTCCCCTATTCAGCTTTCACCGAATACATATACCCTTCTTTTATGCTTAGAAATCTTAGCGCTTGAGTCATGTAAAACTTCCCTTAACGTCAATCTTTTGCGGTGCCTGCTTCGCCTGGTTAAAGTGTCGGACATACTCATTCTTCGTTCTAGTCCTGCAAAGAAATAGGTTAGCGACCCCATCAATAAGTCCAAAGATTGGGAATACCAGTTTTTCTATATCAGGTGTCCTCCTGACATATCGGGAACTTTTATTGACCCTAGTAGTTTGCTCTCTTCTTCTCTTTTTTTTAATATCTCTATTATTTCTCATCGGTTGTTGCTTCTTTCCTAAAAAGGAGGAGCTTGAGGCAACAGAGACCCAAGTTGTTGATGCCTTTAGTAAGGTATCTAAAGAACCGAGACAACGTTCCATCCTGCTAACTTTGGATAACCTTTGTAAACATGCCCACTTGGCTCCTAGACAAAAGATTCTGGGACAGCCTACAGTTCACTTTCCGGGTGCTACGAACTTGTCTTTTGGTTCAAATGACTTTAATCTCTCATCACCTTTATTTCCAGGCTCCTCAGATAAGTTCGTCTTATCGTAAGGATCACAAGTTTTCATTCGATGTTCCTACTTTTTTTATGTTTTCTCTTTTGTAACCAGCTGCCCAAGGTGCTAGTGGACTTGATGCTCTGGCCACCCTTTCCCATTCTAGTGATTTGTCCAAAAAAAGGCCAGCTTCGACTACCGATGACGGTCCCTCTAAAAGGCATAAAGATGCCAATTTAGTATCCGCTTCTGCCGGAGAAAAGACTGTTGCTTTGCCTAGTTGTCAATCGCTACTTAGTCCCATTGTCCCTTCTTCCATCAATGCCCCTATCATGGATTCTTCTCCAACTGAGACCATAGGAAGTGACTTTGTTGCAGGCCTTCTAATATCTGATTCCCAAGAAACTTTGGATTCAAGGGAACATAAGCTAACCTCATTCCCTTTTCCTTGTTATGACGATTCTTTGAGCCTTCCTTTGTCAACTTCTGACTTCGTTGGTTGGTATTGTGAAATCTATTCTTCCTTCCGTTAATGTTTCCAACATGCCAAAGTTTGTCCTTTCAGATTGATCGGGTTTCTACTGTTATCACATCAAGCAACAATTTTCGTTTTGTCTTCTACCCCTTTTAATTTTTCTTTAGATGTTTTCATGTAAGGGCTGACATAACCTTATTCCTTTTCAGATATCCAAAGTTTGGTATACTCTTTGGACGATGACTTCTTTATCATCATTTGAGATGAGTAAGCATAGAGAAGAAAATGTTGTTTTGGAGTCCAAGGTCCGTGACTTAACTATAGCGAAGAGCAAAGTGATGAGGCACACGAACAACTGAGAATAACTCTCGAAAAAGAAAGGGAAACTAACAATTCCTAACTGCCAAGGTTTTGTCTTTCGAGAGTGAGCTGTCGGATATGCTGGCCAAGCATGTCAAGAAGTTGAAAGTAAAGGAAAATGCACTTTCCAATGCTAGATAAGTAGTTTATGAAGCTCAAGAGAGGATTTCTTTGTTTTTGAAACATATCTTCCAGACGTGGTGATGGAATATTATGAGAAGGCTCTCTTCCTAGCTTATTGTGATAACTTCAAAAAGTTTTCATGCATGGACTTCCCTTCTATTCACCCTTCTGTTTGGAGCAGAGTTATGGAAAGAGTAAATTTAGCTAAACAGGGTATTAAGGTTCTTGGGAAAAGCAAGGTGAAATTCGAGGACCTTCTGTTCATTGAAGAACTGCTAGATGACTTTAAATCTGGTGACGAGGAGGAGTTGGCTTTGGATGCTGGTGATGATGATGGAGATGATTACAATAATGAATCTAACCCTAAGTGCGGAGACTGCCAGGATAACAAAGATGCTGGTTTATTTTCCTTACCTGTCGGTGATGCATTAGGCTTTGGGGATGTGAATGTCAATTCTTCATGTTCTCCCATTACTCCATACCATGTTGGTAACCCCGCTAAAGAGATTGTTTTCTCAGAGTCCGATGAAAGGGAACAAGCAATGCAATCTACCTTCCCTATTCCTCAGGTAATTATTTTTGCTCTTGAGTCACTTCCTTTCTTGCATTGGGTTAGTTTTCTTTATTTTGAAACTTAGTAATTGTAACACCCCACCTCCACCAGTCCCACTCTTGCAAGGGCACTGACTTTGGAGGGGCGTTTGAATCAGGTAAACATGCATAATGATATATCAAGGCAGAACAAGAACATATGTAAACAGAGTAAATAACATAGATAAAACAACGGAAGATTTAAACCATTTCAAAACAAGTCTGGTACAACATAATATCCATTTTCCAAATAAACAAGTCTAGATAAAACAACATCATCTATAAACAGAAATACATAAGTGCTATCCCCAAAATACGTGAGAACCATAGCTAGCTTCATGTAGAAAGCGTACATGAGCTGAAATCCCACAAGCAAGCAATCCAAAATCCAAGCTAGGCTCCTGTATTCCCTCCCTGAGAACCTGGGGGGGGGGGGGAACGGAAGAAAAGAGGCGAAAGAAAAGAGGTCAGTCAAAAAGACTGAGTAAGCCCTACTACAATCAATGTAAACTGATAAAGCTAACTGGTATGAGCAGCAGGATAAGGATAACAATATACTAGCATGATGATTAATTAACAAGGTAGATAAAGGTGTCATCGCATAATCAGGATTAAGGTTTTGCACCACAGGTGTACTAGCAAACTAACATGACTTGAATAAACAAGTATTGATCCCTTGGCCCAAGCTCTGGCCCAATAACATCAAGTGATCCTCATACGAGGTCCAATAACATGAAGTGACCCTCATACGAGGTCCAATAACATGAAGTGACCCTAACACACGGTCCCACCAAACGGTCTAGTCGATCGGCTCCCTAAGCCTAACTCGTCACGTGTTGGTGTCAATACGGCCCAAACATGATTGTAGTCGAACTGTGCCGGGTCCACCCTTCGGGTGTATCAAGCCCTAGGGTGTCAACCCCTGGACACCATGAACATGAGTGCACAGTCTCGATCTACTGGTACCCGTGCATGTTTTCTCCGGCTACGGACTATGTGCACGACCAGAGTCCGCCCGGAACTACACCGGCGTACTACCCTGCCGTCGTTTATTGGTAGCTTACCTCCAGCCCAGTAATTGTGCCCCCACCCTAGCCTAGTCCCTAGGGTCATGATGATACAAACTAGGGATTACTGCTGGAGTGGACCCCCATTGCTAGGATTTCTCTAGTGGGTTAAGTACTGTTTAACCCCTTTACTAATCATGGATTAACTTGGTTAAGTGTAACGATGAGTTCACGACTTAACCCCGATTAATCTACCAAGCCCAAATTGGTTAAGTATTAAATGGACCATGACTTAACCCTAATCATGAGGCATTAATTAGTTAATGCGCCTTAACCTCTCACATTAGACTTTGTTGTGGTTACTAGTTAAGCCGGGCGGGTCCGGGTAGCTTTACACCACAACTTGGTCTAACCTCGGGTCCAAGGTACAACATGACCAACTTCTCACATTGGGTCCTATTGTTTGTAGCAACTAGTTAGGCCGGTTGGTTCCGGGTAGATTTACGCTACAAACTCAACCCAACCTCGAGTTGGCCACACTTATATTTTCTAAGTGTCATGTCCATCGTGTTTCCAAAACACATTACAAATTTTCAAGCAATTGGGTAGACCTAACTTAATAGGTAAATTCCCAATGGGTAGACCTAACTTAATAGGTAAATTCCCAAGCTTATATTTTTATGTCTTTTAAGTTTACCCAACCCCAAACGCAATCCCATCGCTTACATATCGCAATAGCGCATAAAGGATAGAAAGAGGGAACTTGGCATAATCATGACATAAAAGTGTTGAAGCCACAAGTTCAACATGGTGGCATATGAAATATACATATGTTCATATACTTGCATTAGGCCTCAAAAAGCATACATAACTTGCATATCATATGACAACTTGCATACCAAACTTGCATAGCATAACTTGCATATCATATGACAACTTGCATATCAAACTTGCATAACATAACTTGCATATCATATGACAACTTGCATATCAAACTTGCATAACATAACTTGCATATCATATGACAACTTGCATATCAAACTTGCATAACATAACTTGCATATCATATGACAACTTGCATATCAAACTTGCATAACATAACTTGCATATCATATGACAACTTGCATATCAAACTTGCATAACATAACTTGCATATCATATGACAACTTGCATATCAATCTTGCATAACACATCATAGTAAACTTGCATATCATACATTTAACTTTAAAGTTTAAGTATGAAAGTAGAATAGGGATTACAATGCTTATGCGGACTCAAATGAGTATAGCAAATGTAAGAAAACCCTTATGCAACCAATTGAACCCCAAAAATGCAAGAAAAATTGATCAAAACTCTCTCTTTATGATGCAAAGATAGAAACTTGACTTGAATGCAAGCTAGTGATGATCATACAAGTCTAAAAACACTTGTATGCATGGAAAATCTCATAAGAATTTGTTTAGGAATTTTATGAAGAGAGTGGAGGCCATGAGAGGATTGATTTTGTCATAGTTTAGTTGCTAGAATGAATAATGATGATTTAGGGTAGGTTAGGGTCTTATTTATAGATTAGGCAAGTGTTTTAGGCCATAGGATTAAACCCTAGTTCCAATCTCAGCCCTCAAAACCGAATCTGGCCCCCAAGCTCAACACAAACCCAAAATGGTGCACCAGGTTGAACAGCCCGTCTGAGCCAAGTCGACAGCCCAGTCGACAGGGCTGTCGACTTGGTCTAACCAAGTCGACTCCCAAGTCGACAGGCCTATCGACTTGGGTGCTCTGGCGGGATTTTTCCTGCCTGGCCCAAACTGGCCCAATTTTCCAAATTCAAGTTTGAATTTGAAATCTGTTTTTACTTTGAAATTTTCTGAAAACTTCGTTGGGCCTTAACCGGGTCATACGGACTCCGATTTTCGAAAACTCGGACTCTATTTCGCGTATTTTTCCGAGACGAACGCAATGGCATAGCCCGTTTCCCTTGATTCAGATTTTAAAATTAAATTCTGCCTCGATTTATGTTATAACAGGTTATGGAAAATACGGGTTGTTACATTCTCCCCTCCTTAAAGGATTTCGTCCCCGAAATCTTCAAGTTAGGAAGAACGTATTCTACCATCCAATCATCCATCTACTCAAAACATCATCCATGAGCAATCATTGTCCTTACAAGATTCTAAATGTTGTATGAACATATGCAAAGGTGTGTGTATATGTACTTATCTAATGCAAATATCATCAATGCAAATTATGTTAGTGAAATGAATCCATATGTATGCAATTCCTAACATAATGTATAACATCTATATGTGTGCACATAACATACATCCATATGCAGCATCCATGTGATAACACAAAAATTTTCATCCATGAATAAGCATAAACACTCATGCATATGCAATATGAGGAGTGTGTGAGCCGATCTAGTGCCTAATCGTGTATAATGCATCCACGAGTAACCACTTGCAAACACTTGCAACCATTTGCAACCATCAAGCATAACATGTTTCAAACACATGTTTCATCCAAAGGGTTTCTACCTAAGGTTCTCATGACCAGATTAACACGATAAACTAGATAAACATGGATAGCAAAGAGAAAGATATGCTAACAAAGAAAAGAGATTGAGAGTGTACCCTCAAAAAGGAATGGATAAAGCCCACGCATCTTCTCCTCGGTTTCCCAAGTTGCGTCTTCTTCGGCTTCACCCCATTGAACCTTCACCAACTTGAACTCTCGATTCCTTAGCATCTTGGTCTCTGTCCCCAAGATACGAATCGGAGCTCTCCTCAAGGTAGCTTATTTCTCCACTTCCACATCTTCCAGAACACTTGGCTCAACAACCTCTGCTGATTCATGTAAACACTTCCGGAGATGCGAGACATGAAAAACATCGTGTACTCCGGCAAGCTTCTCGGGCAACTTCACTCTATAAGCCATCTGCCCGATCCTCTCTATAATAGGGAATGGTCCAACAAACCTCGGTGCCAACTTCCCAACGGCTCCAAATCGGACCACATTCCGCAAAGGAGAAACCTTCACGAAAACCATATCCCTAACATCAAACTCCAAATCAGTTCTTCGCTTATCAGCATAGGATTTCTGTCGGTCTTGGGCCGCTTTCATCCGTCTTCGAATCAACTCGATCTTCTCGGATGTATCTCTGATCATATCAGGCCCAAGTATAAGCTTATCTGTAGTCTCCCACCAACATGTAGGCGACTTGCACGGCCTCCCATATAAAGCTTCAAATGGTGCCATCCCTATGCTTGCCTGATAACTGTTATTATAAGCAAACTCAACAAGAGGAAGGTGGTCTTCCCAAGTACCACCAAAATCCAGAATACAAAGCCTCAACAGATCCTCGAGTACCCTATTCACCCTTTCGGTTTGACCGTTTGTCTGTGGGTGATAAGCAGTACTTAGATTCAACCTCGTGCCCATAGCTTCTTGCAAGCTATTCCAGAATTGACTTGTAAAGATTGGGTCACGGTCACTGACAATACTAGAAGGGACTCCATGTAGTCTCACAATCTCACGAAGATATACAGACGCTAGCCAAGATGCGGTCCTCTTGCTCTTCACCGGGATGAAATGAGCACTCTTCGTAAGTCTATCTACAATAACCCAAATGCTCGTATTCCCTTTCCTTGACCTTGGTAGCCCATCGATAAAATCCATGGAAATACTCTCCCACTTCCAAAGTGGAACGTCTAGAGGATGCAATAGCCCACCGGGCTTCTTTGACTCGGCCTTAACTTGCTGGCAAATGATACATCTAGAGACGAACTCTGCCACATCCTTTTTCATCCCAGGCCAAAAGAAAATGCGCTTCATATCTTTATACATCTTATCTCCGCCTGGATGTATGGTCAACTTAGAGCGATGCGCTTCCTCTAGAACTTTTCTTACTAGATCTTCTACCATTGGAACACATAACCTTCCGTCTCTCCTCAGCCAACCCTTGTCATCAATAGAATATCGAGCGAGATGACTAGACGCCTCTCCTCGAATCAGCTTATCCATAATCTCAACTATCTGAGGGTCTTCTCTCTGCGAAGCCCCAACTTGATCAAGAAGGGTAGGTCTGAGTTCCAGAGATGCTAAAGAACCGGTCATCGACTCAATCGCCAAAGAGAAATCAAAGGTTGCCACATACTCTAAATTTTTCATCTCAACGAATAGAGGACTTAAGGTCAACCTTCTTCTACTCAATGCATCCGCTACCACATTCCCCTTGCCAGGGGTATAAGCTATCTCAAAATCATAGGACGCCAAGAATTCCATCCATCTTTGTTGCCTCAGATTCAGATCCTTCTGAGAAAAGAGATACTTCAATGACTTGTGTTCGGTATAAAGCTCAAATCTCTCTCCCAAAAGATAATGGCGCCAAGCCTTGAGTGCATATACTATTGCTGCCAACTCTAAGTCATGAGTGGGATAATTCTTCTCATGCACCTTGAGTTGTCTACCGCCAAAGCATATCACCCTTCCTTCTTGCATCAGAACAGCTCCTAACCCCGTGCCACATGCATCGGTGTATACTGTAAATAACTTCCCTCCATCGGGCAAAGCTAGAACAGGTGCTGATGTGAGAGCTCTCTTGAGCTTTTGAAAAGCAAGCTCGCATTCTATGCTCCAAGCAAAAACTAAAATCTTCTTCATCAATTTAGTAAGAGGAGCGGATATCTTCGCGAAGTCCTTGATGAACTTCCGGTAAAAACCCGCAAGACCTAGAAAACTTCTCACTTCGGTTGCATTCCTTGGAGTCTTCCAAACCTGAACTGCAACTACCTTAGCGGGATCCACCGCTAAGCCTTGCTTAGACACCATATGCCCAAGGAATCTAACTTCCCTTCTCCAAAAGTGACACTTGGAGAACTTGGCCTTCAACTGATGCGCTCTAAGCGTATCCATCACCTCCACGAGATGCCTTGCATGCTCTTCCTTATCCTTAGAGAAGATCAGAATATCATCTACGAAGACCACGACAAACTTGTTCAAGAATTCCCTGAACACCCTACTCATCAAGTCCATGAAATATGCGGGTGCATTAGTCAAGCCGAACGGCATGACAAGCCATTCGAAGAATCCATCTGGATTCCTGAACGCAGTCTTATCTATACTATCCTCAGCTACCCTGAGCTGATGGAATCCAGTAACAAGATCAAGCTGAGAGAAAACAGAAGCACCAACAAGCTGGTCAAAGAGATCATCAATCCTCGGTAACGGGTGTCTGTTCTTCTTAGTCAGCTTATTCAACTCTCGATAGTCAACACAAAGTCGAAGAGAACCATCTGCCTTGGTAGCAAATACCACAGGCGCTCCCCATTCAGATATACTTCGTCTAATGAAGTTCTTCTCAAGCAACTCCTTCACTTGCTTACTTAGCTCCCGCCTTTCACGCGGAGCCATGTGCCGAACGGGCAAGGAAACCGGCTTTGCATTATCCACCAGATAAATGCGGAAATCAATCTCTCGCTTAGGGGGCAACCCCCTAACTTCATCGAAAACATCCGGATAATCTCGAACCACTCTCACAGACTGAAGAGTTTCCATTGACGAGTCGAGTGATTCAAGATAGCACAACATGACGGGACCTCTCGGATTACAAGAAATTTCTAGGGTGTTCCCGAGGCGAGTCACGAGCCTCACAACCCTATGCTCACAATCAAGGATGGCTCCATATCTGGACAACCAATCCATGCCCAATATCAATCCGTATCCCCTGAAACCAAGAACATAAGCACTGCACAAGAATTCTACACTCAGTATAGAGATCCTCAAATCCCCACATATCATAGACAAATGGGTGGAACCCCCAATAGGATTTGAGACACAGACGGGATCATCTACCAAGCTAGTACTAAGGTGCAAACTATCAACAAGATCAGATGAGATAAATCTATGCGATGCACCAGAATCAAACAAGGTACGAACTGGAAAATCAGAAATATATACAAGGCTCTCAACAGAAATACTACCTCGATCGGGAACTGGAGCGGTATTGAGAGCATGAACTTGCCCTCCTGAAGGTCCAGCACGCTGAGTCTGACCCTGGCCTTGCCCTCGCTTCTTCGGGCAATCCTTACTGAAATGTCCAGTCTCACCGCAGAAAAAGCATTCACCATTCTTCCTTTTCCTCTTCTTACAATCCTTGATAAGATGCCCAGCAGAACCGCAATAATGGCACTTCCCCTTGGTGTTCTTGCCCTTGTTGTTGTTCCCCTTGTTGCCTTGACTCTTGTTCTTGTTCTGATTGCCTTGACTGCTTTGACCACTTGGATTACCCTGATTTCCTTTTCCCTGGGAATCAGCCTTCTTAGCTTGAGTATCATTCACCTTGATCTCTTTCTTGCCATCTCCCTGAAGTAATGCCATATCAACCAAACTCTCAAACGTGGCCCCATGGGGAATATGTGACATAGCCAATCCCTGCAACGGCTCATTCAATCCTCTAGCAAAACGAAGAGCCTTCTTCTAAGGAGTATTCACCATATCCAAGCCAAAACGAGCTAACTGATTGAACTTGTTCACATATTCTTTGACAGGCATATCTCCTTGCTTCAAAGTTATGAACCTCTCCATTTGCAGATTCTCCTCAGCAGAAGATAGAAACTTAAGCATGAACCTTGCCCTGAAATCGGCCCAAGTCTCAAAAGGCCTAGTACCATTGGTGACTTCCCACCAATAAGCGGCTTCATCCTTTATAAGCCAAACAGCCAACAAGATCTTCCTCTGATCGTCTAACCCAAAGATAGCAAATAAATCCTCGGTCTCTTTCAACCAATTTCTGGCCTCTACAAAAGTCTCAGTGCCTTGAAAGTTCTTGCCACCCATTGCTTTGAAATCTTTGCAAGTCTTTGCGAAGTCAGCCTGAGGATGCTGAGGAGGAGGAGGAAGAGGAACCTCAGCGACAGGAGGAGGAGGAACATTAGCGACGGGAGGAGGAGGAATATTAACTACTGGAGGAGGAGGAGGGACATCTGCGGGGCCGGCTTCGGTCGCCCTAGCCTCCAAAAGTCTCCTATACCAAACAGGTACGTGCACTCCCTCCGGAATAGCAAGGTTATCGGCCATACTGAAACGAAGAAAAAGACAATTCAGAATGGAGAAAAACGAAGGGATTTTGCTAATGGCTTTTTGGGGAATAGCCTTTAAAATAGACTAGACTTTTCTTTGGAAAATACTTTATACTTGCTTTTGAAAATAGTTTTTCAAAAGTTTTCTAAAAACCTTTTTTGTTCCTTCTCGTAAACCATATACTCTGATACCAAATATAACACCCCACCTCCACCAGTACCACTCTTGCAAGGGCACTGACTTTGGAGGGGCGTTTGAATCAGGTAAACATGCATAATGATATATCAAGGCCGAACAAGAACATATGTAAATAGAGTAAATAACATAGATAAAACAGCGGAAGATTTAAACCATTTCAAAACAAGTCTGGTACAACATAATATCCATTTTCCAAATAAACAAGTCTAGATAAAACAACATCATCTATAAACAGAAATACATAAGTGCTATCCCCAAAATACGTGAGAACCATAACTAGCTTCATGTAGAAAGCGTATATGAGCTGAAATCCCACAAGCAAGCAATCCAAAATCCAAGCTAGGCTCCTGTATTCCCTCCCTGAGAACCTGTGGGGGAGGGGGGGAACGGAAGAAAAGAGGCGAAAGAAAACAGGTCAGTCAAAAAGACTGAGTAAGCCCTACTACAATCAATGTAAACCGATAAAGCTAACTGGTATGAGCAGCAGGATAAGGATAACAATATACTAGCATGATGATTAATTAACAAGGTAGATAAAGGTGTCATCGCATAATCAGGATTAAGGTTTTGCACCACAGGTGTACTAGCAAACTAACATGACTTGAATAAACAAGTATTGATCCCTTGGCCCAAGCTCTGGCCCAATAACATGAAGTGACCCTCATACGAGGTCCAATAACATGAAGTGACCCTCATACGAGGTCCAATAACATGAAGTGACCCTAACACACGGTCCTACCAAACGGTCTAGTCGATCGGCTCCCTAAGCCTAACTCGTCACGTGTTGGTGTCAATACGGCCCAAACATGATTGTAGTCGAACTGTGCTGGGTCCACCCTTCGGTTGTATCAAGCCCTAGGGTGTCAACCCCTGGACACCATGAACATGAGTGCACAGTCTCGATCTACTGGTACCCGTGCATGTTTTCTCCGGCTACGGACTATGTGCATGACCAGAGTCCGCCCGGAACTACACCGGCGTACCACCCTGCCGTCGTTTATTGGTCGCTTACCTCCAGCCCAGTAATCGTGCCCCCACCCTAGCCTAGTCCCTAGGGTCATGATGATACAAACTAGGGATTACTGCTGGAGTGGACCCCCATTGCTAGGATTTCTCTAGTGGGTTAAGTACTGTTTAACCCCTTTACTAATCATGGATTAACTTGGTTAAGTGTAACGATGAGTTCACGACTTAACCCCGATTAATCTACCAAGCCCAAATTGGTTAAGTATTAAATGGACCATGACTTAACCCTAATCATGAGGCATTAATTAGTTAATGCGCCTTAACCTCTCACATTAGACTTTGTTGTGGTTACTAGTTAAGCCGGGCGGGTCCGGGTAGCTTTACACCACAACTTGGTCTAACCTCGGGTCCATGGTACAACATGACCAACTTCTCACATTGGGTCCTATTGTTTGTAGCAACTAGTTAGGCCGGTCGGTTCCGGGTAGATTTACGCTACAAACTCAACCCAACCTCGAGTTGGCCACACTTATATTTTCTAAGTGTCATGTCCATCGTGTTTCCAAAACACATTACAAATTTTCAAGCAATTGGGTAGACCTAACTTAATAGGTAAATTCCCAATGGGTAGACCTAACTTAATAGGTAAATTCCCAAGCTTATATTTTTATGTCTTTTAAGTTTACCCAACCCCAAACGCAATCCCATCGCTTACATATCGCAATAGCGCATAAAGGATAGAAAGAGGGAACTTGGCATAATCATAACATAAAAGTGTTGAAGCCACAAGTTCAACATGGTGGCATATGAAATATACATATGTTCATATACTTGCATTAAGCCTCAAAAAGCATACATAACTTGCATATCATATGACAACTTGCATACCAAACTTGCATAGCATAACTTGCATATCATATGACAACTTGCATATCAAACTTGCATAACATAACTTGCATATCATATGACAACTTGCATATCAAACTTGCATAACATAACTTGCATATCATATGACAACTTGCATATCAAACTTGCATACCATAACTTGCATATCATATGACAACTTGCATATCAAACTTGCATAACATAACTTGCATATCATATGACAACTTGCATATCAATCTTGCATAACACATCATAGTAAACTTGCATATCATACATTTAACTTTAAAGTTTAAGTATGAAAGTAGAATAGGGCTTACAATGCTTATGCGGACTCAAATGAGTATAGCAAATGTAAGAAAACCCTTATGCAACCAATTGAACCCCAAAAATGCAAGCAAAATTGATCAAAACTCTCTCTTTATGATGCAAAGATAGAAACTTGACTTGAATGCAAGCTAGTGATGATCATACAAGTCTAAAAACACTTGTATGCATGGAAAATCTCATAAGAATTTGTTTAGGAATTTTATGAAGAGAGTGGAGGCCATGAGAGGATTGATTTTGCCATAGTTTAGTTGCTAGAATGAATAATGATGATTTAGGGTAGGTTAGGGTCTTATTTATAGATTAGGCAAGTGTTTTAGGCCATATGATTAAACCCTAGTTCCAATCTCAGCCCTCAAAACCGAATCTGGCCCCCAAACTCAACACAAACCCAAAATGGTGCACCAGGCTGAACAGCCCGTCTGAGCCAAGTCGACAGCCCAGTCGACAGGGCTGTCGACTTGGTCTAACCAAGTCGACTCCCAAGTCGACAGGCCTGTCGACTTGGGTGCTCTAGCTGGATTTTTCCCGCCTGGCCCAAACTGGCCCAATTTTCCAAATTCAAGTTTGAATTTGAAATCTGTTTTTACTTTGAAATTTTCTGAAAACTTCGTTGGGCCTTAACCGGGTCATACGGACTCCGATTTTCGAAAACTCGGACTCTATTTCGCGTATTTTTCCGAGACGAACGCAATGGCGTAGCCCGTTTCCCTTGATTCAGATTTTAAAATTAAATTCTGCCTCGATTTATGTTATAACAGGTTATGGAAAATACGGGTTGTTACAGTAATATTTGCAAAATATCATGACATGACTTTACACATTCGGAGGTGATCTTTTACCACTCATTATTATTATAACAAAACCCTTTCTTTACTAGTGACACTATTTCCATGGACGATCTACGTTCATTATGTAGGTTGAGGAGGGAGTTTCTAACAAAATCGCTTTATAAGTCCGACGGGGAACACTTTTTAAAAGAGCTTAAGCTTATATATATGAAGTATCCTCAGGTTTCTTTGAATTTGTTGGGTGGCGATAAGGAGATGATACTAAAGAAACTTAGGGCTCACTATGTAAAGCTGATCTGTAATATGAATAAAAAATGTATCAAAGGGAATGATTAAACTGTTATGATTTTGTGTAATCAATACTCGTTTGGATGAACATTAGGTAGCATATGTATTGACCTCTTTTGAATGATGGGCTATGGTTTATTACTGTTATTTACTTCCGATAATAGATTTTATAAGCAGTAGTTTATATGTTTATAAAATAGGAAAATTCAATCAAAGACCCTCCCTCCTTTGCTGGGAAGGATGTGCTACGAACTATGAGTCGGGGATGCCTTCTAGAGGGCTCTCCTATCGATACTATTGACGGGCCCATTTTGTTTGAGGAGCTGTCTATAAATTGTTTAAACGAACAAATAAGTGTTTTAGAGGATCGACTAAGGCAGAAGGATAAAACTATCCTCGAGCTAAAAGAGAGATTGTGACGACCCCAGACCCCCGTTCGACAGTGGCAAGGGTAATCTTTGGAATATAACACATAAACAGTAACAGCAGAACAGAAATAAATTAATACACCAGATAATGTACAAATAATATACTGGATAAACATAATCATCAGAGTTGCACAGTATACAGGATCGTACTTAGTACAAAATACAGTTCAGCTATACATAAATGTCTACAGCGGAATCAAAACATAATATGTACAACAGGAGCTAAACAGCATAAAAAGAGATAAATGATAGAATCCATCTTTAGCTCCAACTATCCAGAAAGAGCCTGCTAAAACCTGAATGCAAGGCTACCCGTGTAGAAATAAGGGCACCCGAGTTTGCAAGTGAAACAAACTACGAGTCAGTCAAAGTTTGAATTCCAATTTTGAAACTACCGCGCCATTTCAGGCCTTGTTTATAATTTAAAATAATTATATTTATTTCCAAACATCGATTCAAACATACTTTTCGTCGTCGTTATTTAAAATAATTTATTTAAAATATTTAAAATCCACTAAAATAGCCAAATTAAAATTTTTAAACTGGTTCAGATTTTCCGGGTTGTTACAGAGATAAAGACGAATCCCTCTATTGATTTTGACAAAAAGTGGATGAGCCACATCATCAAATTGTTGATTTAGAAGTTGAGCGTGACAATGTGCTAACAAAATGTAAAACTTGGGAATTCGCTTTCGGATGTACCGCCGAAACCTCTGCACCTGAGTCTTCATGAGTCACAACAGAATTTGAGACCCCAAAGTTTGGGAAAGCCACCATGCGAGGAATCTCCCTTCCGGGTTAGACGATTCTCTTGCTAATAGTGGTATTGGAAAGTTAAGTCGATATCAAAGGTTTTTGTGATAGAAAGTATACTGAGAATAGACTTCGGCGTATTGACTTCTATGTTTCCAAAGTAAAGCTACTACAAAAGGATAGACATGTTTTATGAATGATTTCTTTTAGTTTAGAGAAAGAAAATAAGACTTTACGAGCCATGGGCAAGGCCTATAACCGACTTTGAAACTTCAACTTAAGCCTTCGGATGACCCATATAAAGTTATGGAAAAGCGGAAGAAAATCAATGAACTTTTATGTATTGTGCTTCGTCATGTTATTATTCCCCCTAACTCGAGAATGGGGAATCATAGGAAAATGTAATAAGCGTCAACAATGTCTAACTTTCTTTTAAATAGTCAATGATATAGCTTTGTGAATGAATGTGTGAACGAGGTATGCATTACTTCTTTAATCTATGTATCACATAAATAGTAGCAATATGTATATAATGAGTTTAAGAAATTTCCCTGACCAAGATGGAAGATCGCAATCTTTGCTTGAAGGCTCTTATATGATATGCTCAAGTCATCGTGTTGACGATATATTCCTTTCTTAAGGATTAGAATTTTGTGTTCCAGATTAGGGAATTAAGGATAAAATTCCAGAAACCTCCTTCTAGCAGCATTATGGCTTTGATCCACATTCTAGGTCAGGGTGTAAGACCAGAAATCTGCTCCTGGCAATAATAGAAGTTTTGACCCAAACTAGATTTAGGTTATTAAGAAGACCAAATATCTCTTTTTGGTAATAACTGAAATTTCGAACCGACCCATATTCGGGTATTTATTATAAGACTGGAAATCCACTTCCGGTAATAACTAAGATCCGAACCAACCCAGATTCGGGTATTTATGATAAGACCAGAATTCTACTTCCGGCAATAATTAAGATTCAAACCAACCCAGATTCGAGTATTTATGATAAGACCGGAACTACACTTCCGACAATAATTAAGATCTGAATCAACCTAGATTCGGGTATTTAAAATAGCGAACCAGAGACCACTACTGTCATTAGTTTCGTTACCCTTTTTTGGGTGTGATTTGTGAAGCAGAGGATGTACGTGCTTCTTGAGCCACTCTCTAGGCTTTTATTGTCAAAGAAGAGGATATACGTGCTTTGTTGACCACTTTTTGGGCCTGTGCATCCGGTGCACTTGGCTAGCTTATCCAAAAGCAAGGCCCAAGGACTTACCCGACCTCCCTCCAAGAGGTGCTTTATCCTGACAATCATAGGAGATGATAAGGTCATAGATGCTTAAACTGGGCCATGGTAGGCACGGAATTAAGGCTTACTCTTTTGATGCTCTACCCAGGACATCGTAGGCGACGATAGAGGCTTACACTCCACCCCTCTCCAAGGGGTGCCTTATCCAGGCCATCGCAGGCGATGATAAGGGTTTACGTTCCCTTTTGCGGGTAACACGAAACACAAGCAGAGGCAGGACATGATTAGTTCATAGCATAGGTAAGGCATGCAAATTAGACGCTCCGTCCCACCCGTTTCTTGCATGGATCGGAGGCTTACGCTTTTGATGCTTTAACCTGTACCTTTCTGATTCGTGCGCGGAGAAAGGCTTACACATCACCCCCCCGAGAGGTGCCTTGACCTGGCCAACTCGGCGGTGATAAGGGTTTTGATCCATTTGTGATTTGACCCACATTGGGTCATTTCGAGTTATTGAGAGGGTTTCTATCCCCTTAGTCACGTGGATAATCCTTTTCCTAAGGATTTTTATTGGACTTAGTTTAATCCTTTTACAAAGTCTTGTAATTGGCCTTAATTTAGGAACTTGATGATCATTTCCTCGAGAACTCTACAGCAGTTAGTTTCATGTCCATTTATCATGTGATAGTGACGGTAAGGCCTTCCCAACTTCTTTTCATACTTGGGCTTCATCTTTTTGGATGGCCAATAATTGAGTTCATGCTTGGTTAGAAAGTAAATGTTTTCCATCGAGGTGGTAAGGTAGCATCCTTTGGGTGATCTAAGTATAAAATCCTTTTCTTGTCATTGGAACCTAGCCCTTTTGTTATTGAATCCCATCACTTCATCTGTATCCTTGTTTCTTCTTTTCAAGTATTCTGAGATTGAAGCACTATCCTTTCAGTCCATTTGGAAGCAAAGTGGTTAAAATCCCTCATTATTTCTTGTTCGAATACCATTCCTTTGATTTTCTCATAGATACCTTTCCTTAAATGAGAGAAAGGGTTACGCTTCTCCGACATAGAATCACTTAGGGAAAGGCTAATGTTTCTTACATAGGAAAGGTCGTCGCTCCAAGAATTAAGATCATATTGTTCTACCTCCCTTTTCCACTTGATTATTCGCAAGGCTTCCATTCTTAACATTTGTTCTTCCATCACTCTTGGGTTAGTTGTATCTGTCATAGGCATTTGAGATTCAGAGGACTCTTGTTGGAACCTCTTGCCCATATTCTTGCTTCTTCAAAGCTTAGTCCGATTCGGGACAGAACAACACAGTTAGATATGTGGCTATTAACAACAAGGGCAAAGGTTCAAGCCCACTTTCTAACGCCGAAATGTTAACGATATTTTTCGTCAACACCGGAGATAAGTATGGAAGTGGATCTAAGGGGAAAATGGGATTATTTAGTTTCCATGAGCTTGAGTTAGTTCACCGTTTCCTAGATATCAAGGTCTAAAGCCCGAAAGATTAGTTACTCTTCCCTCAATGAGTGAGCATCACGCTTAAGCGACTTAATAACCAACATTTATCCTGGGACAAGGGTTCCCTAAGCGCAACACTTGGTGGAAGGCTAAATGGCTTGTAAGAATGGGTTATGGAATAACTTTGCGAAAAGTGGTTAAACATGTGTAGGAAACAGTTGTCGTGTAGAAAACATAAGGTTCGTCATATAGGAAACAACTAAGAATCTCATAAGAAATATGCTAAGTGTTGAGTCACTCTATATTGATCTTTGATTTGAAGTACATAAGAAATTACAGTAGAAATCCCCAAATCGATTTTGGAATTAGGGTTTACTCTAGAAGAAAAGAGTACAAGAATGAGAAATGAGAATTCGGTCCCGAAAATGAGACCCCTGGGGTCTTATTTATAGACAAATTAGGGCCCCTTTTGCTATTGGGTCAGCAGAAGCCCTTTTCGGGTGCATCAGCCATGTGTCGGCCACTTTTCTCTTTCGGTCCACTTTTCTCTTTCGGTTGCAGCTTCTTTTCCCTCGGCCGTTCCTTTGGCCCCGTTGTCGGATGTAGTATTGCTTTTTAGGTTATCGGTCTCGTCTCTCGAAAGGATGGTCTCGGTTTCAGAGCCCCTCTCTGACATTACTTCGTTTCCGTTGTATCAATACCAAGCCTGTTGGTATGGATAGCTTTAGAAAAGGCCTTTGACTTCTGGTTATGGGCTTCCGATCACGAGCTTTCGGTCTTGTTACTAACCCTTCATGATGTTTGCCTTTGTGCTTCGGTCGTGTTGTTATGGAATCCACCGCCCCTTTCGGTATCGACACTAAGTGAATTAGTGTGGATAGCTTGTCCCTTTTGGAGGTTTGGGATTGCCTTCGATAGACCTCAGGATTGGGATTCGGTCTTTCGGAAGGAATGCTTTCAGAAAATAATTAGTTATCTCCTGAAGCCGTTTTTGGGAAATTATTTCTTCTTTTTAGTCCCGGTAATTACCTTCCGGAAGGCTTCTCTTTCCTTTGACACTTCCGTTCCTCTTTTTATCGACGTTAAGAAAGTTAATTCCATCGCCCCTTTCGCGTCCCTTAACTTTCGGTTACAGGATCCCTTCGGATTTGAGCTTCTGTTGACTACCTTGTTTGTTAGGGCCACCCTGTCGGTACTCTCCCCTTTTCATCAGCTTCAAGCTTCGTTCCTTACTGATGGTGACAGTTGCCTTACTTTCGGATTGTTATCTTATGCAAGTGATGTTTCGTTACCCCTTCATCGATACTCTGTTTTGGTATTAATTTTGGTAGTAACACTGATTATCTCAACATATGGTTCGTTACTCCATCTGGATACAGGTCAGTAGCTAGTTCCTTATTTACCGGGTAAGCTCGATAAGGTGAAGCATCGCCATGTCTTTAGCTCAGTAAGCTTCTTTGAATCTTTTGGGTGCTGGCATGTTGAAAATTGTGTGTTGGTAAATGCGGCGAAAATTTGATGAATTGGATGCAAGTTATTCGTCTTGGAGATGTTATTTTGTTGTTATGGTATAGTATTCATGAAGGGTGAAGGTAAACTGTGTATCTTTGGGGCATGGGGAAGGCATGCGTGTCGTTTCTTACCTTGACAGCGGAGGTGGACCTTTTCTTTTTGAGGTAATGCACAGACATTGTTGACATGGGAAGCAATGCTCCAATATTGCGTGTCTTTGGCGTTGTGGCCTCATCCTGTGCCATCTCCGTTGTGGTTTGATGGGTTGCTTTCTCTGAGCTTCCTTTGTCAGACCATGCTTCTTGGGTATGGTGCTCACGATACTTCTTGTTGCGGATAGGTTATCACTTCCCTTTCTTTAAGCTGCAACTTTGTGTAACTGTACGTTTCTTATCTACTTGTTTATGCCCACTTGATGCTTTGTAATTTATTTATTCAGGTGTAAGCTATGATACCCACTGACTTATGTAGTATGTAATTTCAAACCTCCCTGCGTGGAGTAATGTTATTGTAGTTTAGTAATTTAGCTAGGTCTTATATTGTAAGCCTGATAGGTAGAGTGAATGGACCACTATAAACTCTGCCGATGGTGGACGGTCCATCTTAAAAACCGAATTATTGATTGTAACCACAATCACATGTACTATTCTGCATTTTATTATTGATTATAAATAAAACGTGTTTGAGGTCACGTTAAAAACAGGTCGGTTAAGCCAAAAATAATAATATGAGAATTATACGACCTCATGTGAATTAAACAGAATTATTCTAAGATCCCCTAGTACGTAGAGTACGAACAATCGATTTTTGGTAATTCTTGAATTATTTAGTTTTAATTATTAATTCATTTCAACTATTGAATTGTATTTATTTCAATTCATTTTATTTTCAACTCATGCCATTTTGATTGCTTGTTCAGAATATTGTTGTTGGTTGGTTGTTTTTTAATTCAGATATTGCAGATGGTCAGAGGTAGGCGGAATAATCTTTTTTTTATTCCTGTTACTATTGGTCATTGTTATGTAATGGTAAATTCATCTATTTTTTTTACAATGACATTCCAAGTGTTCTGGATGTTATTGATTTTAACAAAAACAACCGTGGTGTTATGCTTTCTTAGGATTTGTATTTTCTACTATGCAAAATTGTAACAACCCGCTATTTTTAATGATTTAAATTATGATTTAAATCGAATTTTAATTTTTAAAATATTTTGTAATTTCTCGTATTGGGAATTTGGAATTTTAAATACATTTAAGATGTAACAGATGTGAAAATTTAGCCAGGAAATTTGAATGTTTGTCAGTGCCGCAATTTTAAGTGCAAAGCTGAGCATAAAAGTTCAAATTTTAACGACTGTAAAATTTCACCAAAACCAGCTCGGACAAACATGAAAAATATTCTATCCATTGTCACGAATCCAATGGCGCAATCCGTTTCGCGAAAATCAAAAGTTTCGAGCTCCATAAAAATATTTACTAGTGTGAAATTTGCGCTGACTAAAATATTTCCGAAACCAAAATGTGCCAACATGAAAAGTTTTCATTCCTCGTTCTATTCTTTAATCTGCAATTCATTTCGCAAAAATCCGGCATTTTGACCTCCGTTTAATTATTTTTCCGTGCGAATTTCCCATTTAAAGGGGTCCATAATACGTTTTTGAACAGAGTATCGTAACACTGCAAACTGTATACCGTTGCATCCGTCTCATCGAGCTGACTACAACAATATATTCATTTGTTAGTTTCAGTGCCCGGTTCACGACGAAATTGCGAAAAGGCTTACGCAACTCATTTTTCAAAATAAAGTCATTTGAGTTCAACGTGTCCTATTCGGATTCAGCATATTTTTCTAGTCATTTTGGGTTTGCAAATCCAGTCTATAATGTTCGCATGGCGCTCGAAAGGAAAATAATGCCAATAGGCATATCATTCCACAACCATTTATTGCTTTACGTCACTTTTATTTCAATGCATGTATGCATTTCCAATCATGCATAATATTCCACTTTCATTTGCGATGCATGGTAAATTCCAACCTTTCCATCTTGCATGTGCATGCAACCTTTCCATTTCATTTTCTACTTTGTTTCCATTATCAAAGTCCCTGTCATTTCCGATGCAACCTTTCCGTCTTGCATAAAAAAGAGAAAAACATGAGAAGTATCCATTTCATTATATGAATAAACCAAATCGCAGCAACTCACCCACATCGGCTCCTCCGACAACAATCGAAACTCCACCCGCCTCCCTATCCCCAGCTCCATTCTCTTCATCTTCTATCAGTGCGCATTCACCCATTGCCACACCCAGCTACTAGCTCCGCCCCTACTGTCTCGACCAGGTCGAACCCTTGCTGCTATTCCACTTCGACTCTTCCCTGAACCATTATCGAGCCCCTCCCTAGAAGCCGCACCTACTGTCACCTATCCACATCCGCTGCGGAGCCAAGACGTGTGCCGAACCCACCAACCTACCGTTTGGTTTCACCTGAGTGCATTGGGTGTTCTTGTGTGTGTTGTGTTCACGTGTATATGGTGTGTATGCAAGACTTGGCGTTCGTGGGTGTGTGTGAGAGGTTAAGTTTAAATATGTGTGACAGTGTATATTGTGTGCGTCTATATGTGTACGTGTATTGGTGAGTTTTTCTATGTGCGTTAGGATGTGTGTATGGGTTTGTGTATGCGATGTTAATTTGATCATACATGAGTTATATGTATGGTTTGGTGTATGTGTGTTTATGATTTTGCATGAGCGATTTTACTGATGTCCGTGAGTTGTTTTGAAAACCTATTTGTTTTGAAAATATATGTATGCATATGTATTTGCTTAAAAGTTTATATATATATATATATATATATATATATATATATATATATATATATATATATATATATATATATATATATGAGAGGAGCGTTTCGCTACACCTCTTATATTGTACGTGAACTCTCCCCCTTAATCTCCACCACCCATTTCCCCACTCATTCTCTCCCTTCTCATTTCAATATTATTTCTTAGTGGGAAGAGAGAGAATGAATGGGGAAATGGGTGATGGAGATTAAGGGGGAGAGTTCACGTGCAATATAAGAGGTGTAGCGGAACGCTCATATATATATATATATATATATATATATATATATATATATATATATATATATATATATATATATATATATATATATATATACACACACACACACGAGTGGAAACCCGTGCGTTGCACGGAAGCATAGAGTAAGGGGTGTTCTAGTTTGCAAGGGAGCATAGAGTACGAGGTGTTGTAGTTTGCACGCGCATGGTCGTGGCACGCGCTTCGCGCGCGGTTTTGGCACGCGCTTCGCGCATGAAATGATGTTCGTGAAATGTTTTTTTATGTGTGTAGTAATATTATGTTTTAATTTTTGGTTGTAGCAGGTAATGTAATGAAAATTGGATGCTATTGAATGTAATATTATTGAATTATATCATGTAAGTAATAAAGGATGGAAGAATATGACAAAAGAATACAAAATGAAAGCGAATGAATATAAAGATTCAATGCATGAAAAAAGTACGAATAAAACTATTAATTCGGTAAGAAGAAATATAACCAAGGAGAGTTTATGAAAAGGGATTACGAAGAGTTATGAAATGTTAAATTATATATCATCATTATGTCTAAAGTTATGGCAGGTAAAATTCAGGTGATATTATGGAGAATTTGTATACATTACAACATGCGTTTATATTCTATAAATTAGTATTTGTAGCAGAGAAAGAAGTCAAAAAATATAAAGAAATGAGAGAAGTTTGTGGAAACCGTATGTGAACAAATGTGGGGTTGTACGTCTAGTAATTGATTCTTTTAATATATAATAAATAGGATTTTGTATTTTTTTTCTGAAACACAGCGAGTTAAAATAATTTTTTGTGGTTTAGTGTTATGTTCCAATCCTCCTTTTTACATTTATACTAACTGTATGTTAGAAAAGAAGACAAAACTGCATGAAAAAACAACATGCAATAGTGTATGCATTAAATGGCACACATGCAACAGCTTTCTTTATATAATATGGTAGGATATAGGTGCAGTTCTTTTATTCTCAGTAATAAATATTTATATTGATCAAGTGGTGTAATTGATCAAACATTGGCTATGGAAACATATTTGAAAAGAAGAGGAGAGCTTACTGATTATATGGCTTGCAAGCTAAGATATAAAGTATATGCTATTAATTAAATCAATTGGCTATCCAAAAGAATACACGTGAATGTTAATCCTGCACATAAGACAAAAAAATTAAATTCATATATCAACACATCAATCATGGAGTAACAATTAGTCTAACTTGTAGAATTACATGACAGCATTTATAATAACATAATGAGACGAAAACAAAGGACACATCACATATATGTAATATCCAGATGGCTTGACTTCATGTGGCATATGATCTAAGACAGTAGCTCCAAGACAACGTTAACTTTGCTTGCTTTGACTAACATGTAGAATGTCTCTTTTCCTCCTTAGCAGTTCCTTGCCTAAGATTGAAATGATTACATTATAAATTTTAGCATCTAGCATTCTCGTTATCATTAATGAACATAAAAAAAAAATCCTATTATGACATGCAAACATACCAAAGGCGGTACCTTTTTCTTAGAGGAGATAGACTATATGTACATGGTGACAACAAATCAAGTGCAATGATGCAGGATTATCTAACCATAGTTTGGACTGTTTCTATATGTACATGGTGATAACATGTTAGCTTAAATAAATTTGTTTTCCATAAGTTACATTGAAAACATTATAAAACCAACCTGCATTTAATAAATTGATTGTAAATGTGATGGCCCAATTATAGTAAAAAAAAACTGACTGGTGGAACAAATTGTTGTCAGTTTATGTTAATGTCAATGCATTAGTTTATTGCATATGTCATATAAGTTAATGTTCCACTAATTTTTCTTTAGAAAGGTACCATTAATTGCTTACACAAATAAGGAATTACACAAAAGGCGATAAATATGCCCTCTGCAATGGCAGCTTTTGCATGTCTAGATGGGAAAAATCACCAAAAAAACACTTAAATTAAAAGAAACTGAATCGTACTATAGAGCGATGCCAATTAGCAATTTGATTTCATATTGAACACAAAAAAATACAAAGCGATGTCGGTTCAAACGTAGTGATTCAGCAAGCACAAATAATATAAAATTCATTATGTTAAATCATATTAGTGATGCAGGATTATCTAACCATAGTTTGGACTGTTTCCATATGTACATGGTGATAACCTATTAGCTTAAATAAATTTGTTTTCCATAAGTTACGTTGAAAACATTATAAAACCATTCTGCATTTAATAAATTGATTGTAAATGTGATGGCCCAATTATAGTAAAAAAAAAAAAAAAAAAAAAAAAAAAAAAAAAACTGACTAGTGGAACAAATTGTTGTCAATTTATGTTAATGTTAATGCATTAGTTTATTGCATATGTCATATAAGCTAATGTTCCACCTATTTTTTCTTTAGAAAGGTAACATTAATTGCTTACACAAATAAGGAATTACAAAAAATATCAAATTTAACAGATAAATCCTAAAATATGCCAATTTCGAAATGTGCAGTGAATATGGAATGAAAGTATATTTTGATAACAAAGTAAAATATGGTTTTTAGGATTTCCAAATATAGGACATGTGTAAAAATTGAAAACTTTCAAACAATGATTTATAAAAACAAAGCATATTCTACGTTAATTATTCAACCTCTTTTACAATTTGGCACTTATGTTTGGGTTACCTTTTCTTAGGTATAGGAGAAATGAACCCCTATTGATTGTGCATAATTTTTTTTTGCAATTAGCACAATGATTTTGATGGTAATACTTGAGATATGAACCCAAAAATGATAGACTAATTAAAAAGATATAAACCTTCCTTAAAATCAATGAAGCACACATGGATTTATTTTACTTCAGGGAGGAAGATGCTTCAGGGAGGAAGATGAAGGCTGCTACTGTTTTGAAAGGGGAACAACAGTAGGATGCAAAACGCAGTAAAGATGAAGTAATTAAAAAGATCTAATCACACCTTGAAATCAAAGTACACATGAATCTATTTTAGTTCACCCCCGAACATCTGAAGAAAGTCCCAAAATTAGATAACATTTTCAAGATGAGTGGAAATATAAAGATAAGGAGCTCACTGAACGTAAATGGCGATAAATATGCCCTCTACAATGGCAGTTTTTGCTTTTGCATGTCTAGATGGGAAAAATCACCAAAAAAAACACTTGAAATTAAAAGAAACTGAATCGTACTATAGAGCGATGCCGATTAGCAATTTGATTTCATATTGAACACCAAAAAATACAAAGCGATGTCGGTTCAAACGTAGTGATTCAGGAAGCACAAATAATATAAAATTCATTATATTAAATCATATTAAATTCCAGCAGAAACTTTGAAAATTGAAGTGAAATTGAGAAGATTACCTTTAATTTCATAAGTATCCGTGAATCCGTAGTTGAAGATTGGAGCAACCAAGCTAGATGAAGATGTAAGATTACTATGCTTCTATCCAATTGAAAACAATTTTTTTCGTTTTGGAGAATAAGATCCTTGCTGGAGCAATGGAGAAGACTCAAAAATGATTTTGAAGGGATCGTTGAAAAAGAAATTAATGTGGAATTGAATAAATAGAAAGGGAAGTAATTACCGGTAATGAATCATGGGAAAATGGATAGAAATCAAAAGGACGTGGTTTAATTACCAATTAAGTAGGTCTATTTATTTCTGTTTTGCATTTGAGGAAACGTGTACCGTTAATAGCCGCTTGATATATGTTTCAATATTAAATCTCAGCCCCTCTTTGCCTTGTTGTTTGTCCAGGGGGAATTTTATTATATATATATATATACATAGTTTTGGTGTGCGTTGAATTTTAAATATATATATATGTTATAATTTTACTGTGTGTTTACGTATATAGAAATATTTATATAATATTTTGCATAGAATTATTGTGTTTTATATTGGTTGAATTGAGTTAGTGTTGTGTTTATTTTGAGTCAAGTTTGTTGTTGAGTTCAAAAACCACCCAAAAACCCAATAGCCGTACCGACCCGTTGAGAAATTCCCTAACCACCTCTTATAAAATAAAATAATATATATATTGAGTTGTTACTGTGATTGAATCCATTCTGAGTCGTGCCTGAAAGTCGTCGTTTCATTCTGTGTTAATCCGTATGCTATCTCCAATCTATGCCATGAAAGGTGAGTTTATCTCTCGCTTGACCTACATTGATTCATGGATGTTAAATTCAGCATAAATGGACTGTTGTGAAATGTATAGTATTGCTAGTAGAAATCATGTTCTATTTGGTATGCATACACCTTGCATATATTACACATAGGTGCACTGATGATATATGATTTGTGATTTGATGATATTGATTTTACATGATAATTTATTTGTTTGTTTTCATAGTTTATGGAAAAATCACTATAGGATGAAATGATACATATCCAAACAGGCATTAGATTATGGAAAAATCATTATGGGTTGAAATGATAGAACTGAGTGATTTTTACTGAATCCAGGATTACGGGTTGAAATTATATATACCCGTAAAATTTTAAATTGCAGATTGAAATGATAAATATCCGTATCACTTGACCATAGGGTAGAAAACTAATATACGGACACCATTGGTCATGTGAAGTAAAGGGATTTGGAAAAAAATTGATTTTAAAATAATAACTTAAGATTTCATATTTTTATATTTATATTTTAAAAAAGATTTTAAACTTAAATTTTGTAAATTTTAAATTATAGGTTTTAGAATGATTTTATGAGTAAATTTGGATTTAAATACTTATTTAAGATTTTACTTATAATTTTATTTATTTTAAACCATATAATTTAATCGTATAAATATTTTAAACTTCTTATATTATACTAAACAATTCTTTTAAATCTATTTCTATATTATTTTAAACTTATATATGTTTATAATGTATATTCTAATTAATTTTAGAATTTTATAAACTTATATATATATATATATCTCTATTTTCAAAGTTAAATTTTCTTTTATATATATTTTACAAACTTTAATAATAAACTAAAAGGTGGATAAGTTAAGATTTTGGCGATTGAGTCCGAGATTTGAAGATTTAAACTTATATAACGATATTATTTAATGATGTAACTTATATAAGATATGAATTTGAATTCGAATTGATATGAAATTAAAAGAGGCAAATTTGAATTGTGAAATTGATTTTGAATTCAAATCTTCCAAATTGAAGTGAAAATGTATTTGAATTTATAATTAAAATGAATTGAATTCAAATTTAAAGTGACGAAATGTGAATTGGAAAAAAATATATTTTATGTATGGAATTGATTTTTATAAATCGTTCGGTTTGAATTAAGAAATTTGTTAAATCGAATTTATAAGAATGGTTATAAATTGCATGAATTGTTTGAATTGAAATATAAGGTTTTTATTTGAGTTTATATGTAATGAATTTGAAATGTACGACTTGAGTTGCAAAATATTTTATGATTTGTTGAAATTGGAATATAAGATTTGGTTTGAATTATATAAATTGAATTTTGAACCTAAGTGCTTGGATTTATGAATCAACTTAAATGAATTCTTATAAAGGTAAAACTGGATTACATGAATTTTTCGAATTTGGATTTTACGAATATAAGTCAAACCAAAATATTCTCAAAGTTAAATATTTTAGTATTGATTTAAGTGGTAATTGAGACCTTTAAGATATGATTTTGTATAAGTCGATTGAAAGTCGTTACGTGAATATTTTTAGAAATTGAATATAATTAAAGTTAAATAGTATAGTGTTGGTTTATACTGTATTTTGAGAACTTTACGATATGATTATCCAAATCGATTTGATTAAAGCAATTTAAGTGTGTTGTTTTAAAAATTAAATATAATCGAAGCTAGATATTCAATTTTGATTTCAATTTCGAATATGAGAATTCATATAAACGATTTTATAAAGTGATTATTAAAATAATGACCAAGGTGCAAAAATGTAAACGATTGGTTGTTAAAGAGACCGGGATCGTCTATTGTCATACTCTCTGCCAATACTGAAAATCACTTTGACAACTGTGTATGCGGTGGAGATCCGGAATAAAGTAGGATGGTTTAGCGAACGAACCTATTTTCATATTAATTACGTGACCCTGACTCCCGTGAGTCAGCTTGCTGTAACTAAAACAGGAGCTGCGCCAAGACCAAGTGAGGTCGTTCCTCCTATCGAGCTCATTTCTTCGATACCATTCCATTGCTTTTGTGATGTGTTTGGTAGCCACCCTCTGATTTTATTATGGAAGTGTGTCTCGAGGTGGGCAGTAGTTAGTGTTATGCGTTACCACTAGTCCAGCTCTACAAACAGTGTATCCGCCCTTGCATTCTTCGTATGCCTTGTCACATGCCATATACGAGCTATTTTGATATTTACTTTACCGATAGACACTATTGTATAGTGTATTATACTATATAGTATATAGTTTAAAAGATCCTTAGACGATGGTGATCCCAAACATCCTTTAAGTTACTGATTGCATTTCATCGAAAATTTCATTTGAGTTGATTTACTTCCATGAGAATGTTAGCCCTGATCGAAGTTGTTTTGTTTTGCATTATTGCTCAGGTCAGATCAAGTATTACATCTTTCGAGATTTACTTTTAGAGTTTGGAGATTATTGGGTTTTGCTCATCTGTGTCTACTTGTTCAGTTGTTCCAGTTTCAGCTATTTCTTTTCCATACAGTTCTCATTTACTTATGTATCAGAAATTCATTATATTAGACATCCGCTGTATTGTTTATGTAAACTCTATTGTAAAATTTTATTTAGTAACTTCAAGAACTACTATTGTATTTTGTATTTTCCGCTGCGAGATATTATATTGCTCTATATTTTTCTGTGATCTGTGATTCTGTGATTTATTCTATTTACCCCAGACGCTAATAAAAATCTGTCATTTTGGATGGTTCTAGTTTGACATGTTTTGTCGATTTGGCATGGTCTAAATGGCGGGTCATTACAGTTGGTATCAGAGCTTTGGTTTATCAATGCTTTAGCCTATGGTGTAAAAGCTCGTTAGAGATAAGGTAGTAATACCCTAGAATGAGTAGAATCAGTCGCAGAATCCTTCTTGAGAGAAAGCGTATTTTGAAAGTATAAATTATTTTCAAACACATTTTTTTGGATATAAAATTTTGTTTAATATTTTTTTTCTTCTGGAATTTCCCTTCCATTCGAATCCATCTTTCTTCTGTAGATTCTTTTTTATTAGATTTTTTCGTTCGTTCTGCTTTTAACCTGAATTCTGTAACTTATCCTTATCCAAAATAAGGTAAGAAGTAGAAGGAGAGTGTAAGTCTTCTAGCGAGTTCATTCTTATTAAAGATTGGTTTGAAATAGGTATTTAGAAAGGTGTTATAATATAAGATTTTCTTGACGCAATATTGAAATTTTGATATATATTTGTGGAAGATGTATATTTGTAGATAACATTACATTTTGATAATACCAATATTTTGAAAAGATTTGATGTTTATACTTTAAGAAGTCATATTTTATAAACTATATATTTTGAATGAGATTTGAAGAATAAAATGATTTTATCTTGGTTGAAATCTATAATGGTATGGTTTATAATTATATGTATGTGTGTGTGTGTGTGCATTAAACTTATGGAATTAAATAGGTTTTAAATATAGACATTTTAGATTTGAAAATATTTAGGTATAGTAGAGTATAATATTATTATGTATTTGATTTAATAATAATATTGTTTGTATATTTATTAAGGATTGAGGTTGAATTTTTAATAAATAAATGTAGGAGAGAGATATAATTTTTCCCTACTTAATTTTTTAATGATTTGAAATATATTATTCATAATATATGATTGGGAAATCTGATATATATTCTTTTTAAATATAGAATACTTAAGTTTTGTACTTACCATTTGCAACATAAGCTTAATCCGAATACCATCAAGACATGCAGTTACAGGCAGACTTCTGTTATCCAAGATCCATGAATTGAAACTTTTCGCTACATTAGATTTATTTCCGCCTTATCTTTTTCTAGGAAAAAATAAATCAGCCCAATGATCATATGGCTTATCATTCAAATATTCAATAACTTTTGCACCCCCAACTTTTTTAAATTTAGCCATAGCCTTTTCAAATTCATGAGCACTTGAAGCTAAAGTACATTGTTCTAGCAAATGACCTACCCAAACACCCCTCCCACTTTTAACAATACCAGCAATATTACTTTGCATATGATGTAGACAACAATAATGATGGCTATTTGGAAAAAATTTAGGAATACTCAAAAACAAACCCCAATGTCTATCACTTAAAAAAGTCAATGGTTTAGCAAACCTAAGAGCGTTTCTTAAGTGGGTCAAAATCCAACTCCAATAATCTTCATTTTCTTTAGGCACAAGAGCCATTGCCAATGGAAAAAAAATCTGAAACATAAAACAACAACACAAACAATTATTCTAAATAACATTTTCCAACAATCCAAATTATAATTTTCAATTATATTATAGTACATTATAAAATTAATGAACTACATAAAAAAGATATATTGTTCTATTTTTCTCTTCTATTAATTTACAAGTTCCTATTTACTGAATCTTAAAACTATAATACAGTAACTTGATTATCAACATCTAATTATGTACTAAATAAGAAAACAATTAATAATATTAAGTATCTTGATTCCCATTTTTAGCAGTAGCAGCCATCCAAGTACCACTTCGACCTTTTAAAAAAGTTGCATCCAAAAAAACAATAGGTCGACAATACCTAAATCCAAATATACAAGCCAAACAAATATTCTCTCAAATTTGTTGGTCTCTTGATCCAATGCATAATTGTATAATTTTTCGGATTATTTTTCTCAATTGCCTTCAAATACCATACTAAATCATTATATGATTTTTTTTCATCACCATATGTATCACTAATAGCCAATTTCCTAACCTTATAAGCATAATAGTAACTTAAATCCACATCATAATCTCTCCTAAAACTTTTCACAATATCCTTTGTTTTCCTTTTCGGCTCATCACGTATTTAATTAACAATCAAAGCTTTTACAATATCACTATTAATAGGACTAGTAACTGATCTAAATCCACCACCACATGAATGACTTAGCTAAATATTTTTAACAATCAACTGATCCAATTGCTTTAATTTGCAAGAAGCATGAATTCTAAATGAACAACCATCTACAACATGTCGAACTGTCACCCGCTCCTTACAATTCTTAACATATTGTACTTCAAATCCGTTTTTCAAACAATATGCACTAACCATTCGACCAAATCCAATAACCGAATCAAATATTCGTCCAACACCAATAAAAAATTCTAAATTAGAATTTTTCTTCAACAATTCATGCAAGTTTTTTTCTTGGAAATAAACAGTCTAAATCACCATTATATTCAATCAAATTACTACTTCATTCTCCAATACCAACAACTGGGCCTGATTTACTACTGTCAACAACAACATCAATTGAATTATTCTTTAAGCATATAAAAAAACCCAGAAATCCTCCCTTTTAAACCATGACAAGAACAATATAGCTTGTAGATCACTATCCGTCTCAACGTTAGTAGTTTTAGATTCTCGAACATAGAACATATCCAAGAATAAAGGAGTAGAAGTATTCCACACCTCACAAACCTTACTCCTAGCATAGCTAATTGATGCGTCCAAATCAATACGAATACTAAATGAATTCTTATTAAAATCAAATACAACCATCACAGATATATCAGACCTTCAATTGAAAACATAAATATGTAAATAACTATACACTTTAAACCTTTTTATAAGACATTTTACAAAAAGATAAAACTAGATATCTTTTTCACTCCTGTTATGATATTGAATGAAATACAGAATTATACAACAATTTTAAAATAACATAAATGATTTTAAAAGATAATTGTATTATAATTGTTGTGTTATCTTTACATATAATTGTTATATTATCTTTACATACAATTGTTGTGTTATCTTTACATATAATTATTAATCATTTATCATTTTAATTATATATAAAAGATAACTATTGCACAATATAACCAATTTTTTTATTTTTAAAATTGACTATAACGAGTTATTGTTATTTTCCATTGAAGCCCAAATAACCACTTATCGTTTTTTTTAAAGACATTTAAAAAAAAGATAAAACCATTTATCTTTTTCACTCCTGTTTTGTTAGTGAAAAAAATTTTATCATAACTTCAAAAACTTCAATTAAGTTCACTAATTAACAACCATTAAAAGCACATCTCACATATCATATGAAAATTTCAATTTAAATACACCATACCTTTAAGCAGCCTGTTCAACTAAAGGAATACTTGAACTTTGAGTTTGCTCTTCCATTGATTGAACTACATAATCCAAAAAAATAAAGAACAAATAATCACATTTCGATATCATTTACGTCAATTTCGGACTCAATTAAAAATTGAAAATCGCTTAGTAAAATTATAGTCCACGATTCAACTCAAAATTATAAAAATCACCTAACAAAAAATAAAAGATCAACAAAATAAAAAAATCGCCTCTTAAATATCAAGAATTTAAAAAATTTATATCGAATTATAAAGTATAAAGAAGAACGAAATTATTAAAACTCACCTTAAAGAATTAATGATTGGAGATCGAATTTGAAAATATTGACAAATCAGATATATCGCATTTAGATCACAAGGCCTGATAAATTTGAAGAGATCGATATCTTTAAACAAGAAAATGCACGCCATGTTCCTGTCCTACAAACTAATTTTCTGAAACCCGTGTCTTGGAAAATAATAACGTGGTTACGAACCCTTGAAGAAAATATCATGCATTTTAAACTTATATATGTTTATAATCTACATTATAATTAATTTTAGAATTTTATAAACATATATCTATTATCAAAGTTAAAATTTCTTTTATATATATTTTACAAACTTTAATAATAAACTAAAAGGCGGATAAGTTAAGATTTTGGTGATTTTACTCTGAGGCTTAAAGGTTTAAATTTATATAACGATATTGATTTAACGAATGTACACATATAAGATATGACTTTGAATTCGAATTGATTTGAAATTAGAAGAGGTAAATTTGTATTGGGAAATTGATTTTAAATCTAAATCTTCCAAATTCAAGTGAAAATGTTTATGAATTTATAATTGATATGAATTGAATTCTAATTTAGATTGACTATATGCGAATTGGAATATATATAGATTTTATGTATGGAATTGATTTTATAAATCGTTCGGTTTGAATTAAAAAATTTGTTAGATCGAATTTATAAGAAAGGTTTTAAATTGTATGAATTGTTAGAACTGAAATATAAGGCTTTGATTTGAATTTATATATAATGAGTTTGAACTGTACGACTTGAGGTATAAATTATGTTATGATTTGTTGAAATTGGAATATAAGATTTGTTTTGAATTATATAAATTAAATTTTGAACCTAAGTGCTTGGATTTATGAATTAACTTAAATGAATTCTTATAAAGGCAAAACTGGATTATATGAATTGTTTGAAATTAGATTTTACGAATATAAATCAAACCAAAATATTCTCGAAGTTAAATATTTTAGTATTGATTTTGACTTTTAGATAGGATATTTTATAAGTTGATTGAAAGTCGTTATGTGAATATTTTCGAAAATTGAATATAAAGAGTTAAACAGTATAGTATCGGTATATACTATATTTTGAGATCTTTACGATATGATTATCCAAATTGATTTGATTAAAGAGATTTAAGTGCGTTGTTTTAAAAATTAAACATAATCGAAGTTAGATATTTATTCTGATTTCAAATTCGAATATAAGAATTTGTATAAACGATTCTATAAAGTGATTTATAAAATAATGACCATAGTGTGAAAAATATAAACGATTAGTTGTTAAAGAGACTGGGATCGGCTATTGTCATACTTTCTGCTAATACCGAAAACCACTTTGACAACTGTGTACGTGGTGGAGATCCAGAATGAGGTAGGATGGTTTTGCGAATGAATCTATTTTGATATTAATTACGTGACCCTGACTCACATGAGCCAGCTTGATGTGACTAAAACAAGAGCTATGCCAAGATCAAGTGAGGTCATTTCTCCTATCGAGCACACTTCTTCGATATCATCCTATTACTTTTTTGATGTGTTTGGTGGCCACCCTCCGATTTTATTATGGGAATGTGTCTCGAGGTGGGTGGTAGTTGCTGATATGTGTTACCACCAGTCCGGCTCTACAAACAATGTATACAACCTGGCATTCCATGTGTGCCTTGTCACATGCCATATACGAGTCCACAATGATTTTGTTTCGTACTATTTTATATGGAGTACCCTCTGATAGCCCTCCAGTTTACGGAGGAATTACGGTAATGTATATACTACGGGAATGTATACATGGTGTATGGTGTAACAAGCCAAAGTATAATACACTATAACCATACTTTAACAAAAGTAAATGGGCAATACTTAATTAAATATTCAGAATAAAGTAAAACTGGCTTTATCAGAGTGTTCGTTTCGGAATTCTAGTTCAGATAGGCCCTAAGTTTGCGTAAAACGGATAACGTATAAAGAAGTTATCAACCTTAGAAGTTTCTATACATATGAGGGGGTTATATATAAATATAATTCAAAAATATTTAAAACTAGACGAAGCGGGAAATCGAGCGGGAAACCACACCGTTGTGGGACACTTAGCCTGGATTGGCCCAAGGTCGACCCAAGCATGGGTGGGTCGACCCAACGACGATCTATGCTGGTTCGTTTCTCTGTATTTTGACTGTTTTTCTAACTAGGTTCATTGCTGACTCATCGCTACTTGTACGGCTTAGATTAAAACCCTATAATCTAAAGGCTGAGGTTAACCCTGTGAATATATAAATCGACAGCTCTTTCACATTCCAATACACACATTCTTCGTACGTTTTGCCCCTACAATTTTGTTCTAAAAATATATACAATGGGGAATGCTGCTGAAGCTTAGATCTACAGAGATAACATTCAATATTTGCATACACAGCAAAAGGGATAGAAGTGGAGTTTTCTACAACAGCACATAGATATATATAAGAGATTTAATCTCTTCTTCACTAAGACCCGATGTGAGTTTCCTGTTATTTTCAGATCTGATTCCTAAACTATATAATGACAGTTGAATAAAATTGGGTTTAGGATATATAGTGTTCAAAAGATAATTGGTATGCCTGTTCTTCACTGTTATTCACCTATGTCATTATAAGTAAAACACATGCCTTTACTATTGAATAATTAATCAGTTATGTGTATCTATCTTCCACTTTCCTATTCCTACTATTTTAGTTTGTTTCTGGTCTTACCTATGTGATTTGATTATATTCTCCTTCCTCTGTTTTCCCTTTTTGTTTATGCTAAGCCTAGACCTTTAGAAGCCTAGGACATGTCCGATTAAAAGTTTGAATTGAAAAGTCATGTCTTGTGATTAGAGTAGGATCTTTCTATATGGAATATGCGGAAGTGAATATGATATTCTAACTTATCTAGAACAATAGTTATGCAAGGAAAAAAATTAGATTATATGAGATATCACAGAAAAGTAAATGTAGTAAATAAATTGACACTAGGAATTTTATACTGGTTCGGACTTCTCGTCCTACATCCAATCTCAGACTCCTTCTGAAATTTAACTATCAACACCCTCATTTCACCCTGAGGAACAGTTTACTATACACCCGAGCACTGGCACGGATTTCCCACCTGAGCACCGACATAGGTGTTCAACAAACTATAAGATTTTGACTTCTGATTGTGTTCTTAAACAACCCCGAATAGCCAATAGTTGAGTATGCCTTTCCTATAATCTTATCCTCAAGCATATAATGTGTATGTGAAGATTGAAGGAAGTATATTGCTTATAGAATTAAGAAATTTGAAATAAATTCAAAGATTCAAGAAGTAATTTGAATATTTGAGAGCTTTTAGAATGTAAGAGTGCTTAGAAATGTAGATCAAGAAATAGAATAGAATCAGTAAGAATTGGTTATCTGTAGAACACGTTTGTGATGTTTATATAATGACTGAAAAGTTGTCAAAGTTCATGAAGAGTTTTATCGAAGAGAAGCAACCATTTCTTTTAGAAATCAAAAGGAATCTCTTCATGAAAGATGACGAATTTTCAGAAATATGGTTGTTATTGTCGGATTAGTCGACTGGTATAAAAATCACCAGTCAGTTGGTAGAAAATAAAAATTGTATATATATTTGAAAAATGGAAGAAAATAGCCGTTACCGCGATTTTTCCCTGTTACCGATCGACTGGTAAGATATGGACCAGTTGACTGGTCAAGGGCAAAGAGCCCAGTAATTGCTGTTTCAAGCCATTCTTATATATACGTATATTGTGTTTTGTGTATTTGTGTTATAATAAATGAGGATATATTTTAACATAAATATAATACACTAAACACACACACACACACATATATATATATATGAACTAACTCTTTAATTGATCTTCATTTCTTCATTGTCGTAAATAAAAAACTTCATGAATCAACATTCTCCCCCTTTTTTTGATTGATGACAACCTCTTGTAATTGTATAGAGTTATTTGTTTTCTCCTCCTGAATATATGCTTGCATATATTTGTCTCCCCTTGAATAATAAGCTTCTCTGCAACATTTTGTTGTAAATATAATATACACTTACCATGTTTCCTTCTCTGTTAAAAAATGTTAGAATATATATTATATATATATATATATTCCATAATTTTTCTCCTCATTTGTCATCGATTAAAAAAATATGTAACATGATAAAGCAATAATCCGACACAGTTGAGAGGATACAAGCAAAAGATTACATAATATAGATGGTTTTGAAATTCAAATAGCAAACAAATTATGAAGTTCAAAAGAGACTATTTAGTTCAAATCTCTAGAGTTTCACCTAAAAGGAAGGATGAGAAGGAGATCACTTAGTACAGATCTCATAAGTTCACTTATTTCAAAATAAAGATAAGCAAATTTATTACCATGATAGTCTTAGATGGTATCGGACTCCGTACTTTCCGATGATGTCCAATTGATAGGTAATATTGGCCTTTTTCCCGGATCCGCGGCTTGACTTAAAGAGGAAATCGAACAAGAAATCGCATTCCACACATTTCTTAGAAATCTCTAGTCTACTTTTTTATCAATTCTCTTAAGTCTAGCTTCTAAATGGAGTTGATTATGTGCTACAACATCAATCGCTTTTCGAGTGGTTTGAGATTCACTCGTTAAGCGCATATCTTCTAGATTAGCATGAGCAACACTAGATAATGGTTGATTTTACTCTCTATTCTTCCATTCCTCTTATCTCATTATTTTCTGATCCAGAGGTGGTAATTTCATCATTTTTAGATTCTTACTATCAAGAATTTTTACCTCTATCTTGTCAGATGCTACTTCGGGCATATCCGCATTAGCAAAGATTCACATAAGATATTCACTGTAGTAGAAGTACCTTGGACTTCCGGTAGTAAAAAGCAAGATATTATCCAAGATTGTGTGCATCCAATTGATTTGAAATTCATCATAAACTGCATATAGTGCTCGAAAGGTTTTGTCATACACTAAATTAAAAGTTCCGATGCGAGACAAAAAAGCTTCTTTTTGTTCCTCTTAGCATCCGGAGTGTATCCAGTATGATGATCATGCCATTCATATTCTGGATTTGTGTTTCGAATTCGAGATACCAGAATATCAATTGATTTAAAAGAGTTTTTCTCTGATGATTTTTCCAGAGTTGATTTTGTTGGAGTTAATGGAGTTGGTTTCTTTGACCTAATGTTTTAATTTTGAATAAGATAGAAAAGCTATGTTGGTAAAAGAAACAAGGTTCTTTTAGATATATATAGGGTGGAAAAAGCATATAAATCGCAACTGAGAATTAAACGAGTGGTGCGTTTATTTATAGCCACTGGTTTTTTAGAAATTTGTTAGTTTGCTATAAGGATTATCTAAAGATAGTTTCAGCAAGGTAAAACATTACATAGTAATACAATTGTACATGAAAAAATAATGTATTTTATTTGGTAACTAATCTAAGAATAAAAGCACCTAGGTTCAAAAAACAATATTTATTTTTGAATTCCTTATCTATAATTTCAATTTATCTTATGAATTTATGTTTAGAGACAAACAACAAAAATACTCTTTTTGAGAATATTAATTTGACTTAATTATTAACTATATATATATATATATATATATATATATATATATATATATAATAAAAGAGAGGTAAATTAGATACCATAATTACTCAGTAACCTTTTTAATGGCATATCCTTATCTCATGTCATATATTTGGAGCAAACACTGCGGAGTATCCATTTTCCTCTATTTTTAAGTGGGACCTGCAAAAAATATATAAAAGACGATGGTACCCACTTCCTCCGTTAGTGTAAGAACCCAAGATTTTATAGCTTTAAAATCATGTGAGTGCATTTCCCCCTTTCCTTTGGCATTAAGACCTTCATAGGCAGATGTATCATTTGTAGATCCTTTTGTATGCTTAGTTTAGTGAAATATGCTTATTGATTTTGTGATTCACAAATTAATATGGATGATTTTGTGTATGGATGCTTGTATAGATGTGATTAACATGTACATCTATGGTTGAAATAGAAATACTGTTGTTTTGTACGTTAGAGTGTTTTGATAAAAACCTGGCTAAAAAAATCAGTAAACAGTTCAAGTGATGATTGTTGTGTGGTGCTCCTGATATATTTACTATATGCACATAGTAATAGGAAAAATGCCATATGATTAGTTCTATGTTTAGTCAGACCATTTGGTATAAATAAATAAGCATTGGATTAGTATAGATAAGAGATTTAAAACCTATACTTTGATGGGTCAGTGTTAATCATGGATGTTTTTCTCTCTTATAAGTAATGGTATGAATGTATTTCTTGGTTGAATGAGTGCATTTGAAGGGTTTGATGGATGAATGTGTCAGTTTATATGTATGATTGAGATTGGTGATTCACTTTTAGATGCACTTATATAAAATATGGAAATTGGGTAAATATATATACATATATACCTATGTACAAATTAGAGAATAAAATGTTAGATAATGATGATGTTGGCTAAATGTCACCAACAAACATGAATGTTTCATATATCCAGTTTGGGTTGATATAAATGCGGTGGGTAAATCTAGAATTAAGTGGAAATATATGCATATATGTATGGAAGTGTGTGCATGCATGTGTATATGTATATGTTAGATAAACTCCCGCATTGTTCTGAAATCTGAATGGATATGCATATATGTATACATACATGAAGATGTGTGTGCATATATAAATAGATATATATTAGAAAATGAACCGCTGGGTTGGGATTGATTAAATAATATTAACATATATATATATGTATTTACATATGTGTATATCTGTTAAGGATGATTTTGATAGACATTTGTTGTTCTCTGAATTTTATAAATGGGGATGTGTAATGCCTAATTCCACATAACTAGTTATATATATGTTTGTATTTATCAGAAAATGACTTGCTTAGTTGAAAATGAGGTGGTTTAAATGATTGGGTTATATACAATGCTTTGGATATACATATCATGACTGCTGTGAAGATAACTTGTTGTTCATTATCAATGATTGAACATAGGAAGGTTAGTCACTAAACTATATATAACTGTATTGAGAATCTGATATATATATATATACATAAATGCATACATATGTATGTATGTATATATGTTTATCTATTCAAATATATATAACTTAATAATGCTATAAAAAGTGCTTACCATTATCTGGGGTTAACTGAACTGGTTTATGCCCCGGTCTATGGCTTATAACCAGTAGCTTGCATATGTTTATATAGTATAAAAATTGTTAGTTGACTTATCTGCTTATAACTATAGGCAGTGAACACATATACTTCTATGAAATTTGTAACAGCCTGCATTTTATGTATCGGAGGATCATAAAATAATTTTATTTTATTCCCTAAGGGTTGGATCATTCTCGAGTTTTGATATGTTGTTTATGGGGAAGTAAGACATGTCCATAATTTTTACCAATTTTATTTATGACCATTTGTCAGTCTTCTACATAGCATAACTTTTGATTGGGATTGAATCAATTGCTGGGATTGGTCTCATTGGAAAGAAAATGGTGTTGCTAATTCCGTAGAGTGGTCACATAAAAGATTTGGTTCCGTGATTTGGGAGGAATCATTGTTTTTGTGTTTCACGGTTTGTTGTTTAGGTTCGTGAATCATTAGTGGGCTGATCTGGAGTGGCCCATTAGTGGGTTGATGGGAGGCTATAAATAGGGGGTTAGAGGCATGGTGAATAGTTTACTTTCTTCATTCTCCAAATGAGCTCGTGATCCTCCTTGCTCAATCAAATATACCTTTCCACCATTAAAATTCTAGATCTCTACTACTAATAAGGTAAATTGTTAACATTAAATTACTTGACGTCTTTTTGAAATACATAAATTAACCTTACCACTTCGTTAGTTTTACGGCTCTGGGTCTTTTTTACTTTCGCCTCCTACATCCTCACTTCTCGCCTCCAATGGCGATCATCCCTACATATCCACTCTCCGTATCTACTTCCGACATACACTCCCTCCATTCCACAGCCGACTGCCATGCCATTTTTTCTCCTCCTTACTCCGCATCCTCCACTCTTAGAACTCTAATGGCGATCAATTTGGATTAATCAGTAGTATACAAAGATCCACTCTCCATTTCTACGACGAATCTTGGCTCAGTCAATTCCAAAGCCGACTGTCTCGACGTTTCTTCCTCTGCTTATTTCGCATCCTCCGATCTCAAACCCTAGATCGTCCACAAGTCCTGACGTTTCTACAAAGATCCGCTCTGGGTTTCTACTTCAAGAACTACGTGCATAAGAATCCTTACTTTCAGGAAACAAAAGCAAAACTCAGGTCATGCTCAGAAGCTGATCACGTCGAATCATTAGAATCCAAGCTTTCATATATCAAAGATTCTGCAACTGTGCTTATAGACTCTTTTCTCTTAAAAGATTCTTCTCTTCGAAAGATCGAAGTAGTACTGGACAAAGTTGATCTCCCAGAAAAGTTCCATTCTAAAGACATATTTGACAAAGTTGAGTTGCTTTCTAGATTTGTTTCCAGTAATGCGTCGTTATCCATGACTTATTTTAATCAAAAAAACAAGGATGGTATTGTGGTAGTTGATAGTCAAAATGATGAAATGCTGTCTAATTCAAATCCTAATCAAGGGTTCGACCAATTGAAAATAATATGAAGAACTTAAGAGTAAACTTTACAGCTTGGCTGGACACAATGATATGTTGGAGCAATCCTTGCATGAGAGAAATAGCCTTCTAAAAAGATGGGAAGAGACGCTAGACAAAATTGACTTGCATTCACGTATGAGCTCATTAGAACCAAAAGATAAAATTGACAGTGTGGGGAGGGAACTCTCTACAATTCAGGAGGAGAGAGATGCTTTACATTCAAAGATCGAAAATCTTGATGTTTCTTCAGATATGCTAATAGTTAATTTGGAGGAGTCTCACGAAAATATATTTGAACATACCGCTGAAGTTGCAACTGTTAAATCTGAGAAAGAATTCTTTTTGTAAAAACCTGATTTGTTGTTTCTCCCAGGAACTGCCCACATTAGCCTAATCAGTTGTCATTAAAACTTATTTGTGCAAGATTTTTCAATATCAAACTTGGGTTTGTAGTGATTTCAACAAACTAGATATGGGTTGAGATGAGTTTGCGATGACTGACGAGATTCAGGTAGGGGTTCATACTCATTGAACATTGTTTATAAACAAGATCTACTGGAAACTTAGGTGACATAGGATGTCATGGAACCCAAATTTGATGGCACTAAAGAGAAAGTTATGTTGTGCAGGGTATTATTGCTGGTAATAAGAGCGTATTACCGGAATTATTTGTCGAAGTTTTTGAACATTTTTATAAATACATTTCATTTATAAATATCATGGCTACCACATTGCAACATTTTTTGCTTCATTACTGGTATTTTTCTTCTTCTTAATGTGACATTATGATAAATTGTGTGACGTTGTTTTCTTTATTGTACCTACATTTTATTCTAAAAATCCCTCAAGGTACTTGGTCTGTGGGGAGTAAACATGTATTATTTAAGAATAAAATCGCCATGCTGCCTTCTTGGACGAATAAACTGAAATAAAAAATTAAATGCAGTATCTAGACAACACCTTTGGATAAAAAATTTCCTTTCTATACTTTTATTATCTTCGGGCTTTGTAATGAGACAACTTTTATGCATAGTTTTATTCAAAATTCATGTCTTCGTTGTCACATATTAAAAATCATGCACTACTTTACAAAGCCTCAAGACAGCTAATGTTAATCCCTAAAAAAATCATATGCACGTTGGGAAAAGGGAACAAGGCAGATATCACTAGGGTCGATCGTGCACAATGCAACCGCGTAGAGCAAGGTCCAAATATCGAACCCAAGGCAGGTCAAGTCAGCCAACGCGACCGGATATAACAGCATAACATATTATGGGAAGTACGACCTGATAAAGATAAAGGCCGCATATCCTTAGAACCGCTCAGATACCAAAATAAAGCAAGTCGCCCATTCAACATAAGCGGGAGTGACCTCGTAACATTACTGTGAAGCCAAACAGTACCATACAAAGACGGTAAGAAGACGAGCGCCCCTGGACCAAGAAGGATGGTTGCGCAAGGAACAAAGGAGAATCAACTCCAGACCCGTGTTTCGCTCTTACAAAATCTCCTAAAGCACTCACTGAACGCTCGCTTACATGGACCCGCTCAGCTATTCAAGGTACTCGTTCCAACGAGCCGCCCACACATGATAACTGGATACAGCCACGGACAGCTGGCTACAGCTAGCCGATGGCATGGTCGTAATTAACAGAATGAACGATCCACAACCTGGATAAATGGATTCCAGATCATTTACCAAGGGAAGTTCACCTATAAATACACCATGGCTACCAACGTAAAAGGGATCGGCTTCAAAAAACCACGATGTGCTGCCGAATTTCATCCTCAGCCACAGATTCGGCCATGGCGACAAGTACAATCCTACAATGAAGGGAAGCGTAGACATCCTCCTTCTCAATCATTCGTCCATCCTTCTTCTCCTCAAATTCTGCTACTCTCTTGTATAATTCCTTAGATTGAAATATATAAACGAGGATATATTGAGTGGGTATAGATATGTATGAAAAGAGAGGGTTGATGTACTTTGTAATTCTCATTTAAAGGCAGGAAATCACCTTCATAGTGGACATAGGCCTCGTTAACGGCTGAACCACTCTAAATCTCGTCCCCACTTTAATTTTCTTGCATTTTTTTTACTTTTTATTGCTGATTAAACACGATTCCATTTATTTCTTAACAAACTGGTGAAGTATAGTTTAATACCTTGGGTGTTTAGACCATTTTTGGTGTAAACATTTTGGCGCCCACCGTGGGGCCGTGTTTTGCTTTTTTCCATTTCAGATCTGACGAGATTTTCTAAGAGGCACTATGCTTATAATCATGAGCACGCTGAGGAGAATCACCGATTAAGCCAACAACCCCAACGACGGCATCCACATCGTCACACCGCTAGATAGCGACTCCGAGGAAGGGGAGCTTCCAGAAATTAAGGAAACCGTAACCAGGGAAAAGGTTGAGGAGGCGGTGATAGGATTAACGAGTCAAATAACTATTGCGAGCAACGCAATGATGAAGAAGCTCGAATTGATACTCGCCATTCAAGCCGCTACCGCAAAAGCCGCTCTAAGCGCCACTTGTTCCTCGCGGGCTCAAACGAATCACGAGTCGGAAACAGAGCTCCCCGCTTCAAACTCAAGACAGCAGGATTCCACCCCGAGAGTTGCACGTCGCACCAACCCAAACCATGAAAGGGGAAAGGCACCTATGCGCGATTACTCTTATAATGCAATCGCGGGACAGGAAGACAGTCCTACTGTCATCAGGACGACCCTGCTGAAAAGGTGCCCAAATTCCTTATCCTCGGTCCATGAGGACATATCTAGATCGAAGGTTGATAATAAAAAAGGTGATCAGCCCATGGATCCAACCAATGAACGAAAATACATCTTGGAAATGGCGCAAGCAATTGTGGAGGAAAGCATAAAAAGGAAGGATGACCAGAGAGAATGGGAGTCCTTCCCAGCTAAAACCCCACTTACTAAGAGGATTAAGGAGAGTGTACACCAACAAAGATTCGAGCCTCCATCATTGCAGCCCTACGATGGGACAAGCGACCCTAGTGTATTTCTGTGCAAATATGACTAGTACATGAATGGGGCATGCGCTACTGATGAAATCAAATGCTTGTATTTCCCAACTTATCTAGAAGGAATGGCTTATCTTTGGTTCATAAAGCTGCCGCCATAGTCTGTGGATGATGTCGTGACCTTGGCTAGGCTATTCAATGAGCAGTTCAGATCTCAAGCGTTCAAAACTCAGGATGCTACGGAGCTAAGCGGACTACGACAAAGACTAGGAGAGCCCCTCAAAGCTTTTCTCACTCGCTTTGATATCAAGAATCTCAAACTCGGCCTGATCTTAATGGCTCTTAAAGGGAGCATATGCAAGAAAACCAAGTTAAGACGATGGATCAAGAAAAAGAAATCAAGTACGCTCGAACGGTTACTTAATAAAGCCAAAAAATATGCAAATACTGAAGAAAGGAATGCACGGGCAGAAGAGAATGGAAAGGTGCAAAGCAACTTAGATAATAAAAAAAGGAGCAACGAAGAAGAGAACGATCGAGCAAGAAAGAAGCTACGCATTTTCAAGAACTCCGAATTCACTCCCCTTAACAATTCCATGGGAAATATCTTCATGGCAACTAAAGGCACCGAGAGATATCCAATTTTGAAACAAAGGCACGTCAAAAATGCCGCCATGAGATCAGGAAATTTTTGTCAATTCCACAAGCAGCCAGAACACGATACCGATGAATGCAGGCACTTGAAGTCAGTAATCGAGGGGTTGATCAGGAAGGACCGATTGCAACAGTATGTACAAAATCATAAGGATTACCCTGACTCTTCTCAAATAAGGGGCAGTACACCTTAAAAGGGAAGGGGCTCAAACCAATCCAAAGAGGACGCTCGTCAGAGGGACCGACTGCTGATATTTTAATAATGGAGCATTAAACTAAAGCTCTTATTACTTTACCTTGTTCCCCTGGTTTTATCTTGTCGTTAAAACTTTTTTAACTTTCTTTATTATTCACTATGTTCATGTTAAGCAATGGTTTACTTACAAAAAACTATGTGCAAAAATTAATCACATGCCTATTTGAATAACATACTTGTTGGTCTGTGCTAAAAGGGGGATAATCTCTTGGAATGTAGGTATATCAAAAGCAATCTGCCATACACAGCAGGGGGTGTAACGAAAAATCCCAAGGTGCACACCAAACGAAGCAGTCTGGGAATCGCAGACATCAAGCAAGATCAAACGGGAGGAATAAACTCATCGCCTCAGAAGGAACAAGTTGTTCTGAGACAAACAACAAGACGAAGGAATGCATCTCCCATTATGAAGTATGCTGAATGCTTGGCAAACACTCATTCAAAGGACTTCTACCAGACCTTATTGAAGACACAAAAATATCATCGAATCTATCCCTTGGTTAAAATTGCTAAGCCCATCGAAGAAGCACCTTCTTCGGGGAACTTCCTAGGTGCTGGACACAAGTTTTCCAACTTGAGAAAAAACTCAATGAGGAAAACCAATGTCTGTGTCCTAAGGTAAGGAAAAAAGTCAGAAAAACCGACATGTCCCGAAACGAATCTGTCCATCGGTTAAAATTGCTAAGCCCACCGAAGAAGCACCTTCTTAGGTGACCTTCCTAGGTGTTGGACACAAGTTTTCCAACTTGAGAAAAAACTCAATGAGGAAAACCAATGCCTGTGTCCTAAGGTAAGGCAAAAAGCCGGAAAAACCGACATGTCCCGAAACGAAAAAGTCCCACGGTTAAAATTGCTAAGCCCACCGAAGAAGCACCTTCTTAGGTGACCTTCCTAGGTGCTGGACATAAGTTTTCCAACTTGAGAAAAAACTCAATGAGGAAAACAAATGTCTGTGTCCTAAGGTAAGGCAAAAAGTCAGAAAAACTGACATGTCCCGAAACAGAAATAAAATTTGCCAATCATGAGGGGTGCCTTATTAGGTGAAGGGCACGAAGTTTATCCCTTTTGAGTCAAGGCTCGATGAGATGAATTAGTGTCCACTCCTCGGGATGAAGCATGAAATAGGGAAGAATTAAACACGCTGGAAGGAACAACACAAAAAAAGAAACCCAATCGAAAGGAGGTGGCCATTCTTGTTCTTTGATTGTAAACCAAGTCAAACAAAGCCAAGGATGGACTGCAACAGCAGAAATCCTAGCCGAAAGGGGGTATTAGAAATCCAAGCCATATGGGGGTATCCATTCTAGAATCTATTTGAATAACTAAAACAATCAAATGGGGCCTAAAATGGATCGAAAATATTTAACCCAAGACCTCCCTGGGGGCACAATACCAATAAATAAAAGATACCAAACGCGCTTATAATAATACAACCGCGCAACGGCCTTCGATAAGCGAGAATCCTAAAAGGATAACTAAATTCCAACCATAATAATAACAATAGAAAATCGGGCGCAACCGAACGATTAATAAAATGCCCAGACGAATGTGTAAATCAGAAAACAAAGGAGCAACGTGCGACGCACCCGCGCATAAACAAACCTTAGAGGTCACAAATTAAAGTGTACGAGAATAAGCGAGGTTGGCTCCCGCATACACAAGCCAGACTAAAAAGTACTATTCAAAATCAAGACCAAAATAACTGAACTGGTGAAGCATTGGCAGGACACAACACTTAGATGAGGTAAGAAATGATTCTCTCCCTATACTCCAGGGCCTCGACAAGTTTGCGCCTATCTTCTTCCAGAGCATGAAGTCGCTCAATATTCTCTCTATTCGACTCCTGAAGATCTTCGACCAAGGAGTGCCAGCTGCCTATTTGCTCCATAATATAGTCTCTGACTGTTGTAATGAGACCATCAACCAGATGCAGACGTGGTTCCAACTGATTCAATTCGGCCAATATGTTGTCCTTCATAGCATCCATCTTCCCTACGATAATCCATCTGTCGAATGGGTCTATACATACACCAGAACGCGAGCTAGTTGGACATTGAGCCACAAAGTCCTCGGTGAGTGCAGGATGGCAAGGGTTAGGAACAGGAAGAGGTTCCAGTACGGCTGCATGATCTAATGTGATGGATGAAGTGACCATACGACTAACAGCAGTCTGAATATCTGAGTCAGAGAGTCCATTCAGCGAACAATGACTGTGAGTATCATTCACACTCGAGTTCTCCTTACCTCGGGGCAACTTTTTGCTACTAGCCCTCCTCGTCGACTTCTTCCTAAGCTTCTTGGACATGAGAAATTCCATCCTTGGGCGACCTGCTTCAAAAGGATCAGTATGAACACAAACGACAACCATGGAAAAGAGAACAATCTAGTCAAGTTCAAGCATAGACAAAAAATATTTCAACTAAAGAAGCCTGGGGCATTTCACCAAACAATTTATGAACAAATACCAAGCATCGATGTTCCAAAGAAAGACGCCAGATGGTTCATGTTCTTCAAAGATAACTACAGAAACGGTATCCGCACTATACAAAAATCTTACCTAGAAAAATCATGGCACCTCGAAAAAAATTGCTCAAGACAGACAGATGCTACTACAAATAAAAGGCAAAATGGCGGAATGAGAAAGCCAAAAACTTTCGAAGGAAAAATCAAGGTAGAAATGTCGAACATAAATTACCTGATTAAGCTCTCGAGGAAGCGCCGCTGTGACCAAAGAATTTTTTGAAATATGTAAGAATGAAGTGAAGCAAGTTAAAGGTGAATAAGGAAGACTAAAAGGCATTCATCCAGAGACTTCTCGCCACGACAGCCTAGTGTCTGACTACACAAAAGTGTCTCATCAAGTCTTAACTGGCGTCCCGAAATTCAGCTATTCGCACAGTAATCAAAAAGAAACATTGAGCCTCTCGCTCATAGGGAAAGACAATACCAATCAATAATGATGGAGTAATCTTGATATTTGGCACGACCAAGCCCTCAATGAGCCAGGACAAACCCACCAACCAATGTGCGTTCAAATATGTCGAAGGCAGTGATTCCATACAAAAGAAATCACGGACTTCGAGGGGCAAGTGTTAATCCTTAAAAAATTCATACGCACATTGGGCAAAGGGAACAAAGCGGATATCACCAGGGTCGGTCGTGCACAATGCAACCGCGCAGAGCAAGGTCCAAATATCGAACCCAAGGTCGGTCAAGTCAACCAACGCGACCGAATATAATAGCATAGCATATTATGGGAAGTACGACCCGATAAAGATAAAGGCCGCATATCCATAGAACCGCTCGGATACCAAAATAAAGCAAGTCACCCATTCAACATAAGCGGGAGCGACCTCATATCATAACTGTGAAGCCAAACAGCACCATACGAAGACAGTAAGAAGACGAGCGCCCCTGGACCAAGAAGGACGGTCGCGCAAGGAACAAAGGAGAATCAACTCCAGACCCGCGTTCCGCTCTTAAAAAAATCTCTCAAAGCACTCACAGGACGCTCGCTTACATGGACCCGCTCAGCTATTCAAGGTACTCGTTCCAACGAGCCGCCCACACATGATAACTGGAGACAGCCACAGACAGCTGGCTACAGCTAGCCGATGGCATGGTCGTAATTAACAGAATGAACGATCCACAGCTTGGATAAATGGATTCCATATCATTTACCAAGGGAAGTTCACCTATAAATACACCATGGCTACCAACGTAAATGGGATCGGCTTCTAAAAACCAGGAAGAGCTGCCGAACTTCATCCTCGGCCACAGATTCGGCCATGGCGACAAGTACAATCCTACAATGAAGGGAAGCGTAGACATTCTCCTTCTCAATCATTCATCCATCTTTCTTCTCCTCAAATTATGCTACTCTCTTGTATAATTCCTTAGATTGAAATATATAAACGAGGATATATTGAGTGGGTATAGATATGTATGGAAAGAGAGGATTGATGTACTTTGTAATTCTCATTTAAAGGCAGGAAATCACCTTCATAGTGGACGTAGGCCTCGTTAACGGCAGAACCACTCTAAATCTCGTCTCTACTTTACTTTTCTCGCATTTTTTTTTACTTTTTATTGCTGATTAAACACGGTTCCATTTATTTCTTACCGAATTGGTGAAGTCCAGTTTAGTACCTTGAGTCTTTAGACCATTTTTGGTGTAAACAGCTAAAATATTGAAACAACAATTTTTATTCAAAGGCATTGTCTTATCATTTCGTTTGATTTTTTATTTCAATTTATTTGATGCGGCATGGTGATTTTGTTCCTAAATAATACATATACTTCTTTATAAACCAAGTACCTTAAGGGGCCTATAGAATATTCATCCAAAAGAGTTAACATGATCAATGAAGAAACATGGTGAGCATTGTTTTTTTTTCCTTTCAGTTTTTATAATATATATTTGTTATATAGGCATAAATCCTTTTTTCCAATTCTCAATGCAACGTTGTAAAAAATAATTCAATTTTTTTAGCCATAATAAGTCAATAAACATAGCACTATTCTCTTTTAATACCTACTATTTATTCCCTTTCAAGTTCCTTGACTTAGATAATTGATAGTTTGGCATGGATATTATTATTCGTTTCTATGTTTTCTATGATGCTGTATGAAAATAATAGTTGCATGCCTAAGTTATTAGCACACCAAATTCGTGCATTTAATTTTGAAAGTTATTAATGACAATGTTCTTCTGCCATGCCACTTCAGCGTACTCACTGTTTTCATCTTCATCATACTGCTAAAACATGCATAGCTTCAGCTTACTTATCTTACCGCATCCACTTATTTCATTAGGCGTTTCTTCTTCTCGAGTGTCGTCCATGTGTTGCAATCAGTTCCTGCACATGCTTCAGTTCGACATCCTTTCCTCTGCCGTGTCCTCTTAAGCAACATGGTTCGGTCTTCATTTCTACTTCTACATAGGCATTTTCTATTCGTAGTAAGGAAATAATTATTGCATCGATCAATTCAACAATTCTGTTGTCCACTTGCCTTTAATTAGAGGTAGTTCAGTGCAACCTATTGTTCTTTGAAGATAGCATGTTCTAAGATAGGAATGAGAGTTTTTTTTTGTGATACGTATGAAATATTTTTAGCTGACATGGTTTTCATACTGATTTATTCATGTATATGTTAGTGATTGTGTGGCTAGATAGAAATTCAACTGAGTTTTTGTTACACTGTTAATTTATTTTGAAAATTCCTCAGTTTGTTAATATCTCATGAATTGTCAGTAACTATGGCAGTCATGTTGGAGTTCTATTTGTACACTTCATTGCTGCTTAATCAACATCTACCTTTTCTACTTCTATGTTTGCCGGCTACAACGTGATATCTGTACTAGGTAATATGGTAAACATGTTTTATCCCTATATTGTATTATTACACATGTTTTAAAAGCCTTGATGGCAGCATGCTATGTAAACCCATTAGATACTGGAACAATCACATAAAAAAGAACTGAAGCGATTTTGGAGATTATAGAAGTGCATAGTAAACAAATGTCAGTCTCAGCATTATAGATCAATTACTAGGCGAAGTTATGGGATTGAAATGATTTGAGCTGTGAAGCCAAATCCCACAAATATATGGTTTTTTGTTTCTATTGTTGGAATTCGTAAGTATTGAATGAAATATACTTTGTCCATTATCTCACATAATTTAAGCGGAAAGGTACGAATGTAGTGAAAGGATATGACTATTAGCAGCATAGTTTTTTGCGAAAAGACACTTTGTGAAAAGACACTTCGTGAAAAGACACTTCACGAAAAGACACTTCGTGAAAAAACACTTCGCGAAAAGACACTTTTACCAACTGTCATATATTAGTGAAAAGACATTTCGCGAAAAGACACTTCACGAAAAGACACTTTGCGAAAAGACACTTAACGAAAAGGCATTTCATTTCACCAAACGATCATATTTCAATGAAAAGACACTTCGCGAAAAGAAACTTCCTTTCATCGAAAGAGATGCGTTTGTACAAAGAGGTACGAGCACGAACGTTCGAAAGAGATGTGACTGTACAAAGAGGTACGAGCACGACCGTTGAGAAGAGATGCGGCTGTACGAAGAGGTACGGGTGCGACTGTTTGAAGGGATATGGATAAACTATAAATAAGAAGGAAAAATGATCACTTTCCTAACCAACTTATTCCAATACAATCTTCCTTCTCTCTTCTCTAATACTCTTATAAAAAATCACAGAGTGACATACTCATTACAATCTCGTGAAGAATACGTCTGTTGTATCTTGGGAGAATTTTGAAATAAAATTCTTAAGGAAATTGTTACGATAAGCCCCAGACATCATTCGGTTAGATTTTGATTTTGTATATTTATATACATTATTTCATAATTTTTCCATTTTTTACGTTGTGCTATTTCTTAAAATAGTATAATGTAGTTGTTGTAAATTAATTACAACATATTGATTGCTATCATTAGCTAAAATTGAATTCCAGAGTAGCAAAAATTCAAGATATAAACTTGTGTGACGAGTTTATAATTCTCCGTTTTGGTATACTAGACATCTAACATCTTAAGAATTTTACTGTTTTCTTATTAAAACAGAGATGACAACAGTTGAATTATTAACAATGGCTGAGGTAGAAAATCAGTTATGTAAAAAGATCAAGACATTGAGATCTGATCGAGGTAGAGAATATGAATCATCGTTTGAACAATTCTGTGCAGAAAATAGAATAATTCATCAAACAACAGCCCCATATTCACCACAACAAAATGGTGTTGCCAAGAGAAAGAATAGAATATTAAAAGATAAAATTAATGTGCTGCTATTGACCTCTGGCTTTCCGACGAACTTGTGGGGGGAGGCCTTAAATATGTCCAAAACAAGGTTCCTCACAATAAAACAGGAACAATTCTATATGAGTTATGGAAAGGACATAAACCAAGCTTTAAATACCTATAAGTGTTGGGGTGCTTGGCAAAGGTTCCAGATCCGCCTCCCAAGAAAGCCAAACTTGGACTAAAGACTGTAGATTGTTACTATCTAAGGCCAGCCGAAAATAGTAGTGCCTATAGATTTTTGGTATTCAAGTATGATATCTGATATCAATGTAAATACAATCATTGAATCAAGAGATGCCTCATTCTTTGAAGATGTGTTTTCCCACACAAGGAATGAAATAAATGAGGAGATTTACATGGAGCAACCAAAAGGTTTCATTTCTAAAGAAAATGAAAACAAAGTCTGTAAATTAGTAAAATCATTATACGGACTAAAACAAGCTCCAAAACAATGGCATGCAAAATTTGATAATGTCATGATGGAAAATGGTTTTCGTATAAACGAATGTGATAAATGTGTTTATTATAAACAAGTTGGATAATCATACGTGATGGTTTGTTTATATGTAGACGATATGCTAATCTTTGGTCCTAACATTAAAGTTATAGAGACCAAAAAGAAGATGCTAATCAACAATTTCGATATGAAAGATTTAGGTGTTGCAGACGTTATTTTGGGAATTAAGATAATAAGGACACCTAGTGGAATTGAAATATCTCAGTCACAGTATGTAGATAAAGTGATTGAAAGATTTCAAGAATTTGGAATTAAGGAGTACAAACACCTTTTAATCCATTAGGAGTACTGCATAAGAACACTAAGGAGAGTGTAATGCAACTGGAATATTCTCGTGTAATAGGATGTCTAATGTATCTTATGAATTGCACAATACCAGATATAGCTTATGCAGTAAGTCGATTAAGCAGATATACAAGTGATCCAGGAGAAGAACACTGGAAAGCACTAATGAGAGTGCTTGGATACTTAAAAAATACCATAAAATATTCCTTACATTATGGGAAATATCCTGCCGTCTTAGAAGAATATAGTGATGCAAACTGGATTGCCGATTCAGAGGAATCAAAATCAACTAGTGGTTATGTATTTACCCTACCAGGGGCAGCAGTGTCATGGAAATCTACTAAACAAACATGCATAGCTCAATCCACTATGGAATCAGAGTTCATCGCTTTAGATAAAGTAGGCGAAGAAGCAGAATGGCTTCGTTGTTTTTTAGAAGATATTCCTTTTTGGCCCAAAACTGTGTCAGCCATACGCATACACTGTGATAACCAAGAAACGCTAAGCATAGCACAAAACTTTGTGTATAATGGAAAGTCACAATATATTCATAGACACCATAACACAGTTAGGCAGTTACTCGCAATTGGAACTATTTTCATAGATTATGCGAGAACAAATGATAACCTACCGGATCCATTTACTAAAGGTTTATCAAGAGAGAAAATTGATTGCGCATCGAGGGGAATGAGTTTAAAAGCCTAAACCAATAAGAGTTATCTTATACAGAAACCTATCCTAGCGAGTGGAGATCCCATGGACTAAGATCAATAGGCAAACCAGTTATGAATAACTCAAGACGTAATGCATTTTTGGACATAGTCCTACTCCATTCCTATGGTGCACAATATAAATGCATGCCTATGGAAGTATTACAAGGTTAAACTTTTTTTTTTTTAATAATGACCATATCTTGAAAATAACAAGTGGGGTATGTATATGATATTCTTAATGGTTGCGATCACCTATGTTAGTGTGAGCTGGGTCGGCTCTATGAGAATTTTAAAGGCTTAAATTCTCTATAAAACTCGCAGAACCAAGAAGTGTTCAGGACCAAAATGAACACAACCAAGAGATTGGATGAGAAGAGAATCAATGCTTCATAAAGTTTATTGTTTGGATATACAACTACAGCTACCGGTTCAAGATGAAATAATTCACCAATTAGCCAAGTAGATCCGATAAGTTTTAACTAGGGAAAGTTCAAAGTGAAATATCTACTTATCCACGATAAAGCATTATTCCATATGTACTCTGGGATATTTCACATTGAGTGGGGGAAAAAATATTATTATTCAAGTGGGGGACTGTTGGAATTCGTAAGTATTGAATAAATTATACTTTGTCCATTATCCCACATAATTTAAGCGAAAAAGTATGAATGTAGTGAAAGGATGTGATTATTAGCAGCATGGTTTTTTATGAAAAGACACTTTGTGAAAAGATACTTTACGAAAAGACACTTCACGAAATGACACTTCGCGAAAAGACACTTCGCGAAAAGTCACTTCCTTTTACCAACAGTCATATATCAATGAAAACACATTTCGCGAAAAGACACTTCACGAAAAGACACTTTGCGAAAAGACACTTCGCAAAAAGGCATTTCCTTTCACCAAATGGTCATATTTCAACGAAAAGACACTTCGCGAAAAGATACTTCCTTTCACCGAAAGAGATGCGTTTGTACGAAGAGGTACGAGCACAACCGTTCGAAAGAGATGTGACTGTATGAAGAGGTATGAGCACGACCGTTGAGAAGAGATGCGACTGTACAAAGAGGTACGGGTGCGACCATTTGAAGGGATGTGGATAAACTATAAATAAGAAGGAAAACTGATCACTTTCCTAACCAACTTATTCCAATCCAATCTTCCTTCTCTCTTCTCTAATGCTCTTATACAAAATCACAGAGTGAGATACTCATTACAAACTCGTGCAGAATACGTCTGTTGTATCTTGGGAGAATTTTGAAATAAAATTCTTAAGGAAATTGTTACGACAAGCCCCAGACATCATTCGGCTGTATTTTTATTTCGTATATATATATATATATATATATATACACACATTATTTCATAAGTTTTCCGTTCTTTACGTTGTGCTAGTTCTTAAAATAGTATAACGTAGTTGTTGTAAATTAATTACAACATATTGATTGCTATCATTAGCTAATATTGAATTACAGAGTAGTGGAAATTCAAGTTATAAACTTGTGTGACGAGTTTATAATTCTCTATTTTGGTATATTAGATATCTAACATCTATTTCTAGAATCACAAGCTATTGTTTTTTTCCACAATTACTTGATTATAAGGAATAGGTTATTGCAGTTCATGTCATTGATTCCTTTGAGTTATCTTTTTTTTTATTCAATCATTTACATAAAATTTATGCATTACCAAATTGAAGGACCCTAAAATATTTGGTTGTGCACTTGGTGGTTGAATAAACTTCAGGTAGTACATTAGGCTATGTAGAAAAAAAAATCATGTTCAACAATTATCATCATTGTACTCAATATCAAAAATGTCCAAAACTTGCACATATACCTTTATTTGGTTTTAAATGTCAAATATTCATATTCTAACCATATATTATGTTATTAAAAATATTAAAAACTGGCCTATGATTTACTTTAAAGTTGCTACATGTTCTTAAATGTTTCTTTCAGAAAAAGTGTAGGTGATGTTGTTTTCTGGATCTTTGAGGTAGGAAGGTCTATTGATATACCATATTCCTATGTTAGAGGTAGAGTAATGGAAATCAATCACTATACTTTTCAAATACTTTTCAAGGTTGAGGTAAACCAAGTTTAAATTTTAAGTCATTACGAAATAAATAAATAAAAAGGTTGTGTATCTTTTCTCAAAATAATGATTTGAATATCTACTGGATAAGGGGGAAGCGGACATCTTACTACTAAAGAAAGTATGGTAAAAAAAGGCCAAGAAAGCTCCATCCTTTCAATGTGAGTCTTTTGTTTGCAGTTGATTGAATCCAATTTCAGTTGAAGAAGACAAATGCACTCACCTTGGCTATGTCTTAGAATTCACCGTTATGTACAATGTTTGTCATATTGGAGTAACTAATTGTTGTAATGCTTGAGCTTTCCATAAATGCAAGCAGGCCTCTGAAGGTTACGACATTCACTCAATGTCATATGTATCTTGCAATCCATGGACACCAAGAACTTTGTACTCTTATTATTGCACCAATTGCTAGAGGCGGGGTCATCAATATATCCATAAATCGCATATTAAAAATTATGCCGAATAAAGGCTCTTAATTCCACTTTTCATAGTTTGTGTTAGGATTAAATTTATCGTGAATTTCCATTTTTTCTATAAAGGGCTCTTAAAGATTCGAAGGCACCATAGGTCTATTTTTGTTAGCTATTTTAATTGCTCTGATACCACTTTGTTAGCTATTTTAATTGCTCTGATACCACTTTGTTAGAATTTTGAGAAGGAAGAGGAATAGATTAATGAGAAAAAGGAATATTTGGAAAAGAGGAAAACTTTAATAACTTTTTTATTTCACTTTTCTTTTTTTTCTTGATTCTTCCTTCATACATCCTTCTTGATACTTCCTTCATACATACATACAAATGAGACAAACTCTTATTTATAACATACAATAGAACCTTCTAGATTTGTAACATTAAAACCTCTCATTAATGAATAATTATCTTTTCCTAATTAATGAATAATTATCCTTTCAACATTAAAACCTTTCTAAAAATCTTCAATCTTTAATGGCTTGTCAAAAAACCATTTCAAATTATATTCCAACACTCCCTCCTAATTTGAAATTTCCTTTCTTACTCCATGCATAGCTCTCATTTTTCGAAAATCTTTGTATCTCACGTGTTTTGGCAGAAATAAAGAAATTATCCAAGCTTTCCTTTTTCTTCTCTTCTTTTTCACCATGAAGATCTTTAACATGATTTCTCGAATCCTTGTTGCAAAGCTCCGTTCTTTTTGTCCTCCTCCATTCGCACAAGATGTTCCAAAAAGTGTGTGCTCTAGCTTCCATTTAATTCTGGTGTCATTAACTTTGAATGAGTCATATAAGTCATCTTTCCATTCTTTCATAACTTCCAAATTTTTCTTGTACTTGAAATCTCTAACAGTATATTGAATTTCTTTGACTTCTTTATTTGCATCTCTTTTGTTATCACCTTTCTTAAAAGGATCACTGACTACATGACTCAAACCACGAGCTTTTGACTTTTCCATGAACTCATCGTATATTTTTTCATGCATAAAAGTACGAGAACCAGCACAATAATATTGTCCCTGATTAAAGAACAATGCAAAATGAGCAAGCTCGTTAACATCCATGTGACTAGCAAAGGCTGCACTAGTTGTGGAGCCAAAACCAGAGATCACATTAAGAACACCATCAGGACCTCCTTTACATTCTTCTGCCTTCTTCGCATTTTCCCAAGCATCCTTTTTTATTGAATCATCATCGACCTCAGCATCGTCAGGGTCACTCATCTTGATATCCTTATTTTTATTATCTCCTTTGTCTTTTGTTTCTGCAACTTCTTTTATTTCACTGTAACTTTCTTCAACGTCCTTTATCTCCATGCCATTCTTTACGTCCTCTTCTGCTTCAATTATCCATTCATTTATCATGTCTTTATTCTTTTCACCATTCTCAATTTTTAAATCCTCTTTGAGGTTTACATCAGCAACTTTATCACCATTTTCCTCCTCTGCATCAATAAATTTTTCATTCGCTTTATTCTGGTCACCGACTTCTTCTTTCTCTTCTTTTACGTTATCTTCTACTTCATATTCTTCCACGATTTCCTCCTCGATTTCTTCTTTAGCGGCTTTCTCTCTCATCAGCTCCTCTTCAGCTTTTAACTTCTTCTCCGCCACTCGAACATCAGCAATTTTTTCTCCATAGCCTCTTGACTGATTCACATTCGCATTCACCCTTGTAAAGTAATCCGAAGTCGATTCGGATTCACTCATCTTCATTGCTTCGAAATCACTCCTTAGCGATTGAAGCTTAACTTTCTTTACTTTGTCAACTCCTTGGAAAGATTTTTTCAAAATTTCCCAGGCTTCTTTTGAAGTGGCTGCATCAATTACTATTTCAAACATTGAATCATCCAAACATTGATGGATGAGGCTAAGTGCATATTGATCTTTTCCCTTCATGTTTGCTAATGCTTCCTTCTCTGCTCGAGATAACGCAGTTTCATTTTCTGGCTTGTCGTAGCCTTTGTCTACGATCTCCCATACATCTTGTCCGCCAAGTATAGCTTTCATTCGATGACACCATTTTTCATAATTTTCTTTTGTGAGACGAGGATATTGGAGGAAAAACATTCCACTGTTTGACATTTTATCACACCTTCATGAACTTGGCTCTGATACCACTTTGTTAGAATTTTTGGGAAGGAAAAGGAATAGATTAATGAGAAAAAGGAATATTTGGAAAAGAGGAAAACTTTAATAACTTTTTTATTTCACTTTTCTTTTTTTTCTTGATTCTTCCTTCATACATCCTTCTTGATACTTCCTTCATACATACATACAAATGAGACAAACTCTTATTTATAACATACAATAGAACCTTCTAGATTTGTAACATTAAAACCTCTCATTAATGAATAATTATCTTTTCCTAATTAATGAATAATTATCCTTTCAACATTAAAACCTTTCTAAAAATCTTCAATCTTTAATGGCTTGTCAAAAAACCATTTCAAATTATATTCCAACAATTTTTTCTATACCTCTCTTTACGTACAAAATTATTCAACTGTTGGTTAATTTTTTTGTATCTTTTTGTCGACTACCTCCACTTTTCTTATTTTTCAACAGTGATAAATTGGTTGAACTTTATACAGTTTGTGTGATTTTGCTTCCATTTCTATATTTAATTACTTCACAGTTGAATTTTTCATTTAGATAAATTATTCAAGATGTTTACCGCACAACATGCCATTTTAGGATTCATGTATAGCAAAAGCAAACTTGGAGGTTTCTACTTCCTACCGACATGGAAGGTTAGTTTTTTGCTGCTTTATTTATGTTTATTAGTTTATGATTTTTAGCTATTGCATCTGAAATTTGTTTTATCATAAAAAGGTTTTCTGTACTTACCAGTCGTGTTGTTCTATTTATAATTTTGTATGAGTTCAGAATGAAATTTTCCATTCACAGTTGAGACATGTTTTGGCTCTGCAAGAAGAGAATTTTACTTTAAATAGTTATTATCGAATTCATTAAACTTAGAGGGCATATCATCTTTGTTCAAATTCATTGATAAGCCTTAGTACATTTATTTTCAAAACATTTTACAGTTTGACTATAAATTTTTAGGATGGACATGATGGAGAATTAGGAATTATATTAAATTAAAATCTACTGCTCGATATATAATTTCCATTTTGATTTATAGTATCTCACGTTGATTTAGGATTCTATTGTTTACTGAATATAAAGGACATTTGAAGAAATCATCAAATATCTAATATGGTAAATATAATAGTTAATATTTTGTTAAATAATCACACTTCTTTTTGGCTGAATACCCTTAAAATAGCAGTTGGGTGCTGCTTCATTTTTGACCAGAGTCATGGATAGAAATACAAAGATCAGTTGGTGAGTGAGTTAAGATATGGTGTTGCGTTTGCATGAATAAAATTTTCATTGTATAATGATTTTTCAAGTTCCATCTACTACTTGGTTGGAGGTGTTTCACTTTTTCTTGCCTCCATTTTTGGTGTATGCCTCCTTATTGTATATTGGTTTTTAAACTGTACCGTTAGTATTTTGAACCATCTTTAAATCATGCATTGTAGCAACTGGAATTAACATATTAGTTTTCTTTTTAAATTGCTACACTATTTAGTTGCCAATCCCGTTGAACAATTTCAGATCATTTGCTAACTAAATTACATTTTTATCATATGCTAAAGCTAATTTTACGCAATCAACATGTACCTGCATGTATTTTCCTATTGAAATGAATTTAGAATGAATGAAATTATATGCACTTTGCCATCAGTATTTTATTGTTTGCATATGTCTTTCCCCGTCGAAGATTCATCTCATTAACTGTCAAACCTTTTTTCCAATATTTTTAGTCATTTGTTGGTTTGACGTCCTTAATTAATTAAAAATTAACTTATGTAACTGTATCAAAAAGAAAATGTAATGGGGGAGGTGGATAATTAATCACTGCATTTGTTATCTAATAGCTTGAGGTTCCTCCACAAGTTAGGTTGATGGTAGATGCTAAAGCCAGATCATTTTAGCCGGCATTTCTCATTTGTGCTCATCTGTGAATTTGAAGTAACGTCTGTTAATCCTGACTACACTTCAGTTGTTCAATATTGGCATATATAGTTACTATGTTCGGCACTCAATTTTATTTATAAAAACGTCATGACAACAAAGATAAAGGAAGAAAGGAAATATGGATGGATTTGGAGGTCCATAGGCTTAGTTATCACTCTTAGAGCTGCATCCATTTCTAATTCTTATGTTCCTGTTTCAAATCCTGCAACCTCATTTTCTTCATCACATGGAGTATAACAGCATAATCAACAATAAAAGCACACTAATCATATTCTACAATCTGTGCGGTTTGCTCCAGATAGCTATACAACTATTTTTTTTTCTTTATTGTATCCCTACCTACTAATTCGCCTACCACAGCAAATACCTATTGCACGCAGATAACTTGGTTGACATGTTGTGTAAGGTGCATTTTTTGTAGCTTCTACTCTCAAATCTCAATACTGTATTGTTGCTTTTTCTGATAATATATGTTTCAATAGGATCTATTTTTCTTCTGTCACACAAGGTGTTAACAATTATATTCGTGTAAACATATTTTAACATCTTGCCAATATGATCAAGTATACAGTAACAATTGTCTTCATTATTTTTATTTTCATCTTCCAGTGTCTCTATTTGTATGTGGATATGCACAAGCAGTGCTTCGCCATTTTGGATACCAATCCTTTAATACCTTTAAGTCTCACTTAAATTTTGAGCAACAAAAGATTTTGTTGCAAGATTATGTTATTTTTCTAATCTTCAGTGATATTTCATCTTAATTGTGATACCATAAACACCAAGGCCAACTATTATTACATTTCTGTTAAATATGATTGATTTGTATGTATAGTCGTTATGCCCGATCCATAGAAAATGTTAGTTCCATGAATGAAAAGGTACTCATATGTGAAGTTTATGTCACTGTTTATCCTTTTGTTATCAATAGACTTTGTTATTTTTACAATCAAAACCTTATATTTCTTTTGAATATAGATATTGGCACTATTATGGTGTCTTCCATTCAATTTGCAACTATAAGTTTTTGTTATTATTAGCATCGACAAATTAACTTGATATAAGCTCATGAACGAAGTAGTTAATAGAATAATCAGTTTAAACTAAAATTGGCACAGAAAACATTATTGTTTGTTATAAGTTGGATTTGACTATTTGTGTACATTGAACCAATTCATGAGGTAATTCAAGTGCGTTGGCTATATCTGAATGTATTGATATGGTAGGCGATCATTTCACCGATTTTATTATCATCTTTTTAAATAGTTATGCTATAAAATATGGCTCGACGATCAAATGCAGGTCCACTTGGACATGCATATATACTCGTCTACATAAGAGAATCGAAGATCTACATAGTTTAAAGCTAGATTTACATCAATCGAAGGGAGATTTCATCAAAGCGAAGAGTTTGAAGCTAATTCTTCGCTGTCTGAATTTAGATTCAAGTGTTGTTTGGGAGATTTGGTGAGTGATAAGCATCTCTTACACTCACGCGGATTCAATCAAGTATATGGGCTGCACGATCATATGTTCATCATTTCAAGTTGTTTTTGCATAGATCTAATCGATGTAAGTAAGATTTTAATTCAAATCACCATTGGATCTAATCTAACAACTTATAAATGGTAAAATCATATGTTAATTCTATGTATAGATCCATTTAATGATTTGATTAATTTCTAAATTGTTGTTTTAATGTTCGATGATAATTATGTGATTTGTTGTAGTAGTATTGATTAAATCGTTGTTGAAAAGTTGGAGTTTGATTAGTTTTTGAATAAGAAATCGAGTTATGCGCAAACATGAAGATTATTCGAGTTTTGGCAATTTCAACCTATGGATCAGACGTTCCTATGGGTTGGGCGGTTCTATGGATCAGACAATCCTATGGACTGGGCAGTTCTATGGATTGGACATTCCTATGGACTGGGCATTTCTATGGATCGGGCGTTCTCTGGATCAGACAGTTCTATGGATCAGGCGTTCTATGGATCAGACAGGTCTATGGATTGGACGTTCCTATGGACTGGGCATTTTTGTGGATCAGACGTTCTATGGACCAGATAGTTCTATGGATCGGACAGTTCTATGGATCTGAAGTTCCTATGGACCGAGCATTTCTATGGATCAGACATTTTTATGGATCATATGTTTCTATGGACCGGGCATTTCTATGGACTGGGCATTTTTATGGATCAGATGTTTCTATGGACTGGGCATTTCTATGGATCAGATGTTCCTATGGACCCGGCATTTCTATGAAACAGATGTTTCTATGGACCGGACATTTCTATGGATTGGGTGTTTCAATGGACTGGGCGTTTCTATGGACCGGACGTTTCCATGGATCGGGCATTCATATGGATTGGGTGCTTCCATGGGCCGGGCATTTCTATGGATCAGATGTTTCTATGGACTGGGCATTTCATGGATCAGGCGGAAATGTTGAAATGCTATGGATTGAATACCAACCAAAAGTGGTGATTATTTTGGTTTTTGAATGGACGTAGCTTCGAAGTGAATTAAAGATGGAATATTCGTAGTGTTATGAAGTGTTCGTTGATCGTCGTAATGCAATGAATAACGAATTTAATCGAGGTCATATTCGAATTAGAATAACGAATATAATAATTAAACGACAGTTGAACGTATTAATTATAATATAAAATATAGTCGCGCTCGTAATGACGCGGCAGTTCGTAATATGAAGTGTTGAACTTCAAACAACTATACATGATTTGTTATTGGTCGGATTTCATCGAAACAAGAAACGTTCGAATTTGTTGAGCTGTATTTTTCCAACGGAAGAGAAAAATGGAGATTTTGTCTTATAGATAGTAAATTATGGATAAATCAAATTTTCAAATAGTCGCTATGGAATCATTATGAGCCATAACGATATATTTAATTATAATTATTTATTGGTTTCGAATTTGGACAAATCCTTCTAGACGTAGTTATAATTTAATTTTTAGAATTTTACAGAAATTTTTATTTTGATAAATAAGCAACTTTTCATTTAACGTATTTTGCACCCTTAATCAGCGTTCTGGGATTTCACAATATAAGTTAATTTATCTATATTTTTATATTTTTGAGATCGTGACACATTACTTGTCGCAATGATATTTTTATTTTGGTCCATAACAGACTGTATGGATACTGAGTTTATGCAACAGGATACCATTATTTTCTAACTTTAAACCAAAATATACATACCCATCAAAGGAAAAAAAAAAATCCATTGAATAAAGTATGAATAAATGACCGATGTCCTCCATGATTAGCTACTCCGACTGCATGGTACTAGAAATAAGGATACTAAAATCTACTAACAACTTTGCATTTGATAAAATGTGGTAGTGCCATCGTTACAAGTTAAATGTCCTATGTCCATCGATGGCCATACCGCATCACTTAATCTACTTAAATGAATGGAGTGTAACCCAATACTTCCAAACCACAGACCTACATCCCCTATATTACTTAATGCCGAAGTAGTGCCTAATCTAAAGCATGAGTTGTCACTATTCTGCCAATCTATAAAGTACCCTACCTGTTCCTTGGCCATTAAGGAATGTCGATATATAAATAAAGGTGTTGCTTCTCTTGTTTTCTCTTTTAAAACTGGTAGACCCGAACTTTTTAATGGCGTAAAACAAATCGAAATCATATGAAAACCCTCCACTAAAAATCCAAACAAATGTATACGTACATCATCCTAGTTGCCTGCTATGCTGAGCGTATATGATGAAGGATGCTCGTGCATGGGACGCATAAGAAGGGTTCTGAGCGATAAGGGAGCAGTAGTCGAAGGAAGTGAGCCTGTGTTCGCTGCATGTGTAATTTGATGGAGAGGGTGGAAACGCTTTAGGAGCTTGCGACATGTTTTATTCGGAGAAGAAGAAGTTTCAACTCGGTTACATACTTACATGAGGAGATGCTGAGTTCCGAATCAACGTGAAGGATGGTGTAAATAAAGCAGGTACGGGTGTTTGCAACTACGGGAGGAGAGTCATGCACGACAAGGCAAGGCGGTGTGGTTATTTGCAACTGCGGGTGGACCGATTTATATAACGGTGAGGCTGATTTTTAAATATTCACTAAGTTTAAATTGAATTTAATATCATTTATAAATTTGTAAATTTAATATCACATACATACCTTATTAGAATCACGAACAATCTGATCCGTTGGAATCGTAGGATCACGTGCTATACGATGGAGCTGGTTTGGACCTGTTTGGAGCTCGTTCGAATTTATGACAGAATTAAACATTTGAATTAATCCGTCCAATGTTTATCGTTATTTAACGATTAACGAACCGGTGAGTAAATCTCACTAACTCTACCCTGTTATATTTTTATAACGTATTTTTAGAATTGATAGACGATGGTTGATTGTTGTGTGTTGTTTGTTTGGATGAACTGCTAATTGATTGGTTGAAAATTAGATAACGATATATATATATATATATATATATATATATATATATATATATATATATATATATATATATATATTGTTAATCAAACATTGATTCTGTTTATCAGACTATTTCATATTGATATGAAGTTGATGTTAATTATATTGTTTAACAACTGTGGATGCAGGGAGACAGATTGGAGGGACCCAACTGGATTCCTCAATATTATAATACTGTTTGTTTTCGTATATTGTGATATATGATGTGATATATAATCTGTGATTGATTATGATGACACTGGTCATGTTATTTGGTATTTTAAATACCATATGAAATACTAAAAAAATAATATGGAAATTCCCAAAGTGAATATTGAAAATGAAATATTTATAAAAATATAATTATAAAAGGAACATTTATTTGGAAAATAAATATAATTATAAAATGAAATATTTGGAAAATGAATAGAATTTTATAAAAAAAGAGAATTTACATTAGGAAGGTTTAGACCCATGCTTCGCACACGGGTGTAACATGATATTGATCTAAAGTAAATATTTAATAGAAATTTGTTTTAACAAATAAATTGAGGAGAATAATTTATAAACGATGTTTATAAATTAAGGAATTATTTATCATTTGATAATTTGAATATATAAATTTGAATTTACATAGAGTAAAAATTGGTTTTAACGCCGATAATTGAAATGGAATGTGAACGTAGTAGTTATAAAGGAAATTTGCAATGAGATTTGAAATGTTGGAAGTGAAATAAGATTTGTATGAATAATTCTGCAAATAAAAATATAAATAGAATTTGGGTTTGAGATATTGTTTTTAAATACGGAATCAAACTGTTGTGATTATATAAAGAAATATTATTCACATTCTATGTGAAAAATTAGATTAAAGTAAATATTTTGCAAATAAAATATTATAAAGGAATTTAGGGTTCGAATTAGGAATTTAAATGGAATTACTGAAATTAAAAACTGACTGGAAATTAGTTGAGTTGAATGGCTTTAAGAGTATCGATTTGATGTTGGTTTCGGCCTTTGGGGTTTATACTTGGGAAGTTGTTCTCTTACTAGTTTACAGTTAGAGACTGGTAGAGGTGGGAAGATATTGATGCTTGAATCAGAAATGGAGACGTTTTCCAAAGTTAATCACGTATATTTTCTAATTTTAGAAAATAAGTAATTTATGAATGTATAGAAATGATAAATGGGAAATTGGGAAATGAAATGATGATTGATCGGTAAGATTTCCATTTGGAAATACGACAGTTGTTTGTACACATGTTTTCCTTTGATAGTTAAATCACCGACTATCAAAGATTTTGACCATTTCCGTTGTCTATACGGAGAGACCGGGATCAAATATATTATCAGAAAACCACTCCGTATGGCATTAGCGTTGCAAATCAAATATGATGAAGATAATTGAAGACGGAGTTATGCAAGGGCTGTTCAGTAAATCCTAGGTAAAAATTGCCTAAGATGGATTTACAGAATAGTGCCTTTGGGTTGTTCATTCCCAGGACAACTTGAATGGACGAATGTCTGATGGAGTATATCTGGTAGATCGCGTAAGTTGATCGTTTCAAACGTATTTACGTTGGTGGCGGAGGAATTCGTTTCTCTTAGCTTATACCCGTGGTATTTTTGGGGAAATCAATTTGTGATTTGACGGGTATGATGATGTAGCATTCAAAGTAAACAAAGAAGTGATCTGTCGAGATACGTTATGACCTCAAGCCTCATCAACTGGGAAATGACAGAAATCGGGCAGGCAGCATGGCTAAGTGGGTCGCACCCAATTAGGGTATATTGTCACTGTTTAGAAAATATTTATATTTGTTACTTCTTTTAATTCTGTATCTCCCGGGAACGGTTACGTTGGTATACCGACCGTAAGGTGATAATATATTCGGAACATTCAAGCGAAATGAATGGCCGGTCATGTGTGGCCGAGTTACAAGATGTTCTTGTTGAACTCTAGTGTATCGCTTCTAGAATACATTGATCGGAAGGTGGTTCCATACCCTGTCATAGTTGGAAATTTATTACCCAATAAGAGCCCACGATTTTGATTGTATATTATGTATGTGGAACGTGAGATGAAAGCGTTCCACTAGATTGCTATTTATTTGATTTAGACATTATTATAATATCAGAAGAGTATGGATTTGAAAAGAATTTTAAAAGTTAAACAAATGGTTGGAGTTTACTCACACCAGTCACATGACTGACTCAGAGTTTATTTTGTTTTGTTTTCCCTAAACTCTTGGGTGCCCAATTTTGTACGGGCAGTCAAGTAGTCGGGATTTACAGATATACTAGAAGAGCTGGAGCTGGAGGTTTCAGGATTTTATAACTATTATTATTTCCGCTGTGTTGTAAGTGTTATACTCTAATAATGGTATTGTATACAGGTACTGTTTTATTTCAAAGTTACGTTATGAAATATATTTATTCGTACCGCTGTGAGATTCGTATTTACTATGATGTTGTGATGTTCTTCTCCTTCTTCTATTCTAATTTTCTATCTTATCTATTATCACCCTCTAACTTCTTTCTATTAACTAACCGGTATTTTCAATGATTAAATAGTCGACATTGAGTTTATGTTGATCTTCATGGTCGAAAATTCCAGTTCGTTACACCTGTTGTATATGTTCTATTATATTTTATCTTTGCACTTTGAGTTATACGACAGGTTGAGTATGTGCTTCATATCTCGATGATCGTCTATAGCTACCTGGCATGTCTTTCAGCGCATCACTTCCCTTGCTAAGTCCAGGAGTTATGGGTGGTCGTCACATTTGGTGTCATAGCTCTGGTTATCGATTTTAGCCAAAGTTCGAAGACGTAATAACGTATGAGAGACGTACTTGTAGATTTCATTTGGATGCTTACTATAAATATATTATTGTATAATATAGCCGCGTTTGAACTCCATTAGTAGTTTTTCTCATAAGTGGCTAATCATTTTATATTACATATTTAGAATGAGTCGTCGAGAATCGAGACACGCTGCCAGGGAGGAGGCTGTGCCTGGAGAGGGAAATGGCGGTACACCAGATTACCCATCCATGTTTGAATCCGTGATTGAGGCATTCATGAGAAGGGTACCCGCTCTAGTGGCAGCCACGGTAGATGTAGGTGTGCAGATGCCTAGGGTTGTGGATTTTGCGAAGCTGTGTAAAGACTTTACATCTTTAGGAGGAGAACAGTTTAAGGGAACAGAGCCAACTGAAGAGCTTCAAAGATGGTTGGATACTTGTATTCGTATATTTGGAGACTTGGGTAAGGAAGATGCAATGAAGAGAAAGCTTGCATTGAGGCAGCTCCAGGGCAGAGCCATGGAGTGGTGGAACTCTGTTACGCTCGAGACTCCGGAAGATGAGATTACATGGGAACTGTTTCAAGTTAAAATCGAGACGAAATTTATCTCTATTGCTCAGAAGTCTGTTCGGTTCAAAATGTTTGTTGATCTGAAATAGAATGGTCGACCAGTGCTTGATTATGTTTCTGACTTCGAGGCTTTGTCGAAGTATGCTCGTTCGTATATTGATTCTCCTTACCAGAAGAACGGGAAGTTTGTTATGGGTTTGGATACCTACATAGGGAGACCGTTGGTGGATCATCTTAGCGATCCATATGAGAAGATAGTGGAGAAAGTTGTTCGACATGAAAGCTTGTTCCCTAAAGAAGCAAATGTTGTCGCTGCAGCCAAGGAAGCTTCGAAACCACAGCAGGGTAGTAATAATAATAAGAAGAGGAAGCAAAAACAACAGAAAGGGAAGGATGGAAAGAAGAATCCTAAAAGTGTTTTGGTTTGCTAAAATTGCCAATAGAAGGGTCATTTCGCTAATTAATGTAAGAACCCAAAAGTTGAAAAGAAGTGCTTCAAGTATGGAAAGCCTGGGCATGATAAAAAAGGATTATCCAGAGCTAGCTAAGGGTAAGCAGATTGTTAAGGCTTATGCTTTGGAAGCTGTGTCGTCTTCTTTGAGAGCTCCTACTGTAGAGGAAAAGGGAAAGGATGTCGTCGTTCAAGGTACTCTTTCATTTAAAGGTGTTTCAGTTCGTGTGTTGTCTGATACTGGAGCATCACATTTGTTCATTTGTAATAAGCTTGTGTGCCACTTGGGTTTGGAACCTGAGATACGTGAAAGACCTTTGGTTGTGACTAATCCAGTTGGGGGTTCGTCTAGCCTTTATATGCTTTTTCATGGTCTTGCGTTGTCGAGTCATGGTTGCTCTTTTTTTGTGATTGCTTTGTGTTGAACTTCACCGGGTTTGGGATCATCTTGGGCATGGATTGGCTCAAGAGGTATGCGACAAGAGTGAATTGTGAGAATCTTGAGGTGAGAGTCGGGCATGTGGAAGGGCGAAAGGTTTTGATTCAGTGTATGTCCGAAGATGGTGTCTTCGTAAGCTTTTTATATTCGCTCGAGATTCCACTCGATGCTCAGGATCTAGAAGATAGTGTCTTCGTAAGCTTTTTATATTCGCTTTTTATATTGCCGCCGCATCGTGAGATTGAGTTTAGGATCGATTTGGTCGAGGGTGCTAGAGCTATCGTTATGCCTCTTAGGCGAATGGTGCCCAAGGAGCAGCGAGGGTTAGAGGTGCAATTCGTGACCTTTTGGGAAAAGGATTCATTCGGAGGAGTGTATCCGAATGGGGTACACTAGTTGTGTTTGCATCCAAGACTGATGGATCTTTGAGATTGTGTGTGGACCACAATCAGTTGAACAATTTGACCAAGAAGAACAAGTATCCATTACCAATGATAGATGACTTGTTCGATCAGCTTCACAGAGCCAAAGTGTTTTCTCCGATGGATTTGGCAATGGGATTTCACCGGTTAAGAGTGGCAAAGTATAATGTGTTGAAGATTTCTTTTAAGACACCATCTAGTTTATTCGAATGGTTGGTAATGCCATTTGGGTTGAATAACGCGCCAACGTAATTCGTGGATCTTATGAATAGGGTTTTCAGAGATCTGTTGAACAAGTTCGTGCTTGTGTTCGTGGATGATATTATGGTTTACTCCTGGAATGAGGAAGAACATAAGACACACTTGTGAATTGTTTTGGAAATCTTGCGAAAGAATCTGTTGAAGGCTAAGTTTTCGAAGTGTCACTTCTGGAAGAGCGAAGTGATATTCTTAGGCAATTGAGTTTCTGAAAATGGAATAAAGGTTGACCCCGCTAAGGTGGCAGCAATCCAGGACTGGGATAAACCTAAGAATGCAACGGACATGAGAATTTTCCATGGTTTAGATGCTTATTAACGATGGTTTATCAAGGATTTCTCCAAGATAACTGCCCCATTAATAGGATTGACGAAGAAGAACCAAGTGTTCACATGTGATGCAAAGTGCGAGCAAGCTTTCAGAATCATGAAAAAGAGACCGACTAGTGCTCCTTTTTTGATGATTCCTAGGAATAAGGAAATGGTGGTATATACACCGATCCATGTGGTACTGGACTTGGAGCAGTGCTTGATTTTAGAAGGATAAAGTTGTGGCCTACGCGAGTCGACAGCTAAAGTCGCACGAAAGGAGTTATCCAATTCATGATTTGGAGTTGGTAGCTATTGTGTTTTCTCTGAAGATGTGGATACATTACCTATTGGGGGTTTGATTCGAGTTCTCTACGGATCACAAGTCGTTGGAGTAACTTCTCTCCCAAAAGTATTTGAATCTTCGGTAGCAACAGTGGTTAAACTTTTTGGCTTCATACGATTTTGGTATAGCCTATACTCTAGGAAAAATTAACATAGTTGCCAATGCATTAAGTCGATGACATGTAGGACTGGGTGCGAAGATTTCAAAATGGAAAAGCCTCGCGTACTTGGCAGGATTTGATTTCAGACCACGTTGTGAGTTGGAACCTAAAATGTTGGCAAGCTTATTGATAAGACCTACTCTCTTCTAAAGGATTGACGAGAGCCAAAAGCAAGATGTAAAGCTTGTCGAGTTTATCCAAAAGTTGGAACTAGAGGATAAAGAGTTTGAGGTTGATCGAGAAGCTTGGGTTTGAAAGCAAGGGCGACTGGTTGTTCTGGATATCGACAGATTGAGAGGTGAGGTTCTGAGGGAATGTCATCACTCAAAGTTGATGATTCATCCTAGTGGTAATAAGATGTATTAAGACATGAAGCGAGCTTACTACTGGGAAGGAATTAAGCAGGATGTTGGAAAATTTATTTCTAAGTACATGAACTGTCAGTTAGTGAAAGCTGAACAAAAGAAGCCATATGGATCGCATCAGCCATTGGAAGTTCCTACGTGGAAGTAGGAACAAATACCGATGGATTTTATTGATGGGCTACCTAGGACAAGGATAGGAAATGAAGGAATTTGGGTCATTGTGGATCATTTGACCAAAAGTGCAAGATTTATCCCTGTCAAATCAACTAGGGTAGCATCGATGTATAGTTCGATTCCATGGTATCCCGAAGGGCATAGTGAGTGATCGAGATCCGTTGTTCACGAGAGGATTTTGGAAGTGTTTGCAAGAAGATTTTTTGAATCGAGTTGTGTTTGAGTACGGCTTATCATCCTTAGACGGATGGTCAAACTGAAAGGGTTAACCGAGTTTTGGAAGATCCCCTAAGAGCTAGTGTGTTGGATTTTGCGGGATCGTGGGAAGACCATCTACATCTAGTTGAGTTTGCATATAATAATAGCTACCAGTCAAGCATAAGGATGGCATCATACGAGACATTGTATGGTAGATCGTGCAATTCTCCAGCATGTTGGTTAGAGACTAGAGATAAGTTGGTACTTAGGCCTGAGATGATAAGAGAAACCTCAGATTGTATTGAGATCATTTGGCAACGAATGAAAGTAGCCCAAGACCGTTAGAAGAGTTTTGCCGATAAGTGTCGAAAAGGTTTGGAATTTGATGTTGGCGATATGGTATTCGTGAAGATTTCTCTGTTGAAATATGTTGTTCGGTTCGGAAGCAAAGGAAAGCTGGACCCAAGATTCGTTGTACCGTTTCCAATAATTGAGCGGATTGGAAAGCTCGCGTATATGTTGGAGTTATAGGAAAAATGTCAAGTGTGCATAACGTTTTCCATTTGTTGTTTCTATGGAAGTTCGTGCATGATTTGAATGTGGTGGTATCTCTAGAGCAGTATGAGGACTTAGAAGTTGAGACCTTAGTTACGAGACCTCGTAAGCCGCTTCATGTTGTGGGGAATGACACGAAACAACCTTGGAGGAAGATGCTTAAGCTAGTCAAGGTACAGTGGAGTGAGGATCGCGACGATTGTACATGGGAGACATAAGAGAGCATGAAGGCAACCCATCCAGAACTCTTCGTCCGTATGGCACACCGATATCGTGTCATCATTACATCATTGTAACTTGTGCTATGGTTGTTGTTGTTAGAATTCCACATGCTAGGATAAGGCTATGGATGTCTGGCTTAGTTTGGGTGATAGAATTGGCTGCTCATGGATGATAGGCATGCAGAATTGTTTTGGTTGCTTGTGTTTGCTTGGGATTTCGGGGTTGAAATTTCTAAAGGGTGGAGAATGTAGCAGCCCGCATTTTATGTATCGTAGGATCGTGAAATGATTTTATTTTGTTCCTAAGGGTTGGATCATTCTCAAGTTTTGATATGTTGTTTATGGGGAAGTGATACATGTCCTTAATTTTTACCAAATTTATTTGTGACCATTTTCCCCTGTCGGTCTTGTACAGGGATAACTTTTGACTAGGATCGAATCAGGTGCTGAGGTCATTCTCATTAAAAAGGAAAGAATGTTGCCAATTCCGTAGAGTGGTCACATTAAAGATTTGGTTTAGTGGTTTGGGAGGAATCACTGTTTTTTTGTGTTTCACGGTTTGCTGTTCAGGTTAGTGAACCATTAGTGGGCTGATTTGGAGTGGCTAATTAGTGGGCTGGTGAGAGGCTATAAATAGGGGGTTAGAGGCATGGAGAATAGTTTACTTTCTTCATTCTCTCATTTGGTTGAGCTCGTGGCCCTCCTTGCTCAATTAAATACACCTTTCTAACGTTAAAATTCTAGATCTACATAAGAGAATCGAAGATCTACATCGTTTAATGCAAGATCTACATCAATCGAAGAGACATTTCATCAAAGCGAAGAGTGTGAAGCTGATTCTTCGCTGTTTGAATTTAGATCCAAGTGTATTGGTGTTGTTTTGAAGATTTGGTGAGTGATAAGCATCTCTCACGCGGATCCAATCAAGTATATGGGTCGTATGATCATAGTTCACCATTTCAAGTTATTTTTGCATAGATCTAATTAATGTAAGTATGATTTTAATTCAAATCACCATAGGATCTAATCTAGCAACTTATAAACGGTAAAATCATATGTTAATTCTATGTTTAGATCCATTTAATGATTTGATAAATTTTTAAATCTTTGTTTTAATGTTCGTTGATGATTGCGTGATTTGTTGTAGTTTTGTTGGTTAAATCATTGCTGAAAAAGTTGGAGTTTAATTAGTTTTTGAGTATGAAATCGAGTTATGCGCAAGTGTGAAGATTATTCGAAGCTTGGCAATTTCAGCCTATTAAAAGATCTCATCGCGTCTATGTCCTTGATTGTGGAGGATCTTGGGAACATCACCTCCATCTCGTCGAATTCACTTATTATAATAGTTATCAAGTAAAATCTTTAGATTCGAACTTGAAATTCCGTAAGTATCAATATTTAAATTCTATCTTTTGAATCTATTCTTTTGAATTTAGTCGAGCATGAAGACATCTCTGTTTAAGGCTTCATAGGGACGACCATGCAAATATCCTTTTAATAGGATCGAATCTAGAGATTGTCTAATTAATTCTTTGGAAAAATATTATATTGGAGGCTTCCGAGAAGGTAGCAGCTGTTTGGAATAAGATGAGGATAGCCCAGGACCATCAAAAGAAGTATGATGATAGAAGAAGGAGAAGCCTAGAGTTCTCAGTTGGTGATCAGGTCTTTTTGAAGATATCATCATTGAAGATCGTGATTCGATTTGGTCAAAAAGGGAAACTGGCTCTGAGATTTATTGTCCCATTCCATATTTCTAAGAGAGTTAGTCTGTTAGCCTATTGTCTAGAACTAATAGAGAAGCTTGCTGGGGTGTACAATGTGTTTCATGTATCACACATTAACAAGTATTTGCATGATCCTTACCTATTCGTCCAGCCTGCTGCATCAAATGGTTTAGATATTAATCCTAATTTGATTGTAGAGAGTAAGCCACTTTGTATGATTTATAGAGGTACAAAGCAGTTAAGAAGAAAATCAGCCAGTCTAGTCAAAGTGCAGTGGGGTGCTAATGATCGAGGCCGTACCTAAGATGCATAGGAGAGCATATGTGCTTGAATCCATAATTGTTCATCCAAGGTACTATATGTTTAAATCGATCTTATTGCATCTATCTGCTTATATCTGTTATTTTACATCATTCAGTTTCAATGACAAAAAACTTTAAGTGGGGAAAATGTGATGACTTAGAAATTTAAATGATTTAAAATCTAAATTTAAATTGAAGTTGAAATTAGAAATTTAATGATGAAATTTAATTACTGAACTATAGGATTTACCAAAGTTATTGTAAAATAAATTTATCTGTAATAGTCAATCTTGATCAAACTTCATCTACATTTGCATTTGAATCGAAAATCTAGAAGTTTCAAATCTTGATTTTTATTTTTATTTTATGCTTCTGCATTAAATTCTAAGCAATATAACAATTTTCATTTTGTTAAAATTTATTTTCCTTGTCTAGAATTTGTGCTTAACATTTGCAAAAAACGCGCAAAAATGGATAACTTTCATTTGTGTGTCGTGTCCCCTTTCTCATATGTATTCTACTAGATGTTCCTACGGACTAGGCAGTTCTATGGATCGGACGTTCCTATGGACTGGGCATTTCTATGGATTAGGCGTTCCATGGATTAGACATTTCTAGGGATCGGGCGTTCTATGGATCAAACAGTTCTGTGGATCCGGCGTTCCTATGGATTGGGAATTTCTACGGATCGATTGTTCTATGGATCAGACAGTTCAATGGATCGGGCGTTCTATGGAGCGGACATTCCTATGGACTGGGTATTTATATGGACTGGGTATTTCTATGGACCGGACATTTCTATTGACCTGGTATCTATGGATCAGATGTTTCTATGGACCGGGCATTTCTATTGATCAGATGTTCCTATGGGCTGGGCATTTCTATGGATCAGATGTTTCTATGGTCCGAGCATTTCTATGGATCAGACATTTCCATGGACTAGCCGTTTCTATGGATCGGGCATTTCTATGGATTAGACGTTTCCATGGACTGGGCATTTCAATGGACCGGGCGTTTCCATGGACCGGGCACTTCTATGGATCCGATGTTTCTATAGACTAGGTGTTTCGTGGATCGGCCGGAAAAGCTTAAATGCTATGGATTGAATACCGACCAAAAGTGATGATTATTTTGGTTTACGAGTGGACATGGCTTCGAAGTGAATTCAAGATGGAACATTCTAAGTGTTATGAAGTGTTCGTTGATCGTCATAATGCAATGAATGTGATGACAACTCAAGTATGTTGAGTCGTAGATAATGGTTGCTCGAGAAGGTTGCTTGAGCTATGAATAGCCATCAAGGAGAACGACTACAAATATTGAAGGCCTAGAGATTATCATTCTCGTAGGTTCTAGCAGGCTCAAAGCAGGGGTAAAATAGAGACATCTAAAAAACCGGTTGTATGGTCGAGTACCCTAGGTATCGTTGAAAGGCCTAGGTAGGTATCGTTGAAAGATGTATGGAGTTTCTGCTAGAACCGGGGTTACCATTTGCCCGTGACGTATGGAAAGGTTGGCCGTAATACGAGTAATGATGGTTTCAAAGAAGGATAGGTAGTGATAGCCAAAGTCCTTGAATATTGGTTGTTTTGCTTGTACCGTCTCACGTAGATTTTCAGACGTCGAAGGAGATGTTCCTTGGGTACTTGTCTGATGTTGGTTTAGTCCTTCGGGCTTGTGTTTGAGGGGTGTTGATCTCGATTATGGTGGTTTATGTGAGATATAACTGGTTGCTATAATTTAGGTTGTCTGGTTATTTCTGATTGCCATAGATGCATCGTTGTTTTTCAAATGTTTGTAGTAAAGATTATCACTGTCAGATGTGGGGAAGACAGGTTTGGGTTCTTCTTTGGTGTTTTAGTAGCTTGGTTGGTTAATCCACCTATTATCATATACTTTATTGATGATGTTATATACCTTTTTATCGCTCACTAAGACAGTTGTCTGACTCAAGGTTTTATGTTTCCCTCTTACTACCTTAGGTTGTCCATCCGATTTTGGATGGATAGACTGAGTAACAGGTTACACGTAGCATAACTTAGTGAGGCTAGGATGTTGTGTGGTGGTAGTAGGAGGCTGGCATATTACTTTTTACTATATAGTATCTGTTGTCTTTCCATTATGTGATGATCGACTCTGAGTGTGGTAGTGAGGCGAATTTGTACAGATACTTATATTGTAATCCAGAGATGTATGGAAATTCTTTCTAGTTGTTATGAAAGTTCAAGTTTCTCCTCAAATATGCTTCACTATTACTGTCTGTTGTATAAAATCTATTATATTTTATCCTTGCACTGTGAGTTATACGACGGGTTCCATATGTGCACTACAAGAAAAGTTGTATATAGCGGCAGATTTTTAGCCGCGAAAATTTCCATCGCAAATTAGTGACAGATTTTCGTGGACTATCTTCTGTTTTCTATGGGGGTTTTAGAAAATTGCGATGGTAATGTCTGAATTGATATAAAATTTACGGTTTTCATGGACTATCTTCTATTAGCGACATATATAATGTTTCAAATGCATATTTACGGTTTTCAACTGTAACTATCTTCTACGGGGTGTTAGCTTAAACCTGAATGTGGATAAAACTTTATTTAATGTTCGTGCTTCGTTGTTTACTTGTTCGTCGATGGATATCCATGTAATAGTTAATATTGGATAATTAATAATTAATAACTATAATAACTAAATAACAATAGTGAATGACTGATTTGAAAATTAGTAATTATAAAAATAATTTTAAGTAAAAATAATTAAGTAGTAGTAATAATAAATTACCGGATAATATTTAATTTGAAATGTGAAATAATTTATACTAATAATGATTATAAGTTAATAATAATAAATAAATAAACATTAATTGATTAATAATTTCTACTAAACAATCATTATAATAATTTTTTCTACGAATTAATATATGATATGTATTCGAATGAGGTATTTTTATGGACTAGTAAATGTTTCCAATTTTTGTAAACTTATATCTAAATTGATATAAACTATAAATTAATATTAAATGTTGAATTCAATACTTAATTTGAACAAATATTTATGCAGTACTTTAATGAAAGATTAGTTTAGTTTTATAATATTTCAAATTTTACCTTTTATGTTCACGTAAATTTTAACTTAATAATCTACTTTAAAACTGATTAAACTTTAACTTTTACTATAAATCATTTTTGGCTCCAAACAACTAAAATTTCGGCTCCAACCTCTGAAAATTTTGGCTCCAACCTCTAAAACTTCCGCTCCAAACAGCTATTTCACGTTTTCCTCCCTACTTCACTTATCAAATCACCACTTTTCAAACCCAAATCCCTAATTCAATTCGAGTTTAAAAATCCAAATTTTCGTTTGAGTTCGTTTTCTAAAACCCTACAATCTCCTTAGATGCATAAGGAAATGAGCAATCGAGGTCGATATCCTCCTGGTATGGGCTACGGTGGTCGGGGTGGGGTGGAAACCCTAATTTTCAACCTAGAAATTACAATAATCCTTATCTGAACCAGAATAAGATAGCAAACATAAATAATTACCCAAATCAGATGCACCATAGTTAGAATTATAATCAAAGTAATCAGCGGCGGTAGCAGTGGTTGAGAAGGTACCAGTTTGAAAGCGATTCCGGTGCAAGTGATTCATATCGTGAAGTTCAGACCTTGACTATTGATGCTAGGTACAAGTTTTATGCATACATTTGGTTGTATATAATTTAATTTACTGGTTCTCCATGTTATTTTACATATGTAAGAGCAAGTGGAATGAATGTTTCTCGGTCTGAGGAAATTAACTTTTGGTCCATAACGCTAGCCCTCGTTTGTTTAGTGTAACACCCCGTAATTCTATAACACAAAGGTTCACAAATCAAGGCAGAATTAAATTTTAAAATCAAAATCAAGGGAAACGGGCTGCGCCATTGCGTTCGTCTCGAAATTCTACATGAAAACGAGTCCGAGTTTGCGAGAATCGGAGTCCGTATGAAGGAGATATGACCCTCCGAAGTTTCAGAATTCGATTTAAAATTCAAACAGTGCAGAAACGAGTTCAAATTTTAAAACAGACCCAGAAGCGGGCTGGGTGGGAAATTTCCCGCCCAGGACCCAGGTCGACCAGGGGGTCGACCTGGGAGTCGACCTAGGTACCCAGGTCGACTAGGGTGTCGACCTGGGGGGACCAGGTCGACTGGGTAGTCGACCTGGGGGTCGACCCCCCCTGCTTTTTCCAGATCTGCAGTCTGGTTCGTTCTTCTGTATCTAGACGCCATTCTGACCAGATTCGTTGACTTCTACACTATATAAACAGCCCTAGTCTCCTTCTCTATTCACAATTCTTCTCTACCCTTATCTGCAAAGATTCTTGGTAGACATGGCTTCTTCTCCTCCTCTAAATTAAATAAGATAATATGTAAAATAAATCAAGGCGAGGAAATGCTGCTGAAGACTTTCAAAAGGAGATTCAAAACAAGTTAGGATTCAAGTGAAGATTCAAACGACTTCAACGACTGTTTTTCTACGAATCTTATCTAATCTCTATAAGTCGGTTACTTTTTAGATTTGAACACTTTCTCTATTCGTGACATGAAATTAAAGGAATAAAAGAATATACCAAATCTCTCTATTTGAATCTGTGCCTATATCTTTGGACCTAATTAAGAACTGTTATGATTCGATGACCAATAAGACTGTGACTATGAAACTACGGACCTTAGAACCATATGCCTCTTTGACTATGGACATTGCCTATAACTATGAACATTGCCTATGACTGTGACTATGAGAATTATTTCCTTGACTATGAACACAAGCCTATGCCTTTGATTAGGAAACATAAACTATTGCCTATGACATAAACACCTATGATTCATGACTAGGAAAGTATTGCTTAAGTTTTGTGACTATGAAATTGGGTCTAAACCCGATTATCTATTCTGTCTATTCTTGGTTTTCTTTGGTTTTAGATCTTGGGAATTTACCTATTAAGTTAGGTCTACCCATGTTTATCTATTCTGTTTATTCTTGGTTTTCTTTGGTTTTAAGATGTTGGGAATTTACCTAATAAGTTAGGTCTACCTATGCTCTTGAACCTACGTCGTTGTTCAACCCTTTTGATGCCATAAGATTTTCAGACCTATAGGCTTTTGATGTTTTAGATCAATTTCAGTGTAATTCGTTAGGTCTGTTATTATGTCTATCTTTTTCATAGCATCTTTGGTTCTTTCCCTATTTTCTACGAATCTAGATTTATCTATAATCTAGATTGAATCACGATTATACGAATGGTGGGAATACGATTTGGGCAAAATATGAAATTTACTAAAAACGTAGTTTTTAACTTGGAAATTGGCATAAATTGGGAACGTGTATTATGGCATGTTCATAGAAATGCAAATTGGATAAACTTGACATGAATTATGGGATGGGTAATTTGAATCTAGTATTGACTTGTAAATCTAGCATTTACATGAATTGTGAACTAGAATAATAGGTTTAGTTTGGCATAAACTGTAAACTAGAATATAAAATCTAGTTTTGGCATAAACTTTAAATGGGGGTGTTGGACCTAAATTGCTATAAACTGTAAGATAGGCAAATCAGGATTTGGGCCTAGAATACAAGTCCATTAGTAGGCATGGCAAATGTATAGGGTATAGCCCAAATTTATTTTAAAAAGGGAAAATGGACTTTGAGGATAAATTGTTAACAATTTATTTATATATAAAAGAAAGGTTTATTAATGACTTCTCTTTTAATAATACATATACCAGAAAGTTCTAGGGTGACAGAGAGGATAGTGTCTAGGCTTGGGTTTGGAAAATATAAGTTTCCTGCTCTCCCTGGCTATCCCTAACTGATCCGACGGACGAATGGTTACTTTCAAAACCTGATTTGAAAATTAATCAAAACCCTTTGAACTTTGAAAAAACGAATAGGCCTAACCCGAGGTTAGACTGAGTTGCGATGTAAACCTGCCCGGAACCAACCGGCACATCCAGTAATCGCAACAGTATCTATCTAATGTGAGTGGTCGCGACTTTAATTTATTTAATTAAAGCTAGAACAAGAAGGGTAGGGTTAAGTTAACTAAGACACTTAACCAATTCAACATGATAACCAAACCGATGGGTGGGGTTAGGTTCATACAGACACTCAACACAGTTAAGCTAGAATGGGAGGGCTAAGTCCATAGGGACACTTAACCAAACTTAACGTCGTAACAAGACAAGATTTGTAGGGGCTAAGTAACTAGGAAAACACTTAGCCAAATTAACATGTTAACTAGACTAGAAGGTGGGACTAAGTAAAGTTAATACACTTAGCCGAATTAACATGTTAACTAGACTAGAGGTTGGGGTTAAGTAAGATCTAATTCACTTAGCCAATTTGATATGTTAGCTGGGCTAGACTGTAGGGTTAAGTAAACTTGAACACTTAACCATCAGATTGTGATAAAGGAATAGGGTTAAGTCTAAAACATGAAGGGATAATACTTAACCATTAATAACATGTTAGTTAAAACAGACGGGCAAGGTTAAGTTAAAAAGGAACACTTAACCAATACAGGATGAATGGGTAGGGTTAAGTAATAAGAAATACCTAACCAATATAACTTGGTTTGTGGGAGGGTTAAGTCAAAATGAATCACTGATAACACTTAACCAGTTTAACAGGGTAAATAAAGAGGGTTAAGTTAGCTTGAATTGACTAATGACACTTAACCAATCCAAATTTGACGGGAAAGAGAACTAAGTAGTAAACCTTAGTTAAAAGGAGCTAAGTAGTAAACCTTAGTTAAGAAAACAACGATTCTGGAAACTAAGTGGTAAACCTTAGTTAGTAGAACTAAGTAGTAATTCTTAGTATAACACGGGAAGGAGCGAACGTCCGTCTGATTAAAACGAAGGCTCCAACGAATTGGATTACGAAGCCCGAGGCTTCGAGGGGACATGAGGGTACTCTTGGTATCCCTCTGTGAGGCTGCAGATGATCCTCCTGGGCTCACAGAGGTTAAGGTCTGCGGTAGAAGAACCAAGGGTATGCCTTGGTTGCAAAATATGGCAACCTAAAGACTCGGATGGACCAGCGTGATTCGGCGAGAAACCGGTAGCCCTGTGATAGCAACTCGTCGTCTACCATCCATCTTCAGTCAATCAAGATACGTGAAGCGGAAAGGCGGAGAACTCCAAAAGACCATATACTTGCTATCTAGTTATGGTTGTGGATGGCCATAGGACAGTGGGGCATAGGGGGCCTGCGTATAGTTCTCATTTTTCAAGGTGTGCCTTTCATTAGTTGAGGGAGGGGTCGAGTGGGACCATAGCCACTGGAATAAAAACAGACCTTAGCATCTGCATCGGCAGATATCTGAAAGCTCCCGACCGAGTTCTATGTTTCTTGATTTGCCCTACCACAGGACTCGGGTCGCACATTACAGGACATGTGCATCTAGACAAGCGATAACGATTCGCGATACATGCGTGGGGAAGTATAGGAACATATACCACTCTAGGTAGTGTGCCCTAGACTTGGGGGCATCGTTCGACAGGTAGCATAATCCCTAGTTGGACTAGGTGGCATAAACCCTGAATCCGAGAAGCGTTCAGCAGATAGCGTAAACTCTAGTTGAATCTAGAAAGCACTTGATAGAAAACCCTAGATTGGATCTAGGTAATGAATAATAAATGTATGCCTGAAGGCAACGGAAACTACAGGGATTGGGATCACGTTATCGTTACTAGTTGGGACACTAGTTAGGTGGTGCAGAGATATAGAAACCAGTATAACAATGAAATAGCGAAGCGGCGAAAGTATTAGAGCATATCCAGTTTATCTTATCTTTGCATATCTTGTGATTATCATGTCAAATCTTGCTGACCCTATCATCATGGTGTTATCTTGTATTCAGTTAATTCATGTTGTTTTGTTTTTCCATGTTCACATGCTAGAAGTTACTGAACTTACTCAGGCTTTATGTCCGACTCTGTTTTTCTTTCGTCTTCTTTTCTTCCGTTTCCCCCCAGGTAGTAAAGGAGGGAATAGTATAGCTCAAGTTAAGTTGGAACTGTCACTCTTTCCCAGCTTGAAGATTTTTTGAAGTTTTGCTTGGATTCTCCTTTCAGATGCTATGGCTGGCTCTTGCTAAAATTGGGGAATATAAGTGTTGTTTTAAGCTTCTTTATTTTGTAAGACAGATGATACTCTGATATTGTAAAGAAATCATTGTACAAACTATTTTATCAATAAAGCAAAGTTTTATTTTCCGCTGTTTAAATTCTGTCTGTCTTGTAATTTATCTGCATTTTTTACCCTAAATGCTCCACAGAACTTAGTGCATTCCCTTTGTGAGTGACACTAACGGATGTGGGGTGTTTCGTTTAGTAGATGAGCCATGACTTTATTTTTTTCTGCTGTTTTCATAGTCATATATATCGTAATAGTTTTTGTAAGCAACCAAATGAATCCATTTTATTAGAGGCCTATTATTGTTGCTTTAGACTTTCTGCTTGTTCATGGAACCATGGTTGATGTGAAGATTTTAAGATGGTCAAGGAAATCTTGCCGTATGTATTCGTTAATAGAAAATGAACAAATATTTGTTCTTGTGCATTTTGCAGAAATATTATGAAAATAAATTGACCTGTGTCAAATTATGTCTCGTTTGCTTTTATACTCAAGTTGGATTGGGCATCCTTAGTGTTTCTTTTGAGTATCGGAAATCCAACATGGATGGGACATGTATTAAACACCGTAATACTTGTCTGACTAAATCTTGTTAGTTTCATCTTAGATATGTTTTTCTTGGGTTCTGTGTGGATTTGCCGTGTTTTAGCAGGTCAGTTCTGCCTTGAAGCGATGGCGATAGCCTCACTACTTTGGCTTTTTTGTTTGGTTATGTATATTCTTTTCTTTACACTGACGCTGCTTTGTTCAGGTTGATCTTGTTTTCTTTTGAGCATTTAGATCTTGTTTTGTGAATTATGCTATATGTAATTCATATAAATATGTTAAATGTTATTACAAAGACCGTTCAGCAATAGGCGATGAATGGCTGTTTAAAGTCAAAAGAGGATCAACTTAGTCAGGGCCCTCAACTCTTCAATTTTGCGATTCAGGAAGGTAATTTTAAACATTTAGATGAAATATCATTGCTAAATTAGTAAAGTTCATTTTTCTTTATTGTCTCACTTTTTTGATTAATGAGTGATTAACTTGATTATTTCAATAAACAAGTGTGAAACAGCATGTGAAGAAGTTGGAGCCGTTGATGTGATGTCAAGGAGTAATTGGGTGAATGTAATTTTGTAAGTTTCAGCTCCTGCGGTTTCATTAAGGCCAATTAAGGTAGTTGTTTATGCCATTTAACACATTATCAAGGAAAATCATCATTTAGGAAAGATTAGTTAACATGTTTTTGTATTAACTATTAATGCTGGAAAGTGTAGTTGTACAAACCTATGAGCTAATGATTATTAAAGGATCTATAATGCAATTTAAATAGGCACCTAGCACTCATACAATTAAACAATTTACAGAGTTGTTTACTAAACCTTCAGATTTACAGAGCTGCTTTTAAATTTCTAGTATTGAATATTGACTTTTGACCATACTTCTTTGATTTCTTTCAGCTTTTGTTTTATTTGACCATACTTTCAAAATTGACAGCCTTTATTTTTAGGGACAAGTTTCTCTTATGATAATGGAAAAAATCTAGCAGCAAAATTGGAAATCTTAACTTATAGCAAAGGTTACGGCAATGCTTAAGGGCCATGTTAGAGTTTCTCCTTCGTTTTCGCGTTTTCTTGCGACTTCGTCATCTTCGTAAGCTGGTTGGGTATGTTAGACTTATTTTGGTGTAAATATAGCGTTATGTGGTTTAAGTATGGTTGTGGATGACATGTGTTTGTATTTGGAATAATGTTAGCACCAATTGAATAGTTTTGATGTTCATAATTCAGCTTGGTGTACGAATTGATGAAGAATTATGGATATTGTGGTTTTTCTGTATGTAATTATGAATGTTCTTTTTAATTTTAAATTAATATTATTGGCTAATTTATCTTTGTTTTTTCTAATATGTTATTTATTTCAATGTTCTCAGTTGAATGATGTTAGTTCGATATATATATATATATATATATATATATATATATATATCTACGTATGTATGTATGTGTATACATATATACACATACATATATATATATATATATACATATATATACATATATCAGAAGGGGGATAGCGGCAGATTATCAGCAAAAAAGGGAGGGTAAGTTTACTCTAATTTAATTTCCGTCGCTAATCCCTTGGCAATTAGTGAGGGTTTACACGCTCCTTTTTTAAATAATATTTTATTATAAATTAATTATCCGTCGGTAAACAGTCGGTATATAAATTAAAATTAAATTAATAAATAAAATTTTATTTTTATTATATAATTAGTAAAATGACGAAAAACTGTCGTAAAACTCATGCCAAAGTCTGTCGTAAAATCTGACACAATTACCGTCATGGTTTTTACTGACCACCATGTTATGCAGGAAATCCGTCGCTAAAGACAATATAGTGACGGATTAGAACCGGATTCTACCATTGCTATATGCAGTTTTTCCTGTAGTGGTGTTTCATATCTCGATGATTGTCCATAGCTGCCTGGCACATCTTCCACCGCATTACTTACCTTGTTAAGTGCAGGAGTTATGGGAGACCATCACAAAATTTGTTTAGACAATTTGTATATGTTTTGAATGATGGTTCAAACTGTAAACTGAAGGGAAGTGCACACAGAGTTTTATACACTATAAGATTTAGCCAATGTTTGCATGCTACATGTTTTATAAATACACTCATAGATAACAATATGTCTGACCCCTGTATGTTTATATGCATCTGGGGTGTCTCATTTTTATAAAGAGGCATCCCTAGTATATTTACAAGAAGAATGTAATTTTCTTCTAGGAAGGGAAACACTAAAGATTTGGAAGTAAAAGACTAATTAATGCTATGTGTGTGTGTATATATATAGGCACACACACATATAAGTTAGTATTTATGCAATTAAAGTTTGTATTGATCTAGTAGTGTATTTGAAATGTAATTAGTGTCGTATGCATTAAAGATCGTTGTACAAATTTCATAATGCATGTAATTTTTATTACTTGGAATGTGGTAAAATAATTTAATGGTTTCTATGTGTGTGTGTGTGTGTATATATATATATATATATATATATATGTATATATATATTATGTGCATTTGAGTTTATAGTGCTGTTTTCAGTTACATTTGTTAAGATCCTTATGTACGCTGTTTAAAAATTGCAAACTTACTAAGTGTTGATAAGTTGTATATTCAGTGTATCAATGTGTAAGTATATATTCATCCATGACCAGAATAAGTGCTAATCAATGTTATATGTATTTCGAGCTGATTGAGGGGGCCATACTTTATAAATAATATGTAGTTATGGCTTCTCAAAATTAGCCAAACTGTGCTACTTGGTGAATATTTGAAAAACAATGAATGAGTATGTTTGTATATGTATGTATTACCTCTTCCTGAAAGAGCCAAAATAGTTTTATTGCTTATAAGTTGTTATTCTTGAAGTTTTAGTTTACTTCTGTTTTGCTGGAATGGATATGGCATGCAAGTAGATGCATGTATATATTCATTCCATTATACAGTAGACTTTGGCAATTAATTTAAGTGTTACATCATTTCTGAAGCTACTGTAGGCATGCTTGATTGCAGATTATTGACATAGGCATCCAAAATAATATATTTATAGTTTGAAGCACTTTAGTATTTGAAGGGTATTTGCCTGAGAGGTATAACCATAGATATATGTAAGTTTTCTGGAGATATAAATACTTATGTATTTGAAAGTATTTTATGAATGAATGTGCCGACCTACTATATTTTATACATTAGCTGACATGCAGTTCGAAACACATTGTCAAAACTCTGTTTATCACTTGATATGTAAAGTTTAAGAATGGTTGTAGTATGAGTCCAAAGAAATCATATGATTTCTGATTTCATATATAAATGGCTACTGAATTATATGGTTGAAGGTACTTTCAATTATGTTTCACAAAGCAATACATTTAGCCTAGATTTTGATATGGCTTAGAATTTGGAAATCAAATATTTCCATATGTATATCCGTGTATCTTGGAAAGTAATTCTAATGCCAATATATGCCAGTTTGTGAAAAGTATGATCATAGACAAAAGATATGTTAACCTTGTAATCTGTAAAGTTATATTAATGATATATTGTTAAAAACAAGTTATTTTAACCTTGTTTTTGTTGTGTAATGATTAGTTATTTATCCTTTACTATTTAATTTGACTCTGTGATAAGTAAAGGAGAATTGTATATCTTCTTATATACAAGTTAAATTTTGAATTATACTAGTATTTTTATATTGGGGTTGAGAGATCCTGGAGTTGAAGGGTTATAAGAAGTTAACCCTTGAGTAGAGGACCCTAGACTGTTGTAATTATTTTTAATATATGAAAAATTGTTTTGAAAATCCTAAGGTTCTCTCAGTTGGTATCAAAGCTGTGGTTACGAAACATAGTTGTAGAAAATATTGTTTTATGAAATTTAATAAAGCCAATTGATTTAAATTGTGTGTAATCATTGATTGATTTGTTGACTCTAGTTATTTGTTTAAGTAATGTAATAAATTTAAGTGATCACACTAATTTTATCATAACTTCCCCTAAAGAATTGGTTGTAAGCCAAGAATTGGATGTTGCTATTTATGTATTTGGGTGTTATGATTGATGAAATACATTGAAATAAAATGTGGAGTTAGTAAAATAACTTATACAATGACCTCAAGTTATATTTAGAAATTGTTCTAATCCTGTTATGTCCATTTGCATGTTTGTTTGATGTGAAATTGGATTTGATTTTAAATGGATGAACTATGTGATTTGCTAATATCTAATTAGATGTAATGTAGGATTATAGATATAACCCTATTATTTGATGGAAAATGATAGAAATAATCTTCATATTCATTTAAATATTTAGCTGTGATACATGAGACAAAAGACTACAATTATAAATGTACTAGTGATTGTGGATATGGTAGTGTTATCATCTCTGAAAATGTTATTGAGGCATGCATAGGAATTTTCTATATGAAATTTATTTGGGAATTATTTTAAATTGGATTCAACATGACCAGTGAACTGAAAACTGCATAGAAAATTCATAATTGAATTAGAACTAAAGGAATTGATTTATGTTTTGTTATGATCTTGGTTGAATCATATTGTGTGATTTATTTAATACGCATAGTTACGACAACCTTTGAACAAGTATATGCATATGATTTTAGAACATTAGTAACAGAATGTCGTCTGAAAATATTAGGTACAAGGCAGTGACGTCTATTTATGTTGTTTATGTCTTGTATTCAAAAGAGACTAGGTGTGCAATGAATAGTCATGCCCTGAGCCTCTAGCTTCACAAACATTTCCTTATACAAATAAACTATGATTAAGCTGGGCTTATCAAATAAGTAAGCATCAGTTAAAGCATAGTGGTTGGAAATGAAGGCTTTAGGGTGTGCCAATTTAAAACACTCATGGCCACATGATATTAACAATGTAAAAGAGGTAGAAAATATCCAAGATACACCCATGATAGACACTATAAATTGCATATTTGAAAATTTTGATTTATGCTAAGTGTAATGTAGATGCAACATTGAATTGACTGAATGTTAGTAAGCTGGTTGGGTGCTAATGTTTAAAAATAATTTGACTTTTACTTATGTTGAAAATGTTAAGATGTTTACATAAGTAACGGTTGCCATGATTTATGTGAATGTATAGGTGATAATTGCTGAATATATTTGATTCATTTTTTAGGGCAGTGGGTGCTGAGGGGTGGTGAATGGGTCAAATAGGGAAAAGGTAAGAGAAATACTAAGTGTTAAACTAAGGACTGATCAGGTTAGGGAAGATTATTTTGAGAAGCTTGGCATGGGTTACAATGAAAACTTGTACACGACTTGTTTATGTCCAGAAACCTGAGTGTTTGGAAGCAGTAAGGGGGTTCTAAACAATGTACACCATTGAGTCAAGAATAATATATAACCTGGTTAGAAATGGAAATTATAGCTGGGTTTATAGATAACTTTATGAAAGACATAGCCCACTAGATTACATTTAGAGAATGTTGGGATGGTGGGATATATGAGTATTAATTTGTTTTATGATTTATATACTTGATGTGAATGATTGCATTTTACTGGTATGAATAAATGTGACTTGCTATTGGATTTACCTTATTACTTTGAATAAATTGATAATTAGGAGAGAAGTATAATTTAAATAGGGGGAAAAGAAGCAAGAAAAGCTTAGTAATAAACTAAGGATAAGGTCACCTATATCAAGTTGGGTATGGGGTAAGTAGATGTTGCATATTTGGTTGGCTTGCAACAAAGGAGTGGTGTGAGTTTGCACATGGCTTGTTTAAGCCCTAAGGTTTTTGTGTCTGGGGACAGTGATGGAGATCCTAGGTAGTGTGCACCAGTGGACTTATTAATATAGCATTGGACCTAAAAGATGTTAAAATTAATAACACACAAGGATTAATAGGCTAAGAGTACTGGGGAGTCATGGAATGGGTGATTTCTAGTTGGTACTTTAGCTTGAATCATGTGTGTATATATACTTCGTTACAAACATTGAGTAATTCATATGTATTTATATTAATTCTAAAAAAAACTAAGTATGACAGTGGGTGATTGACACAACCAACTTGATGCATATCAATATACTTAGTATAGATAAGTAAATAATAAACATCTGTATATTGTGAGCTAAGTAGAAATATGCTATTGTGGGTATGTGAAACGATCCAAACTTCCCCTTACGGGAAAGCCCGGATTGTTTTGAGAACACGACGCATCAGAACACAAACAGGAGAACATTTCATTGCTATTACAACAATTAACATCAGAGTATAAATAAATAATATACATTGAAAAATATCAGAGATTTCGATTACAATGCAGCGGAAAAATAATACATAAGAATAATATACAACGGAAATCATCTACAACCACAATTGAAGGAGATATATGGATACAAAGCTTTCCGAAAATAGCACCAGCTATAATCCAGGATCCTATGAAAAGAAGTATCTACGAAAACCAAAACTACTTGCTGCCCGTGTGGAAAATATGGGCACCCAAAGTTTAGGTTAAAATAATAAACTCCGAGTCAGTCATGGGACTGGTGTGGGAACTAAAACAGTTATTAAATCTTTACATTAAAAGTTGAGAAATCATGGGACCATGCCGTATAACACGGAACAGGTTTACTCAACATGAATCTTAGTTTAAAATAAACAACGCATTTTTTTTTGAAAAATGAAGCTATTATAAGACTCACGTCCCATCACACAATGCAACGTAAGCCAGAGGATAGAGTTTTACCGTATAATAGCCAAACATGCTTGGTACGTTTAAAAACAAATCATTTTGATATTACTATAAGTGCATAGTGTATCAAACAACTTCAAATATAAATGTATCAGTCATAGACGGCATGAGCGCCCCATCCCACTATGTCGCCATATAGGTTTACAACTAAAACCGAAAAGTCGCGTATTGGAAATTGGATTCCATCTATGAGTCGAGGCAAGGGATCGTCCTCACCGATTCTAGACACTCTAGCCCGTGCCTCAGGAATCAGCCACAACTGCACCTGGATCTTCAGGGCCGGTCCACACTTACTTTAGTGGATTACTTATTCCTGAACACACATTTCCCTGTCCTATGGGGCATAAAATCTGGTCAGTATGTCGACCATATCAAGAGCCACTAGGGACTCAAATACGAGGCGCCTCGCAATCCATCATCCACATAAGTAAAAATGTCTAGACTCCATACCATGACACCACTCCTAGCTAGAATGAAACATATGCACTCCCTGTAGTCACTATCATGTTTTTGACTCATACCAGGTGTGAGGCTCGTGAATTAACACTATACGCAAAGGCAAAGCTATGCTAATTAAAGCTTTGCTTTGATCATCATCTACAAGACTCTGCTTTTCAATAAAAGCCATGATCATTTGCATCTTAGCATGCCACATTGACAATTCATGCCATATAACTGATGTTTATCAATATATCACCTCTAAGATCGTACGTCTCAAAGAAGGGTGTTAATCAAGGGAATAAATTCTCTGCCACAAACAGGTATATATTTAATAGAAATCAATCAATACAGAACGAAATCCAATGTCAGATACATCCATTTACAAGTCCGTTCGGGGTCTGAACGAAACTGGAGGCACCTTATTCCTTGTCCCATATGTCCAATACAGGAGAGAGGTCCCCGCATATCCGGTCGATCTCCAAGTACATCTGGACGATCACCACTTATAACCTTGTCTTGGGTGTACATCCCAATCAAGACATCGATAATCATCCAAACGATGTGAAGATCTCCGTTCTTCAACCACCGTCTTCACTATCGACTTTTAGTCATCGTATCAGTTATTCAGAATGGGATAACCCAGTCTTTCCGAATAACTCGCGTATTTCATAATCAATAATCAAGTGATATGAAAACACTTCATATGCCCCATTCTAATTCAGAATATTCTTTTATTCAAATAATCACAACTTTAGAGAAAGGTTCCTATTAATTTTATCAAAGATAATTTTATTTAAACTATTTCTTTAATCTTCCTTTGGTTATTGATTTCAAAAGATTTTATTATATCATTTCACAATTCTAAACCAAATTAAGGTTTATTAACTAGTCGAGATTATCTCCTTACCGGAGTAATCATTTATTTATTAATCCCAATCCCAACCTATTCATCACATGGAGAAAAACTGGTAGTACTCCACATTTAACACCCACTCTGTTACTAGTAAAATTAATTACCATTTCCCGTTCAAATCTAATTAAAGATTTAACTATCGCGTGGAGTAAAACTGGTGGTACTCCATTCTCGATCATTTCATGAATTTGATAAATTTAATTATCTCATTTTCATTCCAATCTACTTAAAGATTTATTAAAACTCCAATTGGTTTTAATCTTCCTAAAAATCATTATTTTATGATTTTTCTACTTTCAAGAAATTAATCTTGTCTTTAACTGGGTTAAAGAACCAAAATCATTTAAAAAACAGTTCACGATAAACCCAAATCATCTTCCATCAAAATGGAATCTACACGGAAATCGTAACAGTGTATAATCGGTATAAATTCCAGTATAAGACTAATAATATAAATGGAATAGCGACTAAGCCTTTTAAATTCCATATATAGTAAAGGTCCTCATTCACAGAAGCTCGTCTCGATTATTACCAAATCAAATTCCATTCAATTCCAATTTAATATATTCAATTGGAAAACTGTACTTTGGAAAATTTCCATTAAATCTTGATAAAAGATTTATAAATTCCAAATCATCTCTTCACTGTTAATTAGGTTAAAGAACAAGTGTTATTTAAAACACCGTTCACGATAAACCCAAAAATCCAATTTCAATTCAATTCCAATTAAATATTAATTAATTTGTAAACTTCATTAATCTTAATTAAATGATTTATTCTTTTCTCAACTGGGTTTAATAACAATATTATTAAAGACACCATTCACGGCAAACCCAAAGTCCAATTTGATATTAAATACAAGGCTCTAAATAGAAATTATTTCGGCTTATATTCAATATCAAATTCTGAAACGAACAAATATCATATTGGGAATAACGATATATATATATATATATATATATCTTCCAAATTCCTCAACAATATCCGTATAATCACGGAATCCAATATTGAAATATTTCGGAGATTATTTCCATTTAAATCCTTTCAAATTCATACATTGGAAAATTCTTGTTATTTCAAAAAATAACCATTTTCAATCCAATTTATTATTTCTAAAAATAATTGGATTATTATTCTAGTTATTAACTAGTTCATTTTGATAAAAATATATTTTATTCTTTCAAAGATGGAATTTTTCATCTAAAATCTTTTCCAAATCATTTATTATAATTTTACACAATTTTTCCATAATTTTAACAATTTTATTAAGGCCCTTACAGTCGGTTTCCGATAACGGCCACCGAACTGCATTCATAGGGACCTTTTCTGAAATTGATTTGGACATATTTCCAAATCTAATCATTAAATTTAAAATCTCTTATATTCATTGGAAAGCTCTTTTCGATACGAACCCAACGGTTCCGGTTTTAGGAGAACCCGACGGTCAGACCTCCCGCTACATCAATTTGAAGTTAATGGTCGAAATTCACGAACGTTCGCTGCGCGACGCGTTCTATTCAAGCCATTATATATATAATATATATATCGTCGATTTACATTTAAAACATATTTTATAAATCGTTTATAAATTCATTTTAAAATGATTTCAAGTTCTATTTCAATTTTAAATCAAAATTGAATATTCCATATCATTATAATATTAAAATGATAATATTTTCAAAGTATCAGATTTTGAAATCCATTCTTTCCGATATTCATTATAAAATGAGTAAAATCGATCGATACACACGTTTGGTTTAAAATGGCGCTTCTATACTTAACCCAGCATCATATTTTTATATATTTTCTTGTCAATCCAAAATCTTATTTTGATTCTTTATCGAATATTATTTTAAAATATTCGTTATTTTAAAATATTCATTATTTTAAAATATTCATTATTTTAAAATATTCGTTATTTTTGAATCGGAATCAGACTCAATCAATTACCATATAATTTTATTTATATTGATTTCATGCATCACATGTATTCAAAAATAGTGATAAATAACTATTAAACAACCAATTCACGTCCAGAGTGAAATTTACTACTGTATAAGCATTAAATAATTAAATAACGCTTATCACAGTTGGTCGATCCATCGATTGACATAATTTAAATTTAGGGGAGATGTGAATAAATTATCATCCCTAGACCCGTGTGGGGATTTCAAACAACAACAGTTTATTTAAATAAATTATTGATTAACAAATTTAACCAATTCTAATTTTGTTTGAATTGTTTTTATAATTAACCAATTTTCACTGTTTAAATCATAAATAGATATTTATAATTCTAATTTCAACTACCATAAAATAATCTTAAATTATTTTTAATATTTTAAACATTTCAGCACCACAAACAAAACAAAATAGAATCAATTAAATCGTCCATGGTCTATGGACGAGGGAGGTGACCTAACAGGCGCAGTATACAATTTGTAATGATTGAAACTGATAAAAATCTACATTGGCAATTCATATATGCAGTTGTAAAATAAATAACTGTACAAATATTTTAGTGAGAGAATTCTCACATTGGGTTCCACTCCCCTATTCTTTATTGAATATTTCAGTACTGTTTGAGTTTGAATTTGCCTGAAATTCTACTGTGCTCCGTTTCTGATCTAGTCAGTTCTAAAATGTAGCTCTCGACAAGGCGATTCCAACGCAACTCGTTTCGTTCGATTATGTGTTCATATGGACAAGTTATAGCATTTAATACATTTGATTACATAAATACTTAAGCTCTCTTTTAATTATCTTCCATCGGTCTTCATCTTCAGGCACAATTTCGAACAATCCTTGGCCACTAGGGCTCCAAATCGCCATCGAGATAAGGCGCCTGCACCTGATCAGATGATGCCACACTCTAGTCGTGACCGTCCTCCACCTCAACCTCGCTGAACCCGGCACCTTCAACTGGCCAGAAATGGCCTCTGAACGTCCGGCCTTCGAGCCACAAAATTTCCCAAAATTCAACTCTAGTTTTGATCACTGCCGTTAGATATATAAAGCTCGAAGAGCTTGACATTTTTGTAGCTGGAGATTTTTGGTTTTATTGTGTGGAGGAGTAGAATAAGTGGGAAGGAGGAACGAATATATCGGCCTTCGATTTTTTTTGAGATGACGGCGGGACTGAGTAAGAATGAATTACAGCTTTAGAAATCCTTATATATATATTATATTTAATAATTAATTAATTCGTAAAAATGAGATTTTACATTCGAACTCCTAATCAAACCCAACGACTACCGCCCCAAGCTAAATACCCCATTTCGAACAAAATGGAATATGTTTTGTAAGCCAATTCGATTATTTCGATCATTTTTTGGCAAAATTAAAATATAAATTAATATAACGGTCAATATTGAATTTCAACGTACATTTTAATTTACTAGGGCCACATACTAACCCCAAAAATTACAGAAAAATTATATCTTGCTATATTTTGACGATACGGTCCTGACAAAACTAATTTCCTCGAATTTGGAGATCGTTTGAAAAATGGCCTTTTTTGGGTCGATTAAATTTAAACTGAATAGACCAAACGCGTTTAAATTCACCACGCTCGCATATTAATTCCAAAGATTATGAAATTTGAAACCTAACTATAATTTGACATTCCGGATCCGACAAAAGTGGTTTCATCGAAAACGGAGGTCATTTGCAAAATGGCTGTTTTTAAGGGCTACTTATTGCTTAATATATATAAATTCCATAGTGACTATTCTAAATTTTAAACTGGAAATAACTTTTAATTTATAAAGTGAAATCTCAGTTTCTCACATTCATTAGAAAGATATATTTAAACAGATTCAAATGTTTCTAGTTTTATCCAATTCTAACTTATATTGAATTCTGTATATTCATTTGAAATTAGAAATCAAATTTTCAAACTATCGCGCCATTTCAAGTTCGTTTTAATTAAATTAAACATTTACATGTTCTAACTTCAATTTAAATAAATTTTTAGTTGTTATTCTTTAAAATAAATCATTTGAAATATTCAAAACCCATTAAAATAGCTAAAATAAAAAATTTAATTGGTTCAGAAATTTCGGGTTGTTACAGTATGCTTATAAATGAATGATAAATTATTATCACTAAGTAAAAGATTTTTATGCATATATTTGCTAAAAATTTAGTGCTAAAACCTTTGGTTGTTTGTTGTGCTATCGGTATAGAAACATAATGCTTAATTTGTTAGATGCTCTCCTGAATTAAACAGATAATATATGGGCTTGATTATGTTTGATTTTTGTTGAATCATAACCCATAAAGACCATGTTTATAGATTACAAATTGTAAATATCTATGATCATACTTGTGTTAAGATATTTTTAAAATCAGTGTATGTTTGTTATTGCAAAAATATAAGGATAATAAAGAAGTAAGGTGTCAAGGCCGTAGGAAAGTTGGTTTCCAGCTTATTCTCATACCTGAAAATAAGTAGAAACACCTTATCTATGTTTTGCAGCAATAAAGAACACCAAAAGCAATGCTTATAATAAATAGGATAATCTTCACCCTAATTTAAGATTTTTTTGGAGATGATATGGTTGTGCTTTGTTTATATACATGAAAGGATATATATATATATATATATATATATATATATATATATATATATATGTGTGTGTGTGTGTGTAAGATTTTATGATTAGAATATAAGTGGGAATTGAGGTTTGCTGCTTATGTCTCTCACTTGAAAAATAATATGGGTGCAATGTTTTTCATGTGCTGATCTCATGATCATGTAAGGTTTCAACTAGGAGTTCAGTATAGTAATAAGCATACCATACAGCTTATAAAATATTGTGCACCTTGGGGATTTGTTCTCTAAAATAAAGGAAACTGACTTAAGAATACATTAATAAATAAAACTCTAGTTACAAAAAGATGAAACCTGCAAGCATTATATGTTTGAACCATTTTTGAATGTTGCAGTGGTAAGTTAGTCTCTATGTTTGGATGCTGTAAGGATACTTAACCCATTATTTGATCCAGTTTTGATGTTAATTGGTTATAGCACACGCTTGATATATGTATGAATAAATTTTGGGACACAATTTCAAATGGAGGGGTGAATGTGAGAACCAAAGATTTTATAGCTCTAATTTTTTTTGTTTTAGTAGTAATTTAGTTTTATACATATGTGTGAAGAGTATAATTCTTTGTGTGTGTGTGTGTGTGTGTGTGTGTGTGTGTATATATATATATATATATATATATATATATATATATATGGGGCATTATACACATTAAGGGCCTCCTTTAGTTAAACAATTAGTTTCTAGGACACACGTTTGAATTAATTATTTTACAGGACAAATTTCAGAACCCTCGTCCATTTTTTCCGTCGTCTTCTAATTGCACCCAGCTTCAAATGAAATAAAAAACTGAAATACTATTTTTTTCTAGATCTAAATTGATTACAATATATTTTTTCTAGATCGATTGAGTTCTATGGCGAATTTCAATTACAAGGTTTTCTGCTTCATTGATATTCAAAAACAAGACCTAAGCCGATTCGTCAATCCCTAAAACCTAAGCTGATTCATAACTACCTAAATCCCTAAGTCGATCTTCTCAAACAAATTGATCTTCTCAAACAAGTCGATATTCTCAAACTAAAGACTCGACATGTATGAATCTACATTATAATCTTTTAGCATTCATAAGTAACTGAAGTTTCTAATCATTACCATTCGCTATTTTTGACTATTATTATGTGTTTTTGTGTGATTGTAACTTATTTTTGTTGTTTGATTATTGTTCATGGTTTTTTACTGTTTCATTACTTAAAAGATAAATACATTTATCTTTTAAAGTATTCTGTGTTCAATTGTTGTTTTCTACTGTAAGAATCTTGCACTTATCCATTTTAACATAGTAAAGTATTCAAAAATGGATTTTGTAGCAAAAAAAAGCTGATTAAACCAAGTTCAATGCAAAAAAAGGCATGCAAGGTAAAAAAAGATACAACTTACATATATGAAAAAGAAGAAAAACCAATAGATTTGGACATTGTCACCATTCCTGAGAGGAATAAAAAGAAAAGTAAATAAAAATTGAAAATTGTCAGCTCTTGAAACATTTGCTCGACGAAGAAGCTAAGATTATAAAAAAAACTTTTTAAAAATAACTGGTGACAAAAAGTGTATATATATATATTTGTCCTATTTGTTAAATTATATACATAAATTTAGTCTAAACTTGTTTTATTTTATTTTATTTTAGATTTATGAAAGATAGTTGTATCTATCTCTTCAAAACTGAACTTCAAATTTAAAAAAGATAATTGAATATATATATGGCGTGTGTTGATTGTTAGTTGCAAATATGCATTGTTAATGATAAAACTAATATTTTAATTACAAAATTTCATTTTTGTAATTAACGATTTTAAAATGCTTAGTAGAATATCTTATTTTATTTCAGATTTAAAAAAGATAGTTGTATCTATCTTTTCAAAACTGAACTTCAGATTTTAAAAAGATAATTGAATATATATGTCATGTGTTAATTGTTATTTACAGATATGCAATATTAAAGATAAAACTGAACTTTTAATTACAAAATTTCAATTTTGTAATTAACAGTTTTTAAATATTTAGTAGAATATCTTATTTTATTTCAGATTTAGAAAAGATAGTTGTATCTATCTTTTCAAAACTGAACTTCAGATTTTAAAAATATAATTGGATATATATGTCATATGTTAATAGTTAGTTGCAAATATGCAATTTTAATGATAAAAATGAACTTTTAATTACAAAATTTCATTTTTGTAATTAACAATTTTTAAATGTTTAGTAGAATATCTTATTTTATTTCAGATTTAAAAAAGATAGTTGCATCCATCTTTTCAAAACTGAATTTCAGGTTTAAAAAAGATAATTAATATATATGTCATGTGTTAATTGTTAGCTGCAAATATGCAATGTTAATGATAAAACTGAACTTTTACTTACAAAATTTCAATTTGGTAATTAACAATTTTAAAATGTTTAGTAGAGTACCCTATTTTATTTCAGATTTAGAAAAGACAGTTGTATCTATCTTTTCAAAACTGAATTTCAGATTCAAAAAAGATAATTGAATACATATGTCATGTGTTAATTGTTAGTTGCAAATATGCAATGTTAATGATAAAACTGAACTTTTTTCATTTTTGTAATTTACAATTTTTAAATGTTTAGTACAATATCTTATTTTATTTCAGATTTAAAAAAGATAATTTCATTTATCTTAAAAAAAAAACTGTTTTATGTTTGATATATCTACTGAATTTCACAAGTTGATATTGTCTTTGTTTTATGTTACTATTATTGTTTGTTTTATGTTACTATTAAAATTTTAGCTTTCTTTTTCTGTTTACAACAAATATGACTGTGAAATATATGTCATCATGTACTTGAGAAATTTTACGCATGGAAGACCTATGATAGCAAGCATTTCTCATGAACATATGGACAAAGTAAGAGTTAATTTTACGTCTGGTATACTGCAAGATGAACAATACTGCTGGACGATGGAATAGTTTGATGCCTCAATTTGAAAGATTTGCATAACAATTTTACATAATTATACATGTAACGTAGATAATTTAAGTACTGTTAATTGAAGGGATCTATACATTTGGAGTTGTGTATTGAAATAATGTTGTCTTAAACAATTGTATTTATTTGTAGTTTCTTATTCTTTGCTTGTACTTGCCAAGCGCTTGATTTATCTATGTGAGGTTGTGATTCACATCAACAATTGATACCTCCTGCTTGTAGTATCATTTTGTGCAGATTGAAAAAAGATATATGCCTTTATCTTTGTCACAAAACAGATAGCAGTATATACTATTGTATATGATCATAAATTTAAATAACATGAATGAGACTAGCTTAAATAAAAACTAGTAAACAACAAATTTAAATGAAGATGACATTGTATTCAAATTATAAACAAAAAATGGCTAGTAAATGCACTTGTAATCTCAGAACAGAGCAAATAATTTTAACAAAAGATAAATGCTTTTATCTTTTTCAAACATTACGTTAAAAAGTAATCAGTCACATAATATTACGTGGGACTTGAATCAACCCATATACATAAAACTGAAACTGCAGCAAAATACACTATAAAAGTGGCGATATATACATCTTAGTATGAGTCTGCACTTATAATCAAAAGATACAATTCCCGATGACAACTTGTAGTGTTATTTTGTATAAAAGATAAGTTCTTTTATCTTTTCATATAGAATGAAAACGCTGCCGATATCAAGATGGCCTGGTTCTAGTGCAACTCCATTGAATTCTTTGCCACAAGTTCTAATTGCATCCAGCTCCACTACCAGCCACACCAAAAGGTTGCTTCGAGTCTTCACATCAAACAATTTAGTTCTAGCAATGTTCTGAACACAAGCCCAACACTTGAGAATATCATTGGCTATTGCAATTACGGTTTGCTTTCCATTTGCCACACCAAAAGGTAAATTACCATTTACACAACCATTACACATGAATCACACCTGCAATTAAAGATGTAAACAAATAGATGCATTTATAAAAATGTTCTATAGTATCTAATCTTAATTAGCAACTAATTACATAAAATGATACATAACAGATCCATTTTTACCCACTTTACAAAAAAAAGATATAAATGTATATCTTTTCCAGAATTCAAAATTTGGAAAAATAATGCAACAACTTAAATCTGTGTGCATCATGAAAAAACATGTGGCTACTGCTAGAGATTCTAGGAAAATAAATAAAAATAATGCAACTTTCAAAAGTATGTCAAAACGTTTTAGGAACTAAGCAATAGCTAAAGATACATGCATTTATCTTTTTCACAAAACTAACAGTAGTGTATAACAAATAACAACTAAAGATAAAACATTGCTTTTAGGAACTAGGCAATAACTAATTACAGCTATTGTATATCCTTCATGTTTCTTCACTAGTAAGTTGTCCAACTTAATATACATTGTTTCTATTGTATATAATTTTCTATTGTAAAATCACAGGTTTTGCTATTCAAAAAATAAGAACGCAGATTATTTTAGTCCATCAAAGCCATACCTTACACGTTTGTTTTTCGTGGCTTGCTTGAGAATCGAGATTAACGCACGAAAATTGTAACCTAAAATATATTAACAAATTTAAATTGGAGTAGAAGTAAAATTATCATTGAATACAATTATTTTGACAAAATGATAAATATAATTATCATTTGATAAATAATGATCGCAAAATGATTACTACAACCATCTTGACACAGTTTATAAAAGATAAACTTCTATATCACACAGTTTAAAATAGATAAAAGCAATTATCTTTTACTAAAAATTAAAATAATAAAATAAGAAAACTTGTGTACTGATTGAGAGTGACTACTTAAACTTTGAATTTCATCTCGCCTTGATAGAACTACATAATCCAAAAAAAAAAAAATCAAGAACAAAAAATGAGATAAATCTAAATAGAAAACTTTTTATAATGTAAATAAGGTTCATAAGGTGTGCAATAATTTCAAATAATTAATCCTATGCAGGTAAAGCTAAATGATTTTATCTTTTTCAGCAGTTAAATTAAGTGACTAATCTATACATTGCCAATGTTTAGTAGGTCTTCTACTGGTTTTATCCTATGCAGTTAAATACAACTAATTAATCGTATGTAGGTAAAGCTAAATGGTTTTATCTTTTTCAACAGTATAATAGATTTACAATATAATTGAAAATAGTAATATGTATAAATCGTATGAGAAAAACATAAACTTTGTAAAAAGATAAATATATTTATCTTTTGTCTACTTTATTACATGAAATACTATTGAAAATGATATATACATTAAAAATTATATACATATATATATTTTAAACTTGTAAGTATATACAAAAATATAGTTTCATAATTTTCAATAAAATTTAATACGAATATTACTTTCTATTAAAACATATAAATTATTTAAAAAGATAATTGTGTTTATCTTATTAAAATAGAATAAACACTAAAATGATGTG